>VDFB02256132.1:141816790-141971922 GCA_007258455.2 Sequoia sempervirens
GGGAAGAAGCAATTACATTGTGTCCAAGTGCCTTCTTGAGGCGAGACACGTGGAAGACGTTATGCACTCTACTATCTGAAGGTAGCTCTAATTCATAAGCTACCGCCCCAACCTTTCTGATGACCCTAAAAGGCCCATAGAAGCGAGGTTTGAGCTTCTCAGCTCCACTCTTCTTGAGAGTTGATTGTCTATAAGGTTGTAAGCGGAGATAGACCATATCCCCAACCTCAAAAGAACGCTCTACACGCTTCTGATCAGCATACAACTTCTGCTGATTTTGTGCAATCTGCAAATTATCCTTCGAGGATCTCATTATGTCCTGACTATGCTGCAACAAATCCTTGGCTAATGGTGCTTTGCTGTCACCAAACACCAAATCTGCAAAGCTGGGTGCTTCATCCCCATAAAGTGCCAAGAAAGGAGACATTTTGATTGACATATGGAAGGTAGAGTTGTAGCAGTACTCGCCTATATGCAGCCACTTAACCCAAGCTTTCTGCTGTTCGGACACATAATTTCTCAAGTAGCCTTCCAACCACTTGTTCCCCACTTCTGTTTGCCTTCGGTTTTGAGGGTGACCTTTCGTGCTTGGGTGAGCCTGAGTACCACTCATGCAGACACTTCACATAAAGGTGCCGGAACTTCTTGTCTATGCTTACAATATTCTTTGGCAACCCATGCAGCCTAAACACTTCTCGAAAAAACAAATCTGCAACTTGGGCTGCAGAAAAAGTACTGGTAATGGCAAAGAAATGAGCAAACTTGGTTAATCTGTCAACTACCACGTAGATACAATCCTTCCCTTGGGCCTTGGGAAACCCAGTGATGAAATCCATTGAAATGCTTTCCCATTTTTGGTTGGGAATTGGAAGTGGTTGCAGCAAACCGGCTGGCAATGTATGCTCATTTTTATTTGCTTGACAAACAGGACATTCCTGAATGTAGCGTTGAACCTCCCTCTTCAAACCTTTCCAAGAAAACCTTTCTCGGATCTGCCTATAGGTCTTGAAAAAACCTTGGTGACCAGCAACTGGAATGTCATGAAAATTCAAAAGAATCTTCTTCTTAAGCTTAGACTCAGCCACCAGAAAGATTCTTCCCTTATACTGAATCAACCCCTCAACTACCTGGTAATTTTCATCATGGAAAGTACCTTCCAGGATGCTGGTTGCAAACTGATTTTTTGCATAATCAGCAAGCAACATGTCTCTCCAATCTGCAGTAAGCTCACACAATGAGCTAAGATGAGGTCTCCTTGACAGTGCATCAGCCACAATATTATTTTTTCCTTTGACATACTCAATGTCAAAGTCGTAAGCTTGCAGCTTACTCACCCATTTCTGTTGCCTCTCATTCAGATCCTTTTGGTGCATAAAATGCTTGAGGCTGTTGTGGTCAGTCTTAACCACGAATTTGTTCCCCACCAAGTACTGTCGGAACTTGGCTAATGCATGCATTATGGCAAGCATTTCTTTGTCATAAATTGAATATGACCTTTCCACACCCCTTAATTTTCGGCTTTCAAACACAATAGGGTGTTTGTCTTGCATCAGGACAGCACCAACTCCTTCACCCGATGCATCACATTGCAGCTCGAATGGCTTGGAGAAATCAGGGATAGCCAAAACTGGACACGAGCTCATGATCTTCTTAAACTTATCAAAAACCACTTGAGCCCTTTCTGACCAAACAAAGGCTCCCTTTTTGGTGAGGTCAGTAAGGGGAGCAGCATTTTGTGAATACCCCTTAACGAACCTCCGATAGAAACCACAAAGACCCAGGAAACCCTTCAGCTGAGTCAAATTTTCCGGTGGTGGCCAATCAACCACTGCTTTTATCTTCTCCGGATCCACCTTCACTCCCTCAGCACTAATGATGTGGCCAAGGTACAATAATTCTTCCATTCCAAATTCACATTTGGAAGCTTTAGCAAACAGACTCTCAGACTCCAGAATACTAAGCACTTCCTCCAAGTGCTTGAGATGATCTCCCCAAGTCTTGCTGTAAATCAGAATATCGTCAAAAAAAATCAACACAAACCGCCTTAACTGATTCTGAAACACACGGTTCATGCAAGACTGGAAAGTGGCCGGTGCATTAGTCAACCCAAATGGCATGACTAAGAATTCAAAGTGGCCATAGTGACATCTGAAAGCTGTCTTTTCCACATCTGATCCCCTCATTCGAATCTGATGGTAACCCGATCTCAGATCAATCTTTGAGAAGAACTTAGCCCCATGTAGCTCATCAATGAGCTCATCTATTCTGGGAATGGGGTATCTATTCTTGATGGTGCTTTGGTTCAAAGCATGATAGTCCACGCACATGCGCATGGTACCATCCTTCTTCTTTACGAGAACCACTGCAGAAGCAAAGGGGCTCTTGCTTGGGCGTATGAAACCCATCTCCAAAAGTTCTCGGATATTCTTCTCGATCTCATCCTTTTGCCTCTTTGGATACGATATGGAGTGGTGATCACTGGTTTAGCCCCTTCCTTGAGCTCTATGATGTGTTCTGAACCCCGTTCAGGTGGTGGTCCAGGAGGCAAATCTGCGAACACTTTGCTCTTCTTAGTGAGTAGTGACTGAATGTCAGGAGGTTGGTCACGTTTAGTCTCAACAGGACTAGTAGGAAGTATCATGCATTCGGCAACCCACTCAGCTTGATCGTGACGGATCAACCTTGCCATTCGTTTGAATGACACAACTCGAGGACCTCCGTTGGACATTCCTCTCAGAATTATCTTCTTACCATCTGATTGAAACTTCAACTCCATAGTTTGCAGATTCAACGAGATCTCTCCAAGAGATCGCAGCCATTGGATACCTAGAACTGCATCGGTATCCCCAATGTGAACAACATAGAAGTCATCTTTGACTTCGTAGTTCCCCAACTGCATGGTCATGTTAGATATCTTCTTAGTGCAAGTGATATGAAATCCATCGGCAACCATGACCTTGAATCCTTCGAACTCCATTGTTTGCAGCCCCTTCTTGGCTACCACAACTTCATCAATGAAGTTATGAGTTGCTCCAGTATCGATCAAAGCAACGATTCGCTGCCCTTTGACCATTCCACGAACCTTAAATGATTCATTTCTTTGAAAACTGGAAAGTTGAGCTAAAACTCCACCACTTCCCTTCTCATCTCCGGACTCTTCTGGAGCTCTATCTTCTTCATTTCCCTCAAAATCAGATTGCTGGTCGGAGAATTCAGAACTACTTTCCCCAGCAGAATAGTACTCAATCTGATTGAACTTGACCCCTTTAGGGCAAACATGGTCTTGAGACCATTTTTCCTGACACCGGAAACACAACCCCTTTCTTCTGAGTTCATTCAGGGTTTCTTGGTCCAACCTGGTAACATGGGGATTGCGATTCTTGAACTCCTTGTTCTGAGGTCTCAAATTATTTTTATACTGAGGCCTTTTTCCTTTATCCCTTTTCTGAAAAGGAGAATTTGACTGAAATTTCGCCTTAGGAGCAGCCCACTCCATGTTTCTTGCCTTTTTCATGGCTTCTTGCAGTGTTGGAGGATCAAAGGCTTTAATCCAGCCTTTGAGGGGTTCTGTCAACCCTTCACTAAAAAGAATCACTAATCTCCTTTCTGTGATTCCAGTCACCATGACTGAGAGTCTCTGAAACTCCGCGATGTAGGCTTCAACTGTGCCATACTATCTCAGTTGAGCAAGCTCCCTGAAATGGATCTCAGGATCCTTTTTCTCAAACCTTTCGATGAGCCTAGTGGTGAACTCATCATATGTTGTGATAGACCGATGGCCTAGAGTGACGAGGCCATGGTACCACCACTCGTGCGCCACCCCATCAAGGTGTAGCGTAGCGAACTTGATCGCTTCTTCTTCCGCCATTGGTCTGAGAGCTAGATAATTATCCAGCTTTTGAATCCATGCTCGGGCTGAACTTGTATCACTCCCATCAAAATGAGGTAGTGTAATTTTGTTGACAGCTTGGTACAAGTCTCCTTGATTCGATGGTCTTCGTTGATCAAAGTTTCTTCCTTGCCCTTTGTTTTTTCTCTTATGATCCATGAAATCATTGAAGGACATATCCATCCTAATGTCGGCGGGTAAAGAGTCATACTCTGTACGGCCTTGCCTCAACTGCTCCACGAATGAAGCATTCTCTTCAGGATCTGGCTGAGTGACTACAGGAGCCACGAAAGTGGGTTTGAAAGGACGCGACGTGATGTAAGTGTTGTTGGACACCGTCCGGGCTGCATGCTCATCATGCTGATTGGAAGCACTATGCTCCCCTCTATGGCTTGAGTTGTTTTGCGGAATGGTATTGTGGCCCACTCTACCCATCATGAGTGAAACCATATCCATTAACGCATCCATCTTCTTGTCAAATCTCTGTCCTGGACTGATGGACCTCTCTCTGCCCTTACCACTGTCATCTCTACTGTTGGTAACCCTCTCGTTACCACCTACTGCTCTTTCGCCTTCTGCCATAGCTGATTCCTGAGAAGACTCCCAATGAGCCCTCAAGACTTCTGAAGCTGTCTGACCCTCTGGAGGTTGATGAAGCTGGAACTGTTTTCCAACTTTCTTGTCTTCCCTTGCAAAGTACCTCTTTTCTCTGTCACTCATAGACAGACTGATCACAGGCTGGCAGGATCTTGGCTCTGATACCACTGAAATATTCCGAGCCAATTTTTTTCGTTTTTTCAATTAACAGATTACAAAGCAATTACAGACAGTGCACCCGTTAAGATTAGATGGATAAACCAAAACGTGCAAGAAAGCAACCCTAACCAGAATGGCGCCGATGATGGCGAGCATTGGTCAGAGGATCTGAAACAACTGCTTATGCTGAAACTCTAACCAGAATGGCACCGATGATGGTGAGCATTGGTCAGAGGGTCTTCTACGCTAAGTACAGAAAGGAACTCAACGTCAAGTATGTGCTACCCAATCCAATGCGGAGTGAGGGGGACCATATGACGGAGTGATTACAACAACAAAAAGCTTGTAGTAAATAATGTTGAAACATGAATTACTCGACACCCAGAATGTGCTTGCTGACCCAAGACGGGAAAGTAGCTACCATAGGGCGGAGCTAAAACTATTACAAACTAATGCTGATAGTAAGAATGAGTTTACAATTCATAACAGAGCAATATTAATGAACACTGGTCAGTACTACTGCCAGTTTACAAATTGACAATTATTGCCTGCAATGTCAGGATATCAAACGCTTTGCAAAGAGTACATTCAATTAAGAATCTGCTACAAGCTTTAAGTAAATCTCCATGCCAAACCCCAAATCATAAATGCAGATTTCTGTATACTGTTATTGACAGATCTGTACTTTAAAACCCTTTGAACAGCAACCTAAAGATTCCCTAAATGATTCATAAATCACTCAAACCTTGCCCGATTAACCTATTCTTGGATGCAATTAACAGCTAATGATAAGGCGCCTAAAATGGATGCAAAGGACAGATCCAAAATGCCTATATTTAATATTGCACGGAAAACAATGCAAGACTAAGAGGTACGGCCCAGCAAGAAGTTCAACTTCTTCTTAAAAATTCAATACTCCGTTTAAAATGCTATAATCTGGAGAATATGGGCGCCCTTTACAAACTCAAATATTGATGCAATACCAAGAAGATCTTTTTTTGTATTTTTCAAGTTATGAGCAAAAACACAAATCTGCTGTGCTAAATAATGCAATAAACTGAAACACTAAAATGCCAAAGACAGATTTTACAATGCAAGAACTGAACACAATGAATAACTAAGATGCACTCACAAAGACTGAATTTCACCACTTGATGTTGTCTCTCAAACACGAAGTGATGCCCGATGCTAGGAGGCCTTCATTCCTCGAAGCGATTCCAAAGCCAATCCGGCAGCATAACAGTGTATTTTCCAAGATCCTCCAAAATGATGCACAAGCCTCCTTTTATAATTTTTTGTTTGACTTCACGAAACCCTAAAATCAGATTTTAGGTCAAAACTCTAATCTTCTCATGAGGGCGTACTTTCTCTTCAAGTCTCCCAATCTGATATTTTAATTCAATATTAAACTTTGGAATATGCGCCCCATTAAATCTTGCTTTGACTTAAGAAATAATTAAAATTATTTCTTAATGAGGGCGCCACCCATAAAACCCACTTTTTAAAACAACATTAAGTCATTAAGCCTAAGCCAAAAGGGTCAACGTTAAATTATAACATTTAAACGTGACTTTTTTCATTTAAATGACTTAGCTCAATTCTCCGAAAGCGCCCTGAAGCCAAAACTGAAGAAGTCAACTGATCATTCTAAAACCGAAAGTCAACCAACCTGAACTCATCTGGAAAACTGCCAAAAATAGAATTTACTAAAAATAGTAAATTCCAAAAAGTACTCTGAATGCTGAGACGAACATACCATCGCGAAGCCCTCTGAAAACCCAGAAGGAATCCGCCATTAAAACTATCCTCTTCGAGCAATAACCTCCTCAAAATTAGGAAACCCTAATTTTAACTTCCGACTAGCCTCCGGGTTCCCAAGGAAAGGCTAACGGTCACTGAAAATGTCAGGCTTGGAAAGGGGACATTACATTTTTACCCTGGATTACAACTATCAATCTACAAAATAAAAAATATGCTTGTGAGGGAAGGCCCAATCATACGCTTTTTAGCACCGATATACACCCATACAAGGAAGACTGAAAAGCAACACCATTGAATTTATAATAAGATTAAGTGTTGATGAGGTGTTATCATTTTATGACCGAGAGGGCATTTCCAATACAGTTAATTTCAGAGTCAATATTGTTGTCATCTTCCATACTAGTCACTTGTTAGGGACTGATTTGCATCAATTTTTGGACTTCATGATGAGTGATGTGGAGGATCCAGTTTTCCCGTTGAGCAAATTATTTTTTCTATTGCCTAGGATCGTGTTAGGCAATGGTATTGTAGATGTGGACCTTACTGAGATGCCTTGGCAGGAGATCTTTCATGGCATAGATTTCAACCCTTATAGGTATTTCAGTTTGGGTTTTGAGGGTGGTTACATTATTGGGTTACAAAAGAGGAGAGTGCAGGTTTGGCACAATGGATTTTCAAATATAATCAGAGTGGCACAACATTAGCATGATGGGTTTTTTTGAGGTTCACATGGGACCTTGGGATTACATTTGGTTGTAGTCCAATTTAGTCTGGTGATTCTGATGTTGTGCAAGCATTGCTTGAGGACAAGTAATCTTTGGGGAGGGAGGACTAAAATGTCCCCATTTTTTGTTTCTCTAGCATTGCAGTTGGCTTTAACCTTCTCGATGAGTGTCAACCTTGTCAAAAGGATTATTTGATGTTGTCAATGAGCTCATTTAGTCTTGAGGACACTTATGTCACCTTCTGAAGTGAATTCCTGCTTCTAGTGTGGTCTCCAATATTCTTGGAGAGCGCTTATTTAGAGTAAGTCACTCGATCAAGCCTGATTTTCATTTTTCATCATCGATATCACTCTAATGCATTCAAATTTTGATTCCGATGTTTTTCGACAATTTTCATAACTCAGGTGTACTTGTGTCTTTAATTTAAATATTTTTACTAGGGTTGCTAATTTTATAAAAATAATTTAATGGGCACCTTAGTATAATAGGTAGTTGGAATGAAAATTGAAAGTTTTAAATGTTGGACACTGATAAAGTGACTTTTAGCGTTGGGAATGTTTAAATAATAAAATAAATCACTTTTTGGAGTAACAAGGCTTATTTAATTTATAAAGTGATTTTATATTATATTTTTTGGAAAGCTTCTGAAAATGTTATAAAAAGAGTTTTGTAAGCTCATTTGCATTATGCAAATTATTACATTTTCTCTGGTGAAACCCTTTTGGTTTGGGGATTGAACTCAGTTCATCTCAATACTTCCTAAGGACAAAAATACTATTGAAGAATATCATCCATGGTGGTGAAAGATCTTCCCTAGTTGATTGCTGATAAATTCATCCTAAGTCTATGTTGGTGCTTCATTGTTGTGATTTTCATATTTGATCGGAAGGGTTCAATTGGCTGAATCTTTCGATAAATGATTTTGGAAGACAAGTCGCAAGTATGATTGAAGAACTACAATTTTGTAAAGTCTTGTAGGCAAGACAAAATTGATTGAGTTTGCCGAGGGTTGCCTAAAGACAATTTATCTTTTATTTTCAAAGGTTTAAAAGAAGATTACAAGCGGGAAAAATGAATGCAAAGTGAGGAGACTATTTGTGTGTGACACCATTCTATGAAGGTTAGTGTTGCCGAGCATAAATATTGTTATGGTTGGGCGTAAGAGTTGATTATAGGGGAATTGTGAAGCCTCCATTCCTATGCACTTCACCTTGAATGCCACAAGTTGTATGGAGTTGTGACTAAGGCATTTGGGGTTGTGTGTGCTGGTTGCCATCTTTCTTGAGGGAGTCGAGGGTCTGTTTTGGAGCTATCTGCAGTTGTGTGAGGGCATTGGAAGTCTGAAATTTCATTGTTATTGCTAGCAGTCTCAGACCAGCTTCTAGGCAAGTTTGGAGATGGTGCTGAGGATGGAAGACTCTTGGCTGGAGAACTTGGATGATTGAATATTGACTACAGATATATAAGTTCATTGCAAATTGTATGAGGTCAGAAAAATAATTAAATTTATCTCTGCAATCTATTCTTATAGCAGCCACTACAGATTTTATATTTTTGCCTCTTTGTTGCAAATGGAATGTAGGACAAGTATTTGTTATAATGCCCTTCAAGTATCATGAATGTTTATTGTATATGAATGAATTGTGCATGCTATATGATTCTATTACTTACCTAAACACTTCCCAAGCAAACACATTCAGAATCTTCAAATAGTAACTCCCTGTCAAGTGTTTGATGGAATGCTAGAACAAAAAAATAAAAAAATTTAAGAAAAAATCAGACTTGGGTCATTTCACCACTTCAGCAATATCCATCTCCTTTAAGAAAAAATAATTCATTCATCAATTATACGAACAACAGATCTCATATTTCTATTTCTCCTAGAAGGCAAGTAGAAAAAGTTACTTTTACAACACACACATATTGCATGTTTCATGAAATTGATCAAAATGATGGATGAATTTGTCATGAAATGCAAAGGTTCAAAAAAATATGTGCAACTTCAAATAAAAATCAAGGGTCTTCAGGTGATCCTAAATGTATTTTAAACAAATAATATGGCTCTATAATAAGATGTACCTAATATGATCCTTATAAGGTAAGGATCAATTTTCATAATCATATATTGAATCACATCATGTGTTTACATAAACAAGAATTGAAATAGAACTAGAATATTCACCACAAATTTTGCCTACTTTGCCCAAGTTCTTTGAGGTTGAAGAGGGCTTATCAATGGAAGAAGAGCCTCACATTACTCAAGTATGCCATTTATTCTTTGAGAAGGATGAGGTCACACAAACATCTAAAGAACCAAATTGTGAACAAGGAGAAGTCAGTTGCACTAGGAAGTATGATAAATCCAATAATATTTTTTCTTCATTTGAAGTGTTGTTTAAAGATCCTATAACAAATGTTATCAAAGAAGAGCAAGATATTTTTCTCTTTCAAGAGTTTTCATATTCAAGTTCAATAGTTTCCATATGCATTAATGATGAAAAATATTTGTTGATACCCATTGAAGAGACAAATACTTTGTTGCTAGAGGCTAATATTTTTGTTCAAAGAATCAAAGAAGCATCACAATTAGATGAAGGACAATTTTTTCTTGTTCTTGAAGATAATTCAACTTTTGAGGCACTCATTAGACTAGAGGTATATTTGAAGGAATCTTTACCAAACCTTGATTATTTTGTGCAACACTTTGAAAGCAAGTCTTTAGTGGAGGACAATTTCCTCCTAAGATTTGACTTGTCTTTAACAGATTGCATACGTATCAACAAAGAATAAATGGATACTCTTCTTCAAGATAGCAAAAAAGGATGGCCAATCAAAGAAAATGAAATGTTGTTAGAGAATCATATTTACACTCCTACCCAAGTGATAGGAGACAACAACTGCATTATTGATAAAAAGGACTGTAAATGTTTCTTCCCCCTTATGGGTCGCATTCATTGAAGTTAATTGTTTTGATAAAACTAAAAAAACTCACTTTGTCCAAGGGCTGCCACTATGGGATGATGAGTGGAAAATTTGGTCTCTAGAAGATGATATTTTTCAGCATGTGTATTTTGATAATGATCTAGTGCTTGAAAATTCAAATCTTAATGATCTCTCCAATCCAAACTCTAAGGGTTAGTTAGATGAACGTTTAATTGTTGAAGATGATCAAGAAGTGTTCCCATCACAAGGTGCATAACTAATATCAATTATGGATCTACTAAATCAAGAGTTCATGAATCAGATTTTATTTCAACAACTTCAGCCTTTCTTGGAGGATGATATGACTAAGTTCATGGTTGAATTATGGGCATACAAGATCAAATTAGATATGTGATGATTACTATTCCTAAAAATGTACTACAACCATAGGGTCTTGCTAGATACCTTCAAATGGAGGGATAGTCTCAATCATTTGTTGTAAACGTTTTTCCTAATGGAAGAAGACCAATTGGAACCAATGTATATCAATCACTTCCTGCTAAATTTTTCACTACATGATCATTCCTACCCCCTAAACTTTGGTTATTCATGAAAATTTCAAAATCTCATCAAGGTAACACCTTTGGGAAGGAAGCATCCAAGTCAAAAAAATGGCCAAGTATGTTGATCAAGTGCACACTTGGAGTAAAAGCATGCACAAGAAAGGGGCAAATCCCAAAGTTTAAATATCCATTGCCAAGTGTGCACCAAGAGTCATGGTGCACACCTAATAAAGGAAGCCGTGGAAAGAGAGACTCAAGTGAATTCCATTTAGAGGTGTGTGCCTAGTGGTTTGGGGCACACTTGTGAGAGGAGTTAAGTTTCAAACAAAATAGTCTACTATATTGAGGCACACATCTAGTGTAGTGAGATGCACCTAAGTATAAAGGAGTATCATTCTCAGGTGCATGTGAGAGGTCAAGGTGTTCACCTAACAAAAGGATGAATATGCAGTGAGATAGTGAAAAATAAAAAGCCTAGGGGGCCAGAGACACCTTATAATGGAAATAATTTGTTGTCAAAATCAGAGGCCTGTATACAAGTGCGCACTTGGTAGTGAGGCATGTGCCTCACAATGAGCAAACTTGCTTGTGAAAAGCTAATTTCAAATAGCCGTATTCCTAGGCGCACATGTCAAAATGAAAACATAGTTGACCAATGAAAAGGAACCAATGACCAATGAAAAGGAACCAATTCACAGGAGAGCACTTGGTATTTAGGCAATAAGGCATGCACCTTACAAAGGGTAAAATCATGTTTTCAAGCAGTTATTATTAGGGATGCATGAGAGGTTGTAGGTATGCCTTAAAAAGGGAAAATAGTAATGTGGATTACAATATATGGGTGTGAGCTTGGGGAGCAAAGGCACACCTCTTCAAAGACAAATTTAACGCAAAGCTTGAATTCAATACATAAGGTGTATCTAGGGGTTAAGGGTGCATCTCAATAAAGGAAAATCAAATATTCAAAAAGCCTTTATTAGGTGAGTGTCTAGGATGTAGATGCACACATCACTAAGAGAACTTTCAAATCTAGTTGTCAAGGGCATGTCCAAGGTGCAATTGTGCGCCTCTATAATAACCCGACCTAGTCCTCCAAGCAATTTTTTTAACTTTCACAATTTAATTAGTTCAGGAATTTCGTCAAACAATTGCCTCTGAATAGAACCTTTATGATAAGGGCTTTTGAAATATTCCGAACCAATTTTTTTTTTTTGTTTATTACAATAAGTAATGCAACACACATCCGTTAGGGTTAGCACTTAAACCAAAACGATGCGGAATTCAACTCTAACCAAGGATGTACACCAGGATCCCGAGATGGGCAAGGTGTGAGCATAGGGTCAGAGGATCCCTACCAACTACAATTGCTGAAAGTAAACTCGACGCTAAGAATGTGCTTTCAAACCTAGAGTGGGAATGGAGCTACCATAAGGCGGAGATGCTAAGTACTACAATGCAATTCAAAACATAAAATAGGCGGCAAACCAGCCTCTTACACTTATTCAGTGGGTATTACAAAGCATGAAGTGAAAGATTAGAAGATGTTGACAGTACTACTGTTCAGCTTACAATATAGTAGAGATTGCCTGCTAAGAGCATAAGATAAGAAGGTCTAACAATGCTGCAATATAGTATAATGTCTTCTCAATGCTCACAATGGCTTCCCTTCCAAACCCAACTCAAATGATGGACTTTATGCAAACTGATATGACTGATCATGGACTGAAATGGCTTAACCAGCAACACAAAACCCTACTAAAATGCTCACTACTCGCTCAATTCACAACCAAAAGACCTCAAATCAAATGCATTATCTCCCTAGGATGAAGGCGCCCAAGTTACATCAAAGAAACTCCTCACAACTCAAGTATTTTATTTAGCACGCATTCCAATGCAGCCAAGAGAGGGGTGGCTTGCAAGGAGGGGCGATTTTCTTAAATAAAAACAAAGTCTTCACCAAAAAATCTGCAAATTAGCTCAAGAGGTCGCCACACTATGAGGAATGGATTTATGCAATACCCAGAATGAGATTATTTTTATTTTCAGATTTATGAATAAAACTCACTTACAGCCAAGATAATCAGCAACTCCAGAAATTGATATAAAATGCAAGAATTGAACTTCAAAGACAAAACAAAGCTACAATGCAAACTTCACTACAAAAATCCTCTCAACAACAAGCTAACTTCTCCACTAGATGCTATCTTTCAAGCACGAAGTAGAGCCAAGGCTAGGAGGCATACATTCCTCGAAGCAATCCCAGTACCATTTCGGCAGCATAACATTACTAAAGTCATAAGATGATCCAAAGAAGAGGAGAGGTCTCCTTATATAAGCCCAGCAAGGAAACTCTAGATGCTTCTAGAAAGTGCGCCCTAATTCAAATTTGAATTTTGTTGTACCCCAAAATTAAAATTTTTGTTACACTTAGACATTTTGAAGAAATGAGTAAAAGTCTTGTCGAAACAGTCAAAAAGGTCAAAATTTGGGTGTGCATGTCTTGCATGGAGGGTTAAAACACAAATTTTTCAATTTCTGACGATCTGGGTCTGCTAAGAGCAGCTTAACCTACAAAACCCATATCTCAGTTTTTCATCCCTAAATTTTAGGAAAACTGCTATTTTTAGAAATTTTCTCGAAATAGTAACGTTTTCTGGGTTTTTCTGGGTTTCTTTTGAAACGGATACTGGCAAAATTTTCTAAAAATAGAAAATTTCTAAAAATAGAAAGTTGGTCCGACAGGGTCCGAACTGATTTTGATTGGCTCAAAATGTGTCCGTATCAGGCTGATACAGTCAAAATCTTAAAATAATCAATTTTGCCCTACTGGGTCTATTCAGCTTTTTCAGAAGCATATCTGGAGTTCCGAGGTCATCAATGGAGGTCATCTGATTGCCAGGTGTCAATGTTAGCATTCAAACTTCCGGCAGAAGGTGAAATGATGAACATGCACGAGGATCGAGGAAGAAAAGTGAAAAGTCATGAAAATTTTCTAAGTCTGCTGAATTTGGGCGCCCCTGTTGAAGAAAGGCGCCCACCTTTTTAGGTCACCAGATGAGTGAATTAGGGTTTGGATCCCCAATAGAAGTTGTTCAGTGTTCAGTCTGCTTCGCAATGGATATCCCCGTCAGAGCATCCGACGATCCAGTCTCCAGCAAATTCAAGTCAAAGTAGAAGGTATAAAATGAAGATCTGAAACTTGAAGAAGATTGAATTGAGAATTTTTCTAAGTCTGGAGAAACTGGGCGCCCTAGTTGAACAAAGGCGCCCAACTTCTCAAGGGTGCAAACAGATGAACTTGCAGTCGAAGTTACAACGGGATGTCTTCAGAATTCAACTGGCTTTCCGGTGAGCTATTCAGCACGACAAACGGAGCTCGCAGTCATCAGATTCAAAGGGCTGAACAGAGGGTCCGATGAGAGGTGAAAAGAGAAATTCAAAGCAAAAGTGAAAAAATCAAAAAAATAAACTAAGTGTTGGTAAACTGGGCGCCCCCAGTCAAGATAGGCGCCCAACCTTTTGAAGGGTAAAAATCCACTTTTTGACAAAAGTGTCTCCAGAGGACTCCTCTTCATTCTCCGTCAGCTTCGCGATGAGCACAAACATTCAGCAATCCGACGCTCGGAGCTCAAGATTTAATAAGATCATCTGTGGAAGAGAGGTTAATGAAGAACTTGGAAATTAGAAAAATGGCTAACACTGAAGAAGTTGGGCGCCCCTAGAAGGAAAAGCCTCCCGTGAATTCGGAGGTCGAAATCAAGTTTTTAGCAGGAGGTGCCTCCAGAACATCTTCTTCAAAATCAGTCCGGCTCCGCAGTGAACCACTCAGCTCGCCTGTCGGGTAAACCTGTCAACGGGAAATCAGTGGCGAAGTGGCGTGTTAAAATGAAGAAAAGTTGAAAAAGTGGAAATTTTGACTAAGTCTGGTGAAGTTGAGCGCCCCTCTTGGAGAAAGGCACCCAAATTTCCATGCCTTAGAAGATTTTTGAGATTTTCAAAATTTCAAAATTTGCAAAGGAAGAGGATGGCGTCCAAACTGAGAGGCTGAGATTTAGGGTTTTTGAAATAAAAGCAGAAAAAAAAAAAAGCAAAACCTAAATCCAAAGAAACCTAAATCTATTTAACACTTCTTTTTGATGTATTTTCATTATTTTGCGGTAGCATCCGGAAGTTGGAGGCGGCAGTTTGAAGAATTGCATATTCAAGAATCCATAGTTGCTGGTTTACATCAGATTTACACTTTCAGACCAGCAAGCATAAACCCTTGTTCTTTCAAGCTTTTTGTTCCAGAAGATAAAGTTTTTCAAGAAGAAGGCCAAGGCTTTCAATTTTTCAGTCGTCTGGGTCTTTTTGCCTCTATCTTCTGAAGAATTTTTCAAGAACTTCATCAAGTTGCAGCAAGTGCTTTATCTTGCATGTCAGTGAAAACCTCAGTGCATTCAAAATTCAACCATCTGGGTCCTTTCCAATCAGTCTTCTGAAGAAAACCCATATCGCAGCTTTTTTCAAAAACCTAGGGTTAGCCGCTTTTTCAATCAAACGTCAGAGTTTTGCAAATCCAATCAACTGGGTCCATTTCTAATGATATTCTGAACAAAACCCAGATGCCAGCTTTTTTCGGGAAATATTGAAGAAATTAGGGTTTGCTGCTTTTTCAGTCAAAATTCGAGATTTTCAAAAACGGACGATCTGGGTTGTCTTGTATCGCCATTCTGAACAAAACCCATATCTCAGAAAAATTTCTCAAAAAATTTGTCCGTTGAAGCACAAAAATCAGCATTCTAAAACTAGAAATTGCACAAGACTTGTCTGAACCAAGGCGAGTTTACAGTCATTCTTCAAGTTTTCTGAAATGGAGTACACTCCTAATGTTTTCAAGTCCGAATCAGCACTTTTTCACAATTACATCAAAACAGCTGAGACAGACTTGCATCATGTCAAGCCGGTGTTCGACCTACGTGCCTTGGAGAGAGCAGGCAACACTTCAATCAAGAATCTGGGTCATTCTGGACTCCTCGCAGCAGCGTCTATTCCTATATCAGTTCAGAGCCTTGAGTTCGTAATCGCTTGCATTAAGCATTACAACCCGGCTACTAGGGAGATCCAGTCAGCAGATGGTAGGTTGATTTGCAGTCTAAAGCCTGATATGGTTGAAAAGTGTTTTTCCATTCCCCCGTGGCCTGAAAGCGTAACTCTTTCAAGGGATGAATGTGAAAAGATGTGGAATATGCATAAAGACAAATACAGCAAGAAGATTGTACTGAAGTGAATGAAAGGAGAACATAAAAGTGTTGTTCATAGTTGCAGCCCAGTTGGCGGAAGGATAGGTCATATTTCAGTGATGTCAGCAAAGTTCAATAAAGCGGCCAATGAGGTTGAAGATTTCCTGAGATCTATTGAAGATGCTGAAGATATTCTTGAAAAGCGGTGTTTTGCTGTTGATGGCATAGATGCACCGAATCGGGACACAGTCTCAAACTTCCTAGCGGATGTGATCGTGCTTTAAAACAGCTTTCTTCTAGAAGCTTTCTTTCCCGCTTTCTTTCTATTCTTGGAATAATCCTTATCCATTCTTTGAGGATAGAAAGAAGATAAGATGTAATAGTTGGCGTTTCCCGCTTTTTTCTGCTTTTTAGGGTTTTATCTTTCTAGATTTAGCAATAAAGCTTGCTTGCTGAGCAAGCCCTAGATTGTGAAAGCAAGGAGATTTTAGGGTTCCCTACTCCTCTGCTTCTCTATAAATAAGAGCCTTTGCTCATTTAGTTTCTTTAACGGTTATTGCGATAACAAATTGCTGAGTCTCTTTTAGCCAGTAAGTTGTTATTCAGTGTCAGTTCACTTTGTGTTGGAACGGTTATTGTGTTAGCAAATTGCGAGCCTGTATTGCAGCAAGTTGTTATTCAGTTTCAGTTCAGTTGTGTTGTGATAAGCAAATTGTTGAGCCTCTTTAGCCAACAAGGAGTTAGTGAGATTGCTGTTTTCTATTGTGTTAAGAATAAGTTTGCAAGCCTCCTTAGCTGCAATTTCTTATTCAAGGCATGTTAGAAGGGAGTTTTGTTTCAGAGATTTGAGTAATAAAATCATGAGCCTCTTTTGCCTTGGTCGAAAATCTCAGATTTCCGTTATCTATGTTATGCTTTCATGATCTTTATTTCAGCTTACAGTGAAGTGTGTAGGTGTTTGTTGGGAGAGAGATTATTAAAGTATTTTTTGTCAGAGAATCTACCTTGTTAATTTCTAACTTCTCTTGCTCTGCTATTACTTGAGAGGTTAGAAACGTCTTTAGTTTAAGTTAGTCGTAGTTGAACTTCTTATTAGAAAATCTCAGCTGCGGCGTTTGTGTTTAAAAAACCTTGTGCTCTAAGCTGATCCAAAAAGATAGGCAACTTAGTTTCAGTTTACTTTCTTTCAAACACCATCAGCAAGAGGGAGCTTTCCCTCCTAATTTGATGAGCAGTTTATCTGTGCATAGCTGTCCGTTTTCAAATCCGCATTCCAGAGGTGCGAATTTAAACGCCAACAGTTTTCTGGCGCCCACCGTGGGGCACGAGGCTTTAAACAACAAAGAAAGCTTAGGCTTTATGTCACGGGTATGACCATCTGGCGTCCTACTGCTCCAGTTCAACAACCTGATCTTACACCTCCAGTTATCCAGCCAAGTTTCCAGATAATTGAAGGAGAGCAAGTGGACATTATCAGCAGCCTGAGAAGTTTCATCTTTGAGAAGAAGGAGACCCCTGCTCAGTGGAGAAACGCTGCTGCTATTATAGACAAAGAGGAAGAGAAAGCCGATATTGCAGCCGAGAGACCTGTCTTGCCACCACCCGCGTGGGACTAGACAATCCTGGCTTACATAGTCTATACAAGGAGGAGAACAAGAACAAATCCGCTCTTCCAAGAAGATACTTTCCTTCCACATACGCATCATACAGAAGTTGGAGAATCATCCGACACAGTATTTGAATCCGACACAGTACCTGAATTCAACGCCGTACCTGTGTTCGAAGAAGAAGAATCCGAAGCAATGGGTGATAACCGCAACAACGATGACAACAACAATCGCAATCGAAGAAGAGGCCCCCCGCTGCCTTGGGGTGACAATATTGGACCTTTGGCCTTAGGGGCAAATCACGAATTGCCTAAGGGGTCAAGAAAGCACTTTCCACGTTTCCAAGGTGATGGAAGTCAACATCCTGATGATCATCTTTCAGCCTTTTCAACGGCTTGCGCTGTTTTGCATGTAGGTCATGAAGATGTTGCTGTTCGTCTCTTTGTTGAGACACTCGCGGGAGCTGCTGCCGAATGGTTCAATCATTTGGGGCCCGGTTGCATAACCAACTGGAATACTATGACTGAAAAGTTTCTCGCGAGGTTCAAACCAGCTGAAGATAGCCACCAGTTGTTTGCTCGACTTTCCAATTCAAAGAAGGAGGACAATGAACCAATGAGAGAGTTCGTAGCAAGGTTTAACCGCCTGGTTACTCGTCTTTCATATACACTCAATCCATCGCCTGAGATCCTGTTAAGCAGTTTCATCAATGCACTTCCATCAGAGATAGCCTTTATCATAAGATCGGCGCATGAGACGGAACTGGGAGAAGCACAACAAGGTGCAATAGAAATTGAAGACAACATGATCACTTCAGGAAAGATCAGAGGAGATGCTATTAGACCTTTGGTTCAAAGTTCTGCTGATCCATTACTTCAAAGGGTTGCAAATGAAGTAACTATTCTCAAGAGGCAATTGCCACTTCAGCCAACGCCTCTTGCTCAAGTTGCACCACCACCTGCCTTGCCCGCACCACAGCAGCCTTATCAACCTCAGCAGCCATATCAGCCAAGGAGGAATAACTTTCAGCCTTACAACAATTACAAGCCACGAGGGCCACCTCCACCAAGGCAAGCGGCCGACAATACACAAAATGCTGTGTTTTGCTCTTTTCATGATTCCACTGAACATGCCGGCACATCTTGCCCTGAAAATGTCAGAATGAACGAGATAATGGGATATGCCGAAGCTGCACCTGCACCAAGTTTCGTTCCAACTCCAAGTTCGAATGTTGTCTTACCTCAATCGGACAACTTCGATGGCGACTCCGCAACGGGCTACTTTGAAAGTGAACCCGATTTTGAAGAACAAGAAGAAGATATTTGTCAGTACTCTCTTGCAGTTAATCCTGAGAATCATACGACTCCTGTGTTCACCAGAGCTCAACATCTGAGGGCACACAAAGAAGAAGAAGAAGAGAGGTTGAAGATATCAAAAGACAAAGAAAAAGTAAAAGAAGTAGCTTCTACTTCAAATATTAAGTCTTCTCAAGAGAACATGAAAGCAGTTGCTGAAGGTTCGTCCTCAGCGAATTTTGATATTGTAGATTCATTGATGAAGAACAAAGTGCAGATTTCTCAGTTAGAGTATCTCCAAGATCATCCAGAGCAAGTGGACCGACTTCTCAAATTTGTGAAGAAAGGACCTACCAAGCAGCCCACATTGCTCGAATCATCCGTTCCGGCGGAAGACAAGCCTAAGCCCTTCTATATTTCTCTATATATAGGAGGTTACAAATTGAGCAATTGTATCATCGATTCCGGAGCTTCCGACAACGTCATGCCTCTACAAGTGATGAATGCTCTAGGACTTTCGTGCACCAAGACAAAGGACAAATGCTACTCACTGGAGTCCAAGTCGGTGCCGTTGGTCGGTCAATTAAAAGATGCTCAAGTGAGGTTGGCGGCTTGTCCTGAAAAGAAAATCATGATGACCATCCTAGTAGCTGACATTCCAGCAAGCTACGGGATGCTATTAAGCAGAAGCTTTTGCAAGGACCTCGGTGGAGAGATTCAGATGGATTGGTCTTCTGCAAATATTCCATTAAAGAAAGGAACTTTCAAGTTGGAACCAGAACCCAAATCTCGATTTGCGGTCGTGAAGTCTCAAGATCCTCAAGCTCAAGTTTTATATCAAGAAACGGGTCTTGGTACTTACGCCATGCTGTCGGAGGTTCCTGAAGAAAGTCAAGAGGTCGCATGCATCGTAGAGAAATCAGCAGATGATCCTAAGTTGTGGACTTTGCAGTTCGATGGGAGTTGTTCCACTGCTGGTTCAGGAGCGGGAGTTGTGATAATTTCTCCTGAAGGACAATTATATCCTTTTGCATACCGCTTGCAATTTGAATGTACAAATAATACGGCGGAATATGAGGCGCTTTTACTAGGTCTCAGGAATGCAAAAGATATGGGTATCAAATACCTTAAGGTCGAAGGTGATGCAGAGCTTGTTGTAAAGCAAGTCAGAGACCAATTCAGAGTGAAAGCAGATCGTCTTCGACATTATAGAAATAGGGTGTGGAATGCAATAGATTGGTTCGAAGCATTTGATATCAAGTATATTCCACGTCTAGAAAATAGCAGAGCAGATGCCCTCGCGGTATCAGCTTCACTTTTCATGCCACATTCTGACTTTCGTCAGAATGCGTTTGCCATTGAATTAATATACAGGCCAGCTGTACCTGACAACTGTGATAATTGGCAAGTCTTTAATGATGATGAACACATTAAGGAGTTTCTTGTTATGGGAGATAATTTCAAGGAATTGTTCTTTGAAGGCAGTTCATCTACTCACAGAGAAGCAATAACAGAAGTTTCTGATACGCCAAAGATTGCTGAAGATAAAGAAGTTTCAGAAGAACCAGAGTCCAGCATAATCCAGTTGAAAGGAAATAAAATTCCCAAGGGTTTAGTTTCCTTGGAGAATATTTTTGACAGGCATGATAGATACATTCAAGATCAGAGAAACTCAAGTGACAGAACTTCTGCCGAATATCAACAAGTCAATATTGGTACAATTGACAAGCCCAAGCTTGTTAATTTAGGTACATGCTGCACGGCAGAGGAGAGCGAGAAGTTCATTTCTTTGTTCCAGCAATACCGAGATGTCTTCGCCTGGTCATATGAAGATTTGAAAGTTTTTACACCAAGAGAATTGTCTCACACAATTCCTCTTCGACCTGAAGCAAAGCCCTTCAGGCAAAAGCAAAGACACTACAATCCGCGGATTCAAGACACCATCTACGCGGAGATCCAGAAGATGGTGAATGCAAAGATCATCTTTCCGATCCATCATTCCACTTGGGTGTCGAATATAGTTCCTGTGCGCAAGAAGAACGGAGAAATCAGAATTTGCGTCGATTTCAGGAACCTGAATCAATCATCGCTCAAGGATAATTATCCTTTGCCGATCATGGAGCACACTTTACAGACGGTTACCGGTTCAGAGATGCTGTCTTTATTGGACGGTTTTTCTGGTTATAATCAAATAGCGGTGGCTGAGGAAGATCAATTCAAGACGGCATTCACAACCCCGTGGGGTACGTTTGCCTATGAAAGAATGCCCTTCGGCCTCATCAACGCCGGTGCTACATTTCAAAGAGCCATGGATTTGGCGTTTGGTGATTTGAAGAATAAAGTAATAGTTGTCTATCTTGACGACCTCACTGTTTTCTCGAAGACACGACAAGATCACTTTTCACATCTAGGGAAAGTCTTTGAGAGATGCAGATATCATAAAATATCATTGAATCCTAAGAAGTCTATCTTCGCGGTGACGGAAGGCAAGTTGCTTGGCCACATCGTCTCCAAGGAGGGAACTCGAATTGACCCAAGCCGGGTTGAAGCTATCCGAAGTTTGTCTCTTCCAACAAGCAGAACAGGGGTACACTCTTTCTTTGGTAAGGTAAATTTCATACGAAGATTTGTACCAGATTTTTCTGAGTTGACTAAAGATATATCTGCTATGATGAAGAAGAAGACAGTTTTCAAGTGGACGGAAGAAGGAAAGAAGGCGTTCGCAGCGATAAAAGAAGCCATCAGTCGAGCTCCAGTACTAGTCCGTCCTGATTTTGAAAAGGAATTTATCCTTTATTGTTATGCATCAGAGTATACTCTGTCTGCCATTCTGACACAAAAGTTAAATGAAGAAACCGAATCTCCAATAGCTTTCATGAGCTGCAGTTTCAAGGACAGCGAATCAAGATACTCTCAGATTGAAAAGAATGCCTATGCGGTGGTTCGAGCTGTAAAGAATTTCAGATTTTATATCCTAAATTCTCACACCGTTGTGTATGTCACAGATCCAGCAGTGAAGAGCGTGTTAACTCAACAGGAGATGGGCTCCAAAAGAGGTAATTGGGTCGCAAAGGTACAAGAGTATGACTTGGAGATCAAACCAACCAAACTCATTCGTGGGAGAGGTCTTTGTCAGTTGATGGCGGAGGATGGTGATAAGAAACTTCAAGCCAAAGGTATACCTGAGATTGAACCTGAAGTTAAAGAAGACCTTCCAATGGTCTTGCTGATCGAATCTTCGGGAGAATGGTTTACTGAGATATGGTATTACCTAACATACGGTGATTGTCCAAATCACCTGAACAAGCAACAAAGGAGAACGCTTAAGCTGAAAGCGCAGAATTATATAATCATCAACAATGTTTTGTACAAGCGGGGCCTTGACGGAACATTCTTGTTGTGTGTTACCAAAGATCAACAACGGCGCTTGCTGGAAGCTTTCCATAATCAAGCATGCGGTGGTCACTTTTCATCGAAGGTGACAGCTTTTAAAATCTTGCGGGCTCAGTTCTTTTGGCCGACTATGTTCCGCGATGCATACGAGTGGGTACATAAATGTCAGTTATGTCAACAGTTTGTTGGCAAAGCGAAGTTAGCAGCCGCTCCTCTCAGGCCAGTTGTTATAGATGCTCCATTTCAGCAATGGGGTCTAGATTTTATTGGTCCTATCAACCCACGTTCCAGCAAGGGGCATATTTATGTCCTTACAGCCACTGATTATTTCACTAAATGGGTTGAAGCCATTCCTACCAAGCGAGCTACGTCCGAGGTCGTGTGTGAATTCTTAAAAGAAAACATTGTCACACGCTTTGGAGTGCCTCGCAAAATTGTGACAGATAATGCAACATGTTTCTCGTCAGAGGAGCTAATGGAGTTCTGTTTTGATCACAGCATTACACTATCTCATTCATCAGATTATTACCCCCAGGGTAATGGACAAGCTGAATCATCAAACAAGAACATTGTCACAATCATTCGCAAGTTGGTTGATTCCAGTCAGCGAACTTGGCACAAGAAACTTTATGATGCTCTCTGGGCCGACAGAATTACTCCGAAGAGAGCCATTGGTACCTCACCCTTTATACTCCTGTATGGTACAGAAGCAATGATACCCATCACATTGGAGTTGTCCGCCTTGCAGCTGGCGACCTCAGTAGAAGATGGAGAGTTCACAGATCCTGTTCAGAAACGTATCTTGTACCTGACTAAGCTTCAAGAAGAAAGGGAAGAGGTAGTAGATAGAATCACTCAGCACCAAGAGCGGGTGAAGAAAATTTTTGACAAGAAAGCTCGCCATCGAGATTTCGAGGTTGGAGATCAAGTCCTCTTATGGGATAAGAGACATGAGCCCAAGGGAATGCATGGCAAATTTGATCCCTTGTGGCTAGGACCTTTCACAATTCACGAGCTCGCCGGAGAGAACACCTATATTCTCTCGTGCTTGGATGGAAGTCTCCTCCCTCTACCACACAGCGGGCAGTACCTGAAGCACTTCGTCCCTTCGGGGGTGGAGTAAGTTCTCAAAATCAATCTTTGTACATATTTTTCATTGCTTTCCGTGATGTGTTTCCCCTTTTCGTGATGTTTTCGTTATGTTGTTTTTCCCCTTTTCGTAACAGTCCTGTCGTGTTTTAGGTGATTAGGAGTCTTGTTTTAGGTGATTAGTAGGGAAGTCCAACTATTAGGTGATTTTTAGGAAGCCCGGTTATAGGTGATTAAGGAATGTCCTGCAAATTAGGTGATTAGGAAATGATGCTGACTCCGATACCCAATGGACAAGGCACTGGTCTGCTTTCTTAAAACTTCGTGAGATTCTATGGTTCTCCTCTATGCCGAAGTATCCGCCCATGGTCCCCTAAACAGAGCTAACAAGTGTTGTACCCCAAAATTGTACTTTTGTTAATTTAGACATTTTGAAGAAATATAAAGTCTTGCTGAAATGTCAAAAAGGTCAAAATTTGGGTGTGCATGTCTTGCATGGAGGGTTAAACACAAAATTTTCTAATTTCTCGACGACTGGTCTCCGCTAAGAGTAGCGACCCATGAAAACCTGCATCTCGGGCTTTTCATCCCTAAATTTTAGGAAAACTGGCTATTTTAGAAATTTTCAAATAGTAACATTTTCTCGGTTTTTGGGTTTATTTTGAACGGATATCGCAAAATTTTCTAAAAATAGAAAGTTGGTCCGATAGGAACCTAATTGATTTTGATTGGCTCAAAATCATCAGATCGTGCCAGTATAGCTCTAATCTTAAAATAATCAGTTTTGCCCTATTGGGTCTATTCAGCTTTTTCAGAAGCATATCTGGAGTTCCGAGGTCATCAATGGAGGTCATCTGACTGCCAGGCGTCAATGTTAGCATTCAAACTTCCGGCAGAAGGTAAAATGATGAACATGCACGAGGATCGAGGAAGGAAAGTGAAAAGTCATGAAAATTTTCTAAGTCTGCTGAGTTTGGGCGCCCCTGTTGAAGAAAGGCGCCCACCTTTTTAGGTCACCAGATGAGTGAATTAGGTTTGGATCTCAAATGGAAGTTGTTCAGTGTTCAGTCAACTTCGCGATGGATATCCCCGTCAGAGCATCCGACGATCCAGTCTCCAGCAAATTCAAGTCAAAGTAGAAGGTATAAAATGAAGATCTGAAACTTGAAGAAGATTGAATTGAGAATTTTTCTAAGTCTGGAGAAACTGGGTGCCCTAGTTGAAGAAAGGCGCCCAACTTTTCAAGGGTGCAAACAGATGAACTTGCAGTCGAAGTTACAACGGGATGTCTTCAGAATTCAACTGGCTTTCCGGTGAGCTATTCAGCACGACAAACGGAGCTCGCAGTCATCAGATTCAAAGGGCTGAACAGAGGGTCCGATGAGAGGTGAAAAGAGAAATTCAAAGCAAAAGTGAAAAAATCAAAAAAATAAACTAAGTGTTGGTAAACTGGGCGCCCCCAGTCAAGATAGGCGCCCAACCTTTTGAAGGGTAAAAATCCACTTTTTTGACAAAAGTGTCTCCAGAGGACTCCTCTTCATTCTCCGTCAGCTTCGCGATGAGCACAAACATTCAGCAATCCGACGCCCGGAGCTCAAGATTTAACAAGATCATCTGTGGAAGAGAGGTTAATGAAGAACTTGGAAATTAGAAAAATGGCTAACACTGAAGAAGTTGGGCGCCCCTAGAAGGAAAAGCCTCCCGTGAATTCAGAGGTCGAAATCAAGTTTTTAGCAGGAGGTGTCTCCAGAACGTCCTTTTCAGAATCAGTCAGGCTCCGCAGTGAACCACTCAGCTCGCCTGTCGGGTCGATCAGTCAACGAGAAATCAGAGGCGAAGTGGCATGTCAAAATGGAGGAAAGTTGAAAAAGTGGAAATTTTGACTAAGTCTGGTGAAGTTGAGCGCCCCTCTTGGAGAAAGGCGCCCAAATTTCCATGCCTTAGAAGATTTTGGAGATTTTCAAAATTTCAAAATTTTGCAAGAAGAGAATGGCATCCAAAACTCCAGGAGGTCAGATTTAGGGTTTTGAAATAAAAGCGTAAAAGCAAAACCTAACCGTAACCTAAGTCTATTTAACACTTCTTTTCAATGTATTTTTCTATTATTTTTGCGGTGTAGCATCCAGAGGGAGAAAGTTGGAGCAAGAAATTTGAAGAATTTTTGTGATTCAAGAATCCATAGTTGCTGGTTTTACATCAGATTTTTCAGACCAGCAAGCATAAACCCTTGCTTTTCATTCTTTTTGTTCCAAAAGATCAAATTTTTCAAACAGAAGGCCAAGGCTTTCAATTTTTCAGTCATCTGGGTCTTTTTGCCTCATCCTCTGAAGAATTTTTCAAGAACTTCATCAAGTTGCAGCAAGTGCTTTTATTTTGCATGTCAGTGAAAACCTCAGTGCATTCAAATTTCAACCATCTGGGTCCTTTCCAATCAGTCTTTTGAAGAAAACCCATATCGCAGCTTTTTTCCAAAACCTAGGGTTGGCTGCTTTTTCGATCAAACGTCAGAGTTTTGCAATTTCAATCAACTGGGTCCATTTCTAATGATATTCTGAACAAAACCCAAATGCCAGCTTTTTTTGAGAAAAATTAAAGAAATTAGGGTTTGCTGCTTTTTCAGTCAAAATTCAAGATTTTCAAAAACGGACGATCTGGGTTGTCTTGTATCGCCATTCTGAACAAAACCCATATCTCAGAAAATTTCTCAAAAATTCGTCCGTTGAAGCACAAAAATCAGCATTCTAAAAATAGAAATTGTTCAAGACTTGTCTGAACCAGGGCGAGGTTACAGTCATTCTTCGAGTTTTCTGAAATGGAGTACACTCCTAATGTTTTCAAGTCTGAATCAGAACTTTTTCATGATTACATCAAAACAGCTGAGACAGACTTGCATCATGTCAAGCCGGTGTTCAATCTACATCCCTTGGAGAGAGCAGGCAACACTTCAATCAAGAACCTGGGTCATTCTGGACTCCTCGCAGATACATCTATTCCTCTATCAGTTCAGAGCCTTGAGTTCGTAATCGCTTGCATTAAGCATTACAACCTGGCTACTAGGGAGATCCAGTCAGCAGATGGTAGGTTGATTTGCAGTCTAAAGCCTGATATGGTCGAAAGGTGTTTTTCCATTCCCCCATGGCCTGAAAGCGTAACTCTTTCAAGGGATGAATGTGAAAAGATGTGGAATATGCATAAAGACAAATACAGCAAGAAGATTGCCCAGAGATGGATGAAAGAAAAACATAAGACATTTCCCAAGAATGTCGGACGAGGGGAGTTCAAGGACGAGGTTGCCATCATCATCACTTTGCTCAATAGGGTCACTGGTTCTGAAGATGCCACCAAGTTCCAACCTTGGATGTTTTATGCCATACCTCACATTATGAAAAAGACTGAGTTTTATGATTGGCCTACTTTGATTAGTGATTGCCTACATCAGCAAATAACAGAATATTTTCAGTTTCATGTATTCCACATGGTGTCATATCTAGTCTACCTAGTGGCCTATCAAGGTCAATTCAGAGGATTGAACACCGAGGGATCATTGAGCGTTCAACACATATATAACTATTATCCCCAATTGGAATTCACAAAGTCGTTGCACCACTACAAAAGGGTGAACGAGGCATTCTTGATGTACACAGTGTGTGACTTAGACAATGAATTGCACGTCCGCATCTCTTCAGTTGCCAGGGCAGTAATGGCGGAATGGGCAGATTGGTTTATACAGTTTCCTACCTTTACCTATCTCAGGGTTTATGGTTATTCAGGTGCCCCGCTCATGTTTCCAAGGTATCCGTCAGATGAGGTTATCTTCATGGAATTCTTGAGGCAAGCTCATGGTGTCCATACAATCTTGAGAAATAGAAAGAAACCCTCTCTTCACTTTCCATTAGGGTTGGGTATTTATACATGCAGGACTGCTGCAGATGCCAGGACAATTGGAGAAGAGTTAGATAAATTCGGTCTCAAATCCTACAGTGAGAGGTGATCATTTGATCCTCATGGTGTCTATGCTGGCCGGTTGGAGAAGAACTACAATCACATACCCGCACTTGAAGATTTTTGGGCTAACTGTGCAGATGAGTTTGAAGTGCGAAGGCGTAGTTACAGCAGGTTGACTCTCCATCAGATGAAAGATTGTTTAAATGAAGATATAGAAGGGCTCTCTGATGATGATGAAGATGTTCTTCTACCAATGTACACTCAGAAAAGAATCGAGGATCAGCCTCTTCCACAAGTTAATTGGGCAAACAAGGAATCTCTTTCAGTTGAAGACAGAACAAGACAAGTCATTGAGTATAGTAAGGTTTTCTTAGTGCTTAAAAGGAAGAACTCTATTCCAGTAGCAGAGCCGCCAAGGATAATTCCCTCTTCTTCTACAGCACAGTCAAAAGGAAAGGGTAAAAGTCAGTCTCAAGATGGCGTCAAAGGATGTAGATCAAATAAAAATGTAAAGAGAAGGTTGGATTTCTCAGGCATAGTCATACAGGAACAGCCTACGGTTGATTCAGAAGTTCCTCTTGACGAGCCCATACCTCAGAATGAAGCAGAGGAGCCACCTTCAACACATGTTCCTGTACCTTTGACGGGTTCGTCACCAATTCACATTGATCTTGATATCGAAGATGATGAAGAGATCGCAGCAGTACCTCCTGAGGAAGTTAGTAAAGATACTACGGTGTCTTGGCTTGAGAACTCCTTAGGAAGGGTTAGGAGAAGGCCTTCATATCAAGTGAGTGTTGATGATCTCGATAATATTTATCAGGAACCTCCTAAGAAGAAGGCAAAGAAGCAAGTTCACTTTGATAGGAATCCTGATAACGAGATTGTCGTAGAGACTGCTGTGCCTCCAGAAGATAAGAATAGGGATGAGGTGAACATGGATGATTTTGTCATGGTCAAGGCTAATCTTGGTAGAAATACCAGACATGCAGATTTGAGTCTCTTCAAAGTTGTATCCGAAAACCTTCATGAAAGAGTGCTTAAAGATGGAGAAGACAAGGCAGCCCTCAAGGCTGAAAATCAGCAGCTTAGGCTTTTCATTTCTAACCTTGTTCGTGGTTCTTCACAAGCAACCCAGTTGCTGCCCCAGATCTTGGAGACACCAGCTGATCACCATCAATTAAGACAGCTGGTCATATGTGGGAAAGAGACTCAGGAGTGGATCGAGAACTTCATTGTCAGAGGAAAGAAGATCTTGGCTCGGATGTTTCAGTTGAGAGAAAATGCTCATGAACTTCGTCGAGGTATCCAAGGATTTGAACAAACATTGGCTGAAGTAAAACCTAGGCATGAGATTATTATTGCTGATTTAGACACAGCCTACGGTTCAGCAGTTTCAAAGGAGCACAAAAGACAAATCCTTGCTTGGAGAGAGCGTCATGTTTTCAAAGTTAAAACGTATGAGAGGATATCTGAAGAATTCATCACCTACAGGCAAAGGGTGGTTGAAGCTCTCCTTTTCATCAGTGAATTTGTCATAGAGATCCCCTCTCAGTACAGTCTTGAAGATGGTTCTTACGTCGGGCTTGAGGAGGTGCAAAATCAGTTCCAGAATGTTGTTCATAGTTGCAGTCCAGTTGGCGGAAGGATAGGCCATATTTCATGATGTCAAAGTTCGATAAAGCGCCAATGAGGTTGAAGATTTCCTAAGATCTATTACAGATGCTGAAGATATTCTTGAAAAGCGGTGTTTTGCTGTTGATGGCATAGATGCACCGAACCGGGACACAATCTCTAACTTCCTAGCGATGTGATCGAGCTTTAAAGCAGCTTTCTTCTAGAAGCTTTCTTTCCCGCTTTCTTTCTATTCTTGGAATAATCCTTATCCATTCTTTGAGGATAGAAAGAAGATAAGATGTAATAGTTGGCGTTTCCCACTTTTTCTGCTTTTTAGGGTTTTATCTTTCTAGATTTAGCAATAAAGCTTGCTTGCTGAGCAAGCCCTAGATTGTGAAAGCAAGGAGATTTTAGGGTTCCCTACTCCTCTGCTTCTCTATAAATAAGAGCCTTTGCTCATTTAGTTTCTTTAACGGTTATTGTCATAGCAAATTGCGAGCCTGAATTGCAGCAAGTTGTTATTCAGTTTCAGTTCACTTAGTTGGAACCGTGCTTATGAGAACAAAACGCTGAGCCTATTGTGCCTTCTATTTGTTGCTCAAGTATTGTTCATTTGTGTTGTGATAAGCAAATTGTTGAGCCTCTTTAGCCAACAAGGAGTTAGTGAGATTGCTTGTTTTCTATTGTGTTAAGAATAAGTTTGCAAGCCTCCTTAGCTGCAATTTCTTGTTCAAGGCATGTTAGAAGGGAGTTTTGTTTTAGAGATTTGAGTAATAAAATCATGAGCCTCTTTTGCCTTGGTCGAAAATCTCAGATTTCCGTTATCTATGTTATGCTTTCATGATCTTTATTTCAGCTTACAGTGAAGTGTGTAGGTGTTTGTTGGGAGAGAGATTATTAAAGTATTTTTGTCAGAGAATCTACCTTGTTAATTTCTAACTTCTCTTGCTCTGCTATTACTTGAGAGGTTAGGAACGTCTTTAGTTTAAGTTAGTCGTAGTTGAACTTCTTATCAGAAAATCTCAGCTGCGGCGTTTGTGTTTAAAAAACCTTGTGCTCTAAGCTGATCCAAAAAGATAGGCAACTTAGTTTTAGTTTTCTTTCTTTCAAACATCATCAGCAAGAGGGAGCTTCCCCTCCTAATTTGAAGAGCAGTTTATCTATGCATAGCTGTCCGTTTTCAAATCCGCATACCAGAGGTGCGAATTTAAACGCCAACAAATTCATAAAAAAATTATGTGTACAACATTGACATGGACACCTCTATTACTAGCTTGTGCAATCTCACACAAGAGGATGTTGGTGAGACATTCATCCCATTCTTTCAAAAATGGAGAAGTCTAGCTAGTTGGTGTCACATCGACATACCCAAAAAGGAAAAGGTGGACATGTTCATTCAAACACTTCTAGGACCCTTAAAATATGCATTGCAAGTGCATTGTTGCACAACCTTCATGGACCTAGTCGAAAAAGTTGTCCAGATTGAGAAATACCTTATCACAAAGGGAGAGCTAAGATAGTCCTAAAAACACAAATACAAATCCTCCCACTGAAAAAAATAAGTATTGGGTCAAAACTAAACATGTTACCAACAACGGTGTTGTGGACGCCAAGGCTGCAAACACTATGGGTCTTGTACTGGCTATAAAAGGGGTTCAACCACAAAACAAACCAACAACTATATTGACACCCCCTACCAATGTCCCTTCAAACACCCAAAGTGGCCAAAATAATCAAGGACAATATCATTAGATGAGACAATTCCCTAGGGGTCACACATACACTCCCTTGGGTGAGCCCATTGAAGTACTCAAGAAATTCCTCCATAATGGTGTCATCACACTTCAAGAACCAAAACCATATAACCCAAGACAATTCAAACCAGAATGGTGGGATGATAATGGATTTTGTGATTATCATCGGGAAAAAGGACATAAAACTTCTACCTGTCAACAACTCAAAAACCTGGTACAAGACCTTATCGAGAGTCGTATCATTGAGGTAGGTGGATCACAATTTTCCTTTAATTCAAATCATACCATCCATAAGAACCCACTACAAGACCATGGTTCTAATAATGATTACAGGTCAGGTCCACAAATAAACAATAATCAATCCAATTTTTCCCGAGCCAAGTATGACTATTCTGGCGGAACCACTATACACAATGTTCGAACTGATGATGAATATATCAACACCATCATGGTCAAGAGAGCACCTCAATGCAATGCTGCTACTTGAAGTGGCAAGGTCACCATAGCTGGTCCGCCTCCTGCTAGGCAACCTAAAATCACCATACCTAGCCCATCTCCTAAGCAGTCACAACCCGTCTCAACCACAAAGCAGTGGCAACCCAAGAGTCAGTTTAACCTTATCGACCAGCTTGGAAAAACTCTTGCGCAAATTTCTATACTTGAGTTGCTTTGCATCTCTCCCACGCATAAGGCTATAATGGATAAAACCCTGCAAGAGTAGTTAGTCCCTAAGGATATTGATGTCAATCAATTTGAGACCATGGTGGGATATCTCACTACGCCTCACCATGTCACCTTTTCTAATCAAGACTACTCATCACCTAAGACTAACCATAATGATGCATTACACATTGAAACTTTTGTCCATAAACACAAGGTTAGAAGAGTTTTAGTAGATGGCAGACTAGGATTGAACATATGCTCCTTGAAACTGGTTAAGGCTCTAGGATTTTCTGATGCATGCTTGGACCCTACAAAGAGTATAGTGATAAAAGCATATGATGACAAAGAATGCTCTTCACAAGGCGTTATTTCTCTTCCTATCAAAGTGAGACCAGTCATTGTGGATACAACCTGCCAGGTCCTAGATCTAGAATTACCTTACAACATCTTGCTTGGTCACCCATGGATTCATGCCTTACAATTCACATATCACCAATGCTTAAAATTCCCATTTTACAGCAAAAAAATTACTATATATGGAGACCCCGACCCTTTTCAATATTGTACCAACCTAAGGGGTATTTCTACAAACTGAGAGCCTATTAACTAAGAAGCACCTAGCTCCTCTTCATCTAAATATGTTGATCCATCCACACTCGCATCATCTTCCATGTCTATTTCATCCACGTCTTCCGCCACACCACCATCTTCCGCAAACGCTAAGGCTGAGACCACTGTCAAGATCCAAGACCTCTGTTGTGGAGAATTCAAACTACATACAACATATAGCATAACGACAACACCCAAGTCTCTGAAGGTCTATGGTTGGCCATGTTTTAGAATGGAACCCAATGAAATTTTCAAAGTTCCACCAAAAACAGTTTTCATCAAATGGGGAGACATGAGCAATGAGGACCTTGTTGATATTACATGATGGCTCTATAAGGAAATGGTATACCTGCCCCCATTACCAGTTAAGAAATATGGCAAGGGATATGACATAATGAAGGCTAAAGGCTATGATGGAACTAGTGGCCTAGGCAGAAATAAAACTGGACAAAGAGAGCCCATTGAATCTTTCAAAATACCAAAGTATCTGGGATTAGGGCATGGATTTCCTGACAATGACGATCGACGTACCAATGGGATTTTGAGTGAGCGAGTGTATGCTTCAGAAAGTGTCGAGACCGCTAAGGAAACCTTCACTAAAAATGACTCCCAAGAGTGGGAATTTGGCTTCGAACGATCCTTAAGTGAATGTTGCCTCTATGATTTGTTTGTCGAAATGGGGGAACTAACCTCTAAACAAAGATTTTGGAAAACATTTAAAATTGATCAGGCACTGAACAGTCATAGTCCCATTACCATTCCCCATGACCCACAAAACCCACCATCTGAATCCCATCAGTCCAACCCACCTGACTTACCAAATGACATTGATAATCACGACTCTGAGTCCACCCCTTATTTTGACAACGAATATGAAAAAAGTGAAGGGGAATATTGGATAGAGTCCGATGTGGAATTAGATGATGATAATTTCATCTACAATATCACTGAATCTATTTGCATGCTTTTTGCATCCTCCCCTCAATTCACCAACACTGATGATGGCATTTCCCTAATTTATCCTCAACTAGTTGATTGGGACCAACAAGGCCCACTAGTCCTAGACACCTTTCAGAATGATGAGGCAATTGCAGAGTTTATGGGATTACCTGAGGGCATACCCAATGGTGATCACAAGGAAGGATTCACCTTTGACCTAGATTGTACAACCTACTTCGGTGAGACTACTCTGTCCTCCAGTCGCAAAATTAAAAATAAAAATTAAAACATCTTTAGGTGAAAACCGAAAGGCACCTTCTGACAAAAAAAAAGTAAAAACAAAGGATGTATCTGCAGGTGAAAACCTCTCTAAGGTGCCCAAAGATGGAGGATTGGACTTTCTTCTTGTAACTCAAGAGAAATCAGCTATGCTTATAGAAGACACCATAGAAGACAACATATCAACAACAGAAGATCCCAAAATGGTTCTCTTCAATGCATCATTGACTGAAGAAAAGAGACCAAAATTTCACAAATTCTTTGCACAAATTTTAGAAACCTAAATAAGGCATGCCCAAAAGATGACTTTCCTTTACCAAATATTGATATCATAGTTGATCTCATAGCAGGATATGAGATGTCCCTCATGGATGGATTCTCTAGCTACAATCAAATTCGCATTGCCCCAGAAGACCAACATAAAACAACATTCACTTGCCCCTGGGGTACATATTGCTGGAATGTCATGCCATTTGGTCTTAAAAATGTAGGCGCCACATATCAGAGGGGTATGGCCACAATCTTCCATGACATGATGCATAAAATAATGGAAGACTATGTAGATGGCCTATTGGCTAAATCAGTAATAAGAAAAGATCATTTGAAGGTGTTAGACACAATTTTCAAGAGACTAGAAGAATACAAAGTTCAGCTAAATCCTAAGAAATGTGTCTTCGGTGTAACATCGGGTAAAATCTTGGGATACATAGTTTTTCGAAGAGGCATTAAGCTCGATCCAACAAAAGTAAAATCCATCATAGACATGCCTCCTCCCAGAGGTATAAGTGAACTCAAGACTCTACAGGGTAGGGTACAATCTATTCGACGCTTCATAGCACAATTGGCTGACAAGTGTCAGCCATTCCAATATCTTTTGCACAAAAGCATCCCCTTTGTGTGGATAGATAAATGCCAAGAAGCTTTTCAGTACATAAAAAACTACTTACTGTCATTGCCAGTCCTTATGCCACCCATTCATGGAAAACCATTGATCCTATACATCTCGGCCACTAATTCAGCACTAGGGGCATTACTAGCGCAGAACAACCATGAAGAAAAAGAAAGAGTTATATATTACATCAGTCAGACATTGGTCGCGTATGAACTAAACTACACATCAATTGAACGGGCTTGTCTAGTCATGGTCTTTTCAGCACATAAGCTAAGACATTATATGTTAAGTCATCAGACACAACTAGTGGAAAAGATCAACCCCCTCAAATATTTGTTAAGTCGGGCAGTATTAACAAGACGTCTAGAAAAATGGGTCATGATTATGAGCGAATATGATATTCAATATGTAGAAAGAAAGGCAATAAAAGGACAAGTCAGAGTGGACCAGCTGGAAGATGCACCTTTACAAAGTGATCACCCGTTAGTGGCAGATTTTCTAGATGAATCTATATTCCATACAGAACCTAAGTCACCTTGGAGACTCTACTTCGACGGATCCCACACTAATCATGGCTTGGGGGCAAGAATCTTGTTCATCACCCCTCAAGGAGACTCCATTCCTAAGTCTTTCCGCATTGCTTTCCCATGCACAAATAATGTGGCGGAATACAAGGCACTAGTTATAGGACTTAGAATGGCAATAAAATGGAAAATCAAAGCATACATGTCTATGGGGATTCTCGGTTAGTCATCAACCAAGTTAATGATGACTATGACACAAAAGATGAGAAGTTGATGCCCTACAAATGAATGTTTGACAGTTTCCAAATGTACTTTCATGTGGAAACTTTTGAACAGGTTCCAAGAACACAGAACAAAGCGGCAGATGCCATGGCTACAATAGGCTCTCTCCTTGACATTCCAAGCAATCTGCCTCAGTTGGAATTCCTAATAGAACAATTGCTGGTCCCTGCCTATGACATTCTAGAGTCAGAAATGGTCTGTGAACTTGTTGGTCCCGACTCTCCCTGGTACCAAGATATTTATTACTACCTTAAGTCTCAAACCATTCCACCTAACCTGTCCAATAACCAGAGGAGGTCCTTTATCCGAAAAGCCACAAGATATGCCATCGTCAGTGACACCCTTTACCGTCATAGCTTTGATGACACCCTCCTTAGATGTCTCGACACTAACAAAATAGGTACAACCTTACGCAAAGTACATGAGGGTATATGCAAGTCTCATTCGAGTGGTCCTACTCTGGCCAAGAAGATAACAAGACTTGGGTCCTTACGTCATTGTATCTTCTTTTGGTTATGGAGCGTATCAACTAGCTACTCCAGATGGCGAACAACTAACAGAGCTTATCAATAGTCTACATCTCTGAAATTTCTACGCATAGCATCAAAAGATCAAGCTGAAAACATTAAAATACAAAAAAGTTAAAAAATGGTAAAAAAAATTGTTGCCCTGATAAAAACCTGGAAAACAGGCATCTTGGCGGCACCAAAAAAATATGAAAAATGACAAAAATAGTAAAGAAAAATAAGTCGTCCAATAGTGAAAACTTGGCAAACAGGCGCTTTGGATAAGTACCATGGTGAAAACTTGGAAAACAGGCACCATGCGTAGTCAATCATTGCTCGGCCATCTACTATTACTTCATTTTCCTAGGCCTAGGATGGAACACATTTCCTGTCTCTATCACGACAGTCTCCATGACATCATACCCTTCCTCTCATGGTTGATAAACGGTTGACATCAAGTCCTCTATACTATCCATCTGGTACCACAGGCACATCCCTTTCACATCCTTTAAATTGGCTAACTCTTGGACCTAACTAGGGGAAAATTTGATCGTGTGACTACAGTGGATATCGTACATGAAGTGACAATTGTATAACATTGTAGAAAAAGACAAAAACATCAAAAAAGTCCTAAAAAAGACAAATTGTTTTTATAAAAAGTCCTAAAAAAAGACCAAAAACATGGCAAAAAGTCTTGAAAAAAGACCAAAAACATCGCAAAAAGTCCTAAAAAAAGACCAAAAACATGGTAAAACATCCTGAAGAAAGACCTAAAAACTAAAAAATGTCTTGAAGAAAACCACAACAAGATGTCAAACATGGAGTCATCTCTTGTCAATTTCGTCATGTCAAACAATTAGTCTTCATCATTCATTCGAACTACGTTGTCTCTGCACATTTGTTACATAGGACAGACTCATATTTGAGTCCCCAAGACATTAGGTCAATCCTTTTAGGTTTTTCAAAATAAAAATCATGGCACAATCTTTGGTCATCAAGACAAATTCATTGGTTGTGTCGAACTATGAGGTCTTTGAGTGTACGACGTAGGCAAGGCCATCTGTTGATGAGCCCCCGAGGCCACACTAGGTCAATCCATTAGGGTTCATGGCACTACACTGACATACACACCAAAAGTCTTCAAGTCAAGACAAACTATTTTTCAGATGGGAAAAATCCTAAAAAAAAGTGAAACAATCATTTATTCAGCATGACAATCTCATCAGCACGTTAATCATACATCATGACAATATCGACATATAGTCAACACAAGTCAAACTCAGTCAAAACAAGTCAAATCATCATAACCTGTCAAACTGTCAACTCTTGGTTATCTTTCAGATGGGTCCTTCTGAAGAATAGCCTTTGTCATTCATGCCTTAGGATTTTTCCTTCCTAGGCATCGTCATTGGCATCTGACATTTTGAGGGATGCTCTTGACATCTAAGGATCACTCCTCTTGACATCAGTATTCTTCATATGTGTCCTTCTAAAGAACAAACTCTATCATTTATGCCTTAGGATGTGTCCTTCCTAGGCATCATCATCATTTTGAGGGATCCCTTTTGACATTTAGGGGTCAATCATCTTGACATCAACATTATTCAGGATGTTTCATTCTTGAATTTGGCAATCTTTGACATTCGTCATCTTGGCATCATCAAAACTTCGACACCTCAGCATCTCATCTTCATCAAACCTGACATCTTGACATCATAACAATGGGTATCCAAATGCACTTGGAAAACACTTGGCAATTGTCTTTTGGATTTTTATCATGTTACTAGTTTTTCAGCGAGATCCCAACAACAAGATTTAGAGAAACAGCGATGTGTCATGACATTGTCTCGACTTCTGACACGCATGATTACTATTTTCTCAGCGAGGTCCTGATTCTGGTTAGAAAAACAATGATGTATCATGATAATGGCACTATTTTTGTATTTTGGAAATAATGCTGCTAGTTTCTCAAGGATGTCCTAGAAACAAGATGTAGAGAAGCAACGATGTTTCATGAATTGTTTTTCTTGTGGTTGATTACAACAAAAAGACTAGGGCAATCACGCTCTTAGTATGAGTCATGATCATCCTTGTATGTGACTATTTTTCTTATGTGATGGTACGACCTTGCACACCTTGATCTATGTTATATCATGGTGTTTGTTGGCCATTACAACAGTTTGCCCAATGATGATTAAGAGCAATAATAATTAAAGTCCTAAGCTAAAGTTTTGAAAGATTTGGTCTAGGAACTAACATGCATCTCCTTATGTCTTGTCATCTTCTCTCACTCATCTAATATAGGAATTGCATCCATATCATCATCCATATATTTTGCAATAACATTTCTTTGTCCCTTCATATTCTAGTCTTCTCATCCATTTTGAGAGCACACTCGTGTTCTTGGAACCCATCTATCCTCTCGAGGGGGCATACTGTAACCCTCCTCGTCATTTTTCCTCATCGTATTTTGCACTGGGGCATAACTTTAGCTTATTTTCTTTGTCACAATGTGACATGCTACATTATGACAAAGAGGGGAAAAATGTAGACACTTAAAAATGACCTAGGCCTACAAGCTCTATTTTTACCACTTTCATCCTAGCATAATTATGACATTTAATTATGTCCTTGGTCCACATTCAGCTATTAATTAAATAATACATTATTATTTAATTAATTCATGTCTCTTGTATTCTTCATGATTATTAAGTAAATAAATTTTATTTATTTATTCAATACATCACTAAGGGTCTATTATCTTCTTACAATTAAGTAAATTTATTAATTTATTTAATTACCTTTATTTATTTATTCTTCCTGATTATTAAATAAATGACTTTCATTTATTTATTTAATATGTCACTAATTCTCATAATTAAATGAATTTATTATTTTATTTAATTATTAAATCATATCTTCTAAATTAAATAATTATTTTTAATTATTTAATTGTCAAAATTAACATTTCTCTCATTTTAAATAAGTTAATTATTTAAAATGATATCACATTCTTGATTAACAGTTCATTTTAGTAAATAATCTGAAAATCAATTATTTGTTATCTCACAAAATCCATATTTTGAGTTGATTTAATTCAAATTGGTAACTTTCTTCCAAAATCAAGTAAATTGAGCAAATTATTGATTTTCCAAATCTGATCTTCAATTCAACTCTTATCTTCCTGATTTTTTGAATCTCACAAATCAGCCAGTCTTTATCTTCTTGATTTTTGAAAATCTTTATTTTTCTAATTAATTATCTCATTTATTCTCCACCACTGATTTTATTTTCTCAGATGACATCTCGACCACTCACTTAATGATTTTTCCCTAACCCTGATTAGGGGTTGTCAAATTAAATCTTGTCCTCTAATTTTAGGTCTCTATCGAAAGTCGATCTCATCCATCCATTCAAAATGGAATTTTCTATAAAATGCTATTTTACTCACATTTTGAGATTAGACACACATGATTTTCATTATTCTGGTGCATAAATACTTAGATTTTACTTGGCATTTTAGAGTCATATTGTCATAGGCATAGGCATAGTTTTATTTAAATCCTTCAAAGCTTGTGTAGGACATAGGCATAGTCGAAGAATTGCTCGTACGTTTGATCTGAGGGCAACATTTGCAGCAAGTTAGGAGGTGCTACGAAGAGGAATCATGGAAGCTTTAGCGGTTATCTAGTATAAACGTTTCTTCTCTTAGTTTTCAATGTACTTCATAGTTCTTTGGGTTTATATGCATTGTTGATTTGCTAACATCTAACATACCTAAAATTTACCCTTAGATATAGCATTCAATATCTCAAGCATCATGTCAAAGTTGTTTGCATCCATGCATGTTTTTGGAGCTAACATTGTGATGTAGGTTTCAAGTTTCAAGTCAAGATTCAAGCATCAAGATCACATCATCAATCATGCCACTTCATGCAATACCAAGACCTTGGAGAGATCTACTAAGTTTTAATCCTTCAAGGGTTTGGTGAGTTGCAACATAGCAATTGTTCATTCATCATTCCTTCCATTCATGTTTCATTTTATTTCAAGGTTTAATTACCAAAGCGAGGTTTGACCAAGGCAAGCCTCTATTCACCAAAAACAAACAAATTTTCCCTCTTTTGTGTTTTGCAAATCTTAGGTTGAAGAAGGATTGAATAACTATAAAAAGGAGAAAATTTGGAAAAGTTGTCAAAGTTGTCATCAAGGCACGGAAACTCACTTTTAGAATTTATTTTTGAATTTTTGACTGTGAAACCTGGAGGAATCAGGAGTACAAACATAGGACCAGAGGACTATAAAAGAAATTTTTCAACCCCTATAGCTAGACCCATTCACCCCTGGAAAAAAGAGTCCCAGAGGACACTCAACAACAACATTTTGGTGAAAGGTGCAAAATACTTAACCTTCTTAGATCTGCTAGAAAGTTGTAGGTTTTGTTAGATTAATGTTTAATCTTCTGATATCAAGTGTTACTTTGCATTTTTGGGTTTATTTACTATTCATAGTCTTTCTCCCAAAAGTATTGTTTCAGTAGATCTATCCTATCCTAGACCATAAGGAAAACAACAAGATCGCCTTCAAGGTTGACTCACCTAAGGGTTGAAAGTCAACCTTGGCTTAAGGGATCTTTTTTTCCTAAAAAGATAGAGGGAAATAGGTGCATTATACTCCAATTTTTCCTATCTATTTATAGAAAATTACTGGTGAACCCCCATTTCCCTTCGTTTCAATATATACATGTCAAACTCATAAATTATAATTATAATTTTGGTTTAAAATTATAAATTTATAATGAAAATATTTTAAACAATTCAAACTATTTTTAAATAATTTACATATCTAAAATCTCCCCAAACACTCTAGTTGGATGTGGGTTCCTCCCTAAAGATGTGCCATCCTCACATGTGAATTATTTCTTACTCCATTCAACAACATCATCAACATCATTTATACAATCTTGAGAATTCATTTGATTCTTTCGTAGAGAACATTTGATGCAAGCTCCTACACCATCATGTTAATCCTTTCCATTTCGACTCTCAAATAAATTTAAAATTTGTGGTATATTCTCATGTTGATGATATCTACAAAGTACATAACATGGCCTTGATGACTGGAATTGTGATGCACAACCATTTGACCATACAAAATATTTCTCAATTTTTACACCCCTTCTTTCCAAAGCTTCAAAAAAAAAATCTTAAAGAAACATTATACAAAATATGTGTCATTATATCATCACTAATATAAAAATGATATTCTTTTTTAATGACTCGCTATAGATATATACTCTCAACACTATCTAAATCTATTTGTGCATATTTTTTATAAGGTAAGTAGGGTTTTGAAAGGGCCCAGAACCTTGTACAAAGCGAAGAAATGGAATATAGCTAAGCACCAAAGTAATAAAATTTGACAAAAAACAAAAAAAATAGAAACAAGTTTTGAAGGGCACCTAAAACCCTCACAAAAAGAAGAGAAACAACAGAAGCACCATAATACAACAAAAAACTATGAACCAACACTTGGCCACCAAATAGCTAGAAGCAAATAGGCCAAAAGACAAGAGGGGAACACCTAAAGAAGAGCCTCACCAATCAAGGAGGTTTGAAATTGTGTACATATAAAGAGCTCATAAGGGGAGCTTGATCTAAATGGGTCAATCCAATATTATTGGATGAGTCAATCTTGCTCACACTAATAGGAAATTTTTTATCCTTGATAGGACTTCCCCTTAGGATATCAACATGAATTTCCTCATCCAACTCCATAGCCAAGGGGTTCACCAAGTCTAACTTTTTAGTGGGAAAAATTGTAGATAAGCCCGAAGCCTTCCCAACAAAACATGTCTTCAAAGGATTGAATTCCTAGCAAGAGTGGGAAAAGTGACCAACTCTAAGGCAATGAGAGCACACCAAAGAGGAAGAATCAAAGAGAATACTTTTCTCCCAAACACCCAATTTGGAATTAATCTTAATTTTATTTGGTAGAAGCTTACCAAATTCAACCAAAACACAAAATATTGCATAAACTAATCATTTCTTGTCTTTCGTGATCCTATCAATGACTAAGAAAGAACCAACACTATTACCAATACCTTGAAATATTTATTTTTCCCAAAATTCCAAAGGAAGTGCTAGGAGTCTTACCCAAATAGGGGCCTAACTGAAGCTTTCCTTGGAAGCCACAAACCCCACAGTCCAACTTTTTAGGAGCACAAATTTTCCAAAGAACCAAGGCCCACCTGTAGACACATAAAAATGACCTAGGCCTCCAAGCTCTGTTTTAACCACTTTCGTCCTAGCATAATTATGACATTTAATTATGTCCTTGGTCCACATTCGACTATTGATTAAATAATTCATAATTATTTAATTAATTCATGTCCTTTTATTCTTCATGATTATTAAATAAATAAATTTTATTTATTTATTAAATACGTCATTAATTGTCTAAGTCTTCCCCTAATTAAATAAATTTCTAAATTTATTTAATTACCTTTCTTCATTTATTTCTTCCTGATTATTAAAATAAATAAATTTTATTAGTTTATTTAATATGTCACTAATCCTCATAATTAAATGAATTTACTAATTTATTTAATTATTAATCTTATCTTCTAAATTAAATAATTATCTTTAATTATTTAATTGCTAAATTTAACATTTCTCTCATTTTAAATAAATTAATTATTTAAAATGATTTCACATTCTTAACTTTCAGTTCATTTTAGTAAAATAATCTGAAAATCAATTATTTATTATTTCACAAAATCCATATTTTGAATTAATTTAATTCAAAATGGTAATATTCCTCCAAAAAATCAAGTAATCGAGCAGATTCTTGATTTTTCAAATCTGATCTTCAGCTCAACTCTTATCTTCTTGATTTTTTGAATCTCACAAATCAGGCAGTCTTTATCTTCTTGATTTTCGAAAATCCTTATTTTCTAATTAATTATCTCATTTATTCTCCACCGTCGATTTGATCTTCTTAGATGGCATCTCGACCACTCGTTTAATTATTTTTCCCTAACCCTGATTAGGGATTGTCAAATTAAATCTTGTCCCTTGATTTTAGGTCTCTGTCGAAAGTCAATCTCGTCTGTCCATTCAAAATGGCATTTTCTATAAAATATTATTTTTCTCTCATTTCTAGATTACATGCACATAGATTACATTATTCTGGCATATTAATACTTAGATTAATTTGGCATTTTAGAGTCATTTTTGTCATAGGCATAGGCATAGTTTTATTTAAATCCTTCAAAGTTTGTGTAGGACTTAGGCTTTATTTTCAGATTGCTCGCACATTGAATCTGAGGGCAACACATTAGCAAGTTAGAAGGTACTATCAAGGTGAATCATGGAAACTCCTACGAACGACAAGTATAATTGTTCTTATTTTTAGTTTTCATTGTTCTTGATAGGTCTTTGGGTTTATTTTATATGCTTTATTGATTGATAAACTAATCCAAAATTTACCCTTAGATACATTGGTGAACCCAACATATTTGAACAAATTTTGAGCAATTTTTGGAGTTGGATTCTTTTTGTTACAGGTTTTGTTTGCTTTTTGTTGCAGGTTTTGCATCATTTTCAATAAAGCCCTAGTTTCCAAAGATTCGACCATAACATTAAAACGGCTACGTATTTCCTCACAAAAAAAAAAATTACAGCTTGGGGAAAAAATCACGAGTTTTGATTCCAAAAATCATAGTTTTTGGATCTTTTTTTTTATTTTTATAATTTTTTTGCTATTTTTCATGAAAAATCAATTTTGAGAGAAAATCATTGAATTTTTCATATATGTTTACATTTCTAGAAATATCTCTAAATTTTAACAGGGGTTTGTTCTTTATGTTTTAAATTTGGATGTAGAATTATTAGCAAAACAACAAATATTTTAAAATTGAGGTTCCACAAAGATTTGCTTATATCTCACAAACGATTGCAGATCTTCTCACAAAAACTTTTCTATAGATTTGGGATGATATCAGACGCCTTCAGTCAAAAAATCAGAATTTTTGGAGCTGGTTTGTATTTTTTATAAAAAATTTATGATTTTTCATAAAAAATTAATTTCACGTGCAAAACAGCAAATTTTCTTATTTCTTTACATTTTTGGAAATATCTTGAGATTTTAAATAGGTTCTATTCTCTGTATTTTTAATTTTATTGTCAAAAAAATTTCCAAATATCAGATTTGTCTTGACTAACTAACCCTCTAATAGTAGTGATCAATTATCTTGTTAGAGTTTTTTGACTTTGTTGTTGGTTTTGTGCATGTGCAGAAAATAAACACTTCAAAGGACACATTGGATCAAGTGGAAAAAAATGACAAATCTAACTGTTAACGAAGTTTTTGCAGATCGATAGTCAAAGATCATTATCAAACTACTAATGAATCTTTTTGCAAAACGCATGTCGAAACCCTAGTTAAAGTTTTGAAACAGATTGTCTGGTAGTGTAGCAAATCTTTCAGTTGGATTAAAATTAACAAGTGTCTACTATGTTTGGTGTGAAACCACATTTGTGTTATTACCCTCACGATTTGGTATATCAAAGTATCCTCTCCCCTTGCGCTATCAGGTGATCCTGGGTGTAAGAGAAACAGTTACTAACTCTAGAACTTGGGCCTGTTTTGGTGGGAAAAAGTACTCACCCCACGATGACTCAGACCGGTAGCACCCTGAACCCGAGGGACTTCCAGTCAGTATATAAAAGTGGATTCTCGGGGAAAGCCCAAGAATCACGTGTGTGGTTCTGACGAGATGGATCCGAAAGGGGACTCTCGTCGCATGGATCTTGCCCTACGAATGGAATGCCCGTATTAAAAACCTTTTGTTCTAGAGTCCGACCGTTCTTTGGTCGTTGCTTGATATAGTGCAGGGTACAATATCATTCCCGAAGACACTCACTACTGATCCCCTTGAGTAGAGATAGCAGTTCTTGGGAAGTCACTACCCAAGAATTCAAATTTGGTGTGCTTGAATGACGTTAATGAGATGTGGAGGGGAGCCAATGCCACCAAAATTCTAAGCTATCTGCTCTCAAGAAGGAAAGGTGTTTATTAAGAATCCAGGGTATATCAGTGGGCTATATCAAGTATACAAACCCTTGTCCTATTGGCCTTTTGGGATTGTACTTGTCTTATGTGTGCTTGCTTATACCCAAAACATTGTGCTTGTCAAGTGCTTGCTGGATTACTCAAACATTATAAAATCTGGACACAAACAATCGACCTTAGACAACTCATACTTTTCAACAAAACATCAAAAAATAATCTCAATCCTCATTTTGAACTTAGACTTTGCATTGTTCATCTTAGTCCTCATTTTGAACCTAGACTTCACATTAATCATTTTAGTCATTCGTCAACATTATCGTCTTAGTCCACATTTGAAACTTTGGCTTTGACAACATCGTCATCTTGCATTAGTCATTTCCCTTAGACAAACGTCATTATCACTTTGCATTTAACATCATGAAATTCACCACCTTGTCTTCACTTCAACAAAAAATTGATAGGCTTGCTAGTAAAGTTGAATACCAATTACTCTATAGAGGTCAATACCAACAAGCCTTAGACTTTAGGAGACAATTCCTCCAAAACAACAATCAATGTCCTTCATACCAACAATCCATGAGTCCTAGTCCTCTGTCCGTCTACACTCACTACCAAAAGTCACTTAACACCATCCATGACATTAGTCTCCAACAAACATCCATTAATCACCCTTATCCTAACTTTGACAAGGGAAACCAACTATCCACTAGTCCATTCCAAGTCTCCACATCATATTCTATTCCTTCACCTATCAATCCCATCCATGTCTACATGCCTTATCAACCATCTACCAATGCATGTAAAGTCCCCACATCATACCATATTGATCCCGTTCAAGTATCCACATCCTATTTTAGTCAACCTTACACCAATCCAGTCCAAGTCTCTATGTCATATCCTAGTCCTTCACATACTAATCCAGTCCAAGTCCCCATGTCATATCCTAGTCCTTCACATACTAATCTAGTCCAAGTCTCCATGTCATATCCTAGTCCTTCACATACTAGTCCATTCCAAGTCCCCATGTCCTATCCTAGTCCTTCATTCATTAATCCTTTTCAAGTCACCCCCTCACAAGCCACATTTAGTCATGAAAATTCTATCATTGCTCAAAGGCACATCCCATTGTCTAAACTTGAGGATACATGTCAAAACGAAAGCCCAAAGCATGACCTTATAATGTCACCCTCATGTCAAGAACAAGGTAGTCCATCCCATGACCCTATCTTAAATTCCATTCAAGAAGTCCTTCAAGACAATCATGACATCCAAAATACACCTACCATTAACCAAGAAGTCCAAATCCACGACAACCCCATCTTTCACCAAGACCCTACCATTGACCAAGAAGTCCAAATCCATGACAACCCCATCTTTGACCAAGACCCTACCATTCACCAAGAATTCCAAATCCATGACAACCCCATCTTTGACCAAGACCCTACCATTCACCAAGAAATCCAAAATGATCCACTCCTTGACCTTTACGCCATTCATGATCAAACACTTGTCTACCCTATACAGGCCTTGATTATCAACACTTTCCAAGATGATACACTTTCCTCCATTGGACCCATAGATGATCTTCCTCCAGAAAAAGAGTCTTCCATTATGGACATATTTGCAAATGATCGAGCTATAGTTGAATTTACTGGATTCTATGACAATGACCATAACGATGGCTTTGACATTGACTTGGAAGCACCAATAAAATCATTTGAACCTGACATGTCACAAGATTAGACCAAAGATATTAGTCAGAAATATGTCCAACATGACAATAAAGCTAAGACACTTTATCAACTAGGGTCATCTTTCTTTATCAGAGCAGGCTTTCTTGCAGATGAGAACATTACAAGTGACAGTGTCCATATACATCATGATGGGTTAGCATCTTTCCTTCAAAACAATAAATACCCCATCGCAAATAGAATCTGTCAAAGCATGCAATATCAAGGAAAAGGACTAGGAATACATGAGCAAGGCATTTGAGAACCAATACAGCTTCAAGAAAGTTACATACATCAAGGTCTTGGCTATTCCTCAAACCACAAATATAATGATGTTAGTGGAACCTCCTTGATACTGGGGGCAACCTTGTCAAATACAAATGTCAAAATAGAGTCCATGAGCAATCCTTATCATAAGGTTGTTGCCAACACCCTGTCCATCCACACCATAAACCGCCATTCTCAACATCTTCAACCTTCCCTTTGGAACCAATAAAAACAAAATTCTTACAAAGTCAAAAATCAAATGTCAAAGGCCAATGAATCAAATAAAAAGACAAGTGGACAAATGAAATTAAAATGGATCCCAAAGAAAAGTGGATCAAGCAAAGAAAATTTGTCAAAAGGAAAAGTTAATTACAATGTGGAGCCACAAGAAAAGAGGACTCCCACATATAACAGATGTCCACCTCCTTCAAAATGGTCATCAAGCAAGGCATATAAAGGTGTTGGTTCCAAATGCTATCCCTCCAAAATTCGTCATCCACCATACCAAGTTTGGAAAATAAAAAGTGATTCATCCAAACGTCCAAACAACCTTTCCACGTCTACCATCATTCGTCATAATCCTACATCTCATCTAAAGTCCAAAAATATCACATCACACATCTGTGACATCTTGGAAACAACTCTTTACCATAAGGACTCTCATGACACTCTATCGCGATGTGTGTATTCTGATAAGGCCAACTCTAGTATCAGAAAGGATCACAATGACATCGACCAGTTGTATGCAAGCGCTATGATCCTGACAAGACAACTCCTTCAACAAGGTCATTATTGGAATATCATGGCACCAGTCTCTACATCGACATCATCAATGGATTCAGAATAGTCAGTGGTCATCTAAAGCATCCAGGCTATCCGCAAAATCAAAAATACAAAAAAATTGAAAAATGTAAAACATCGTCAACCTGATGAAAACCTTACAAACAAGCATCTTGGTGACACCAAAAAAATCAAAAATTCAAGAAAATAGTAAAGAGAAAAATTTCATCCAATGGTGAAAACCTAGCAAACAGGCGCCCTGGATAAGTACCATGATGAAAACCTGGCAAACATGCATCATGTGTAAAATAAATCATCTATGTGGACTCTTACACTTGAGGGAAAGTTGTCTCATATCCTAAGCCTTCCTCTTGACATTGGGATCCGACCATTTAATCCATATCATTCCCACCTGTCTTGGTCTTGACATAAAACAAGCACACATAAATCATGCTTTGGGAAAACTCGACATGTCTATCCTTAGGTCGTATATTATTCATGAAACATCATGTCATTGCTGACATAACCTCATTATCCTTATGCGACATAGTCCTTGACAATCATATGACAATTCCCTTAGTCTCATGTCCCCCATCCTTTACCAAGCCCACCTTTTGTCCTTTCATGTCTGTCACCTATCTTGGCTTTCCCTTGTCAAACGGTCTAAGGATAATCCATCATCCCATCTAGTCCTAACTGAGTCATTCCAAATGCAATGAGTGCATCATCCAACACATTACTTGACTTTGTTCCTAGCTTGGCTGCAGACCTCGATACTTTTGTCACATTATCATCATTCTCACATTGTTTCAGGATGCGTCCTTCCCATGTCAAACAACATTGTCATCACCTGTCAATTGGTATTCAGCTTCACTAGGGGCACAATCATGTTTGTCTTTGGATTCTCATGTGTAGGCATCAGTCACATGCATTTTTCATTATCATCATAAAAAGTTCTGAAAAAAAAAAGACAAAAACATCATAAAATGTCCTGAAAAAAGACAAAAACATCAGAAAAGCCCTGAAAAAAAAAGACAAAAACATCATAAAATGTCCTAAAGAAAAACCTAAAAATTTGAAAAATGTCCTAAAGAAAGCCACAACAAAACGTCAAACTGCTCGAAGAACGCAGTCATCTCTTGTCAAGTCTGTCATGTCAATCAATCAATCTTCATCATTTTTCTGAACTATGTTGTCTATGCGCATTTACTACGTAGGCAAGACTCATACTTGAGTCCTCGAGACATTAGGTCAGTACTTTTAGGTTGGTCAAAATAAAATCATGGCGCAATCTATGGTCATCAAGACAAAGTCATTGGTCATGTCAAACTACAAGGTCTCTGAGTGTATGTTGTAGGAAAGGCCAATTGTCGATGAGCCCCCGAGGCCACACTAGGTCAGTCCATTAGGGTCCATGGCATTACACTGGTACATACGTAAAAATGTCTTCAAGTCAAAGCGACTCATTCCAAACGAGAAAACCCCTAAAAAAAAGGTATGGAAATCATTTATTCAAACATGACAATAACATTAGCATGGCATATCATCATATGGACAACACAAGTCAAATTAGGTCAAATTTCAGTCAAACTCTTTCAAACTATCAACTCTTGGTTATTCTTTCAGATGAGTCCTTTTGAAGAATATCCTGTCATTCATACCTTAGGATGTGTCCTTCCTAGGCATCATCACTGTCATCCAACATTTTTGAGGGATCCTTTTGACATTTAAGGATCAATCCTCTCGACATCAACATTATTCAGGATGTGTCCTTCCTAAATTTGGCAATCTTCAGCATTCGTCATCTTGGCATCATCAAAACCTTGACACCCTGGCATCTCAACATCGTCAAACCTAACATCTTGACATTAAAACACAGGGTATCCAGACACACTTGGAAAACACTTGGCACTTGTCTTTTGGCTTTCATCATGTTACTAGCTTTTCAACGAGATCCTGACAACATGATTTAGAAAAGCAGCGACATATCATGATTGTCTTATCTTGTCTTTTTTCTTTCATCATGTTACTATCTTTTCAGTGAGATCCTGGCAACAAGATTTAGAAAAGCAGTGATGTATCATGATTGTCTTATCTTGTCTTTTGGCTTTCATCATGTTACTAGCTTTTTAATGAGATCCTCACAACAAGATTTAGAAAAGCAGTGACATATCATGATTGTCTTATCTTGTCTTTTGGCTTTCATCATGTTACTAGTTTTTCCACGAGATCCTAACAATAGGATTTAGAAAAGCAGTGGCGTATAATGATTGTCTTATCTTGTCTTTTGGCTTTCATCATGTTACTAGTTTTTCAATGAGATCCTGACAACAGGATTTAGAAAAGGAGCGAGGTATCATGATTGTCTTATCTTGTATTTGGATCTTTTATCATGTTACTAGTTTTCAGCAAGATCCCAACAACAAGATTTAGAGAAGAAATGACGTATCATGAAGTTTGTCTTATCTCTTGACACGCATTTTACTAGTTTCTCAGCGAGGTCCTGGCTAAGGGATTTAGAAAAACAACGATGTAGCATGATAATGGCTCTATTTTGTATTTTGACAATCATGTTGCTAATTTCTCAAGGATGTCTTTGAAACAGGATTTAGAGAAGCAACGGCATTTCATGACTTGTCCCTTTTCTCTTTTCTACTTGTGGTTGGTTATGACAAAAATATTGGGGCAACTGCACTCTTAGTATGAGTCACGATCATCCTTGTATGTGACGGCTTGTCTTATGTGATGGTATGACCTTGTACACCTTGATCTATGTCATATCATGGTGTTTGTTGGCCATTACAATAATCCACCCAATGATGATTAAGAGCAATAAATATAAAAAGTCCTATGGTAATGTTTTGAAGGATTTGGTCTAGGAACTAACATGCATCTTCTTTAGTCTTTTCATCTTCTCTCACCCATCTCATATAGGAATTGCATCCATATCATCAGCCATATCTTTTGCACTAACATTTCTTTGTCTCTTCATATTCTTTTCTTCTCGTCCATTTCAAGAGCACACCCATGTTCTTGGAACCTGTCTGTCCTCTAGAGGGGGCATACCGCTACCCTCTTCGTTGTTCTTCTTCATCTTATTTTGCACTGGGGAATCTTTTTGACTTATTTTCTTTGTCACAATGCGACATGCTACATTATGACAAAGACGGGCAAAATGTACACATAAAAATGACCTAGGCCTGCAAGCTCTATTTTAACCACTTTCATCCTAGCATAATTATGACATTTAATTATGTCCTTGGCCCACATTCAACTATTGATTAAATAATTCATAATTATTTAATTAATTCATGCCCTTTTATTCTTCATGATTATTAAATAAATAAATTTTATTTATTTATTAAATACGTCATTAATTGTCTAAGTCTTCCCCTAATTAAATAAATTTCTAAATTTATTTAATTACCTTTCTTCATTTATTTCTTCCTGATTATTAAAATAAATAAATTTTATTTGTTTATTTAATATGTCACTAATCCTCATAATTAAATGAATTTATTAATTTATTTAATTATTAATCTTATCTTCTAAATTAAATAATTATCTTTAATTATTTAATTGCCAAATTTAACATTTCTCTCATTTTAAATAAGTTAATTATTTAAAATGATTTCACATTCTTAACTGTTAGTTCATTTTAGTAAAATAATCTAAAAATCAATTATTTATTATTTCACAAAATCCATATTTTGAATTAATTTAATTCAAAATGGTAATATTCCTCCAAAAAAGCAAGTAATCGGGCAGATTCTAGATTTTTCAAATCTGATCTTCAGCTCAACTCTTATCTTCTTGATTTTTCGAATCTCACAAATTAGGCAGTCTTTATCTTCTTGATTTTCGAAAATCCTTATTTTCTAATTAATTATCTCATTTATTCTCCACCGTCGATTTGATCTTCTTAGATGGCATCTCGACCACTCGTTTAATGATTTTTCCCTAACCTTGATTAGGGATTGTCAAATTAAATCTTGTTCCTTGATTTTAGGTCTCTGCGAAAGTCAATCTCGTCCGTCCATTCAAAATGGCATTTTCTATAAAATATTATTTTTCTCTCATTTCTAGATTACATGCACATAGATTACATTATTCTGGCATATTAATACTTAGATTAATTTGGCATTTTAGAGTCATTTTTGTCATAGGCATAGGCATAGTTTTATTTAAATCCTTCAAAGTTTGTGTAGGACTTAGGCTTTATTTTCAGATTGCTCGCACATTGAATCTGAGGGCAACACATTAGCAAGTTAGAAGGTACTATCAAGGTGAATCATGGAAACTCCTACGAACGACAGGTATAATTGTTCTTATTTTTAGTTTTCATTGTTCTTGATAGGTCTTTGGGTTTATTTTATATGCTTTATTGATTGATAAACTAATCCAAAATTTACCCTTAAATACATTCACCAAGTAAGGAACTCTTACTTTGTTCAAGGAGTTGGAAGGAGAAAAATAAAGAACCTTTAGGAATTGCATCCACCTACAACAAACCAATAGCCTTCCATTTAACCAAAGCCCAACTGCAAATAGATTCAATACTAGAGCAAGGGCTAGAGAATCTTCCAATAAGATAATTTCCAACAACAACAATAGATTTTTCCACCACATGTTGATAATATGAATATTTATTCACACACCGCTCTTTTCCTTTGTGGTCCTTCTTTCCTTCATGGCTTCACCTTTTGTTTTGATACTGTTCGCGACTTTCTGGCCGCTGCCACATGGCGTCCTATCGGAGCTTCCCTTTGAGAAGCCTCTTTTTTTCTTTTTGTCAGGATCTGATTGTTTGACCCGTCACCTCCACCTACTTTCTGTTCGGATGGAGCCCACATCATAGTTACCTTTTCTAGGAGCTTTCCACGTGGCAATTGTTCAAGCATCTATTATTTTTGTTCGATGGTTGTTGCAACTATTTTTGTTTTGTTGCCGTGTGTCCCTTCTTTTTGCTACTACGTGGCCCATCTCTCCTTGGGATGTCCTTGTTGGCATGATTCCTTTCCTTCTTTCTGTTGGTGCCTGCACTTGGAAATATTTCTCATTAGGGACTTCATTGGAGCATCTTTCTTGTTGGAGCCTCCAGGTAGTGGGATGGCTTATTTAAGTGACCCTTTCTTCATTTTGTGGTTGTTGTTAGATGGAAAAAAATTTCTTAACGCTAAGAATTAGCCTCTGTAGTGTTTGATATTAAATTTGAACTTGCAGACTATGCCATTTTGTTCGGCCTCTCTATTTTCAAGCATTTGATAGGACATTAGACTATGCTTGTATTTTCTAAAATATATGAACATTTGTTTCAAGCTTTTATAATCTTTATATGGCTTAGCGTAATACAAATCATGTTGCTACTCTTTTATGTTAGTTTGTGTTGTATGAGTTATATTATGCAAATGGTTTGATGTTCTTATGTTTGCAGTGATGGGAATTTTCTATTTAATAAACGCTAATTACTACTTGAGCCTTTGTTTTTGCAATGTGCTTACTTATCTCATTACTGATCTGGTGCATCGCCTTAGCTTAGATTTGTTTATTTATGTTTGTCTTCATTCCCTTTTCTTCCCCCCCTTAAAAAATGAAGAGCTAGCTTCAATAAAATCCCAAAGGTCACTTAGCTATGTGCACAAGTTCCCCCAATAGCTAAGTTTCCCATAAGGTTATTGCCTGCAAAATTTTGCATCAACAGTTATTTTTCTGGCACGCTCGGTGGGACAAACTAAAATGTTTGCAAAAAAAAAAGAGTATGAACCATAGGCCTGTCACTAGGTCTGAAACCGCAAGAATCCCAAGCCTGCTCATACCACCACTAGTTTCAATCAAAGCAAGAAGTCAGTAGGTTAACACACCGCCTCTGACTCCTTCTCTAACTTCTCCTTTGTCCCTTGTGCAAATGGCTAGAAATCTTGTAGCCTGGGATGTTGGTAGCCCTTTGATAGCCCTTGTACCACCCACAATGTGGGCTCCAATCCCAACTTCTACTTTAAAGGTTGTCCCAAAGTTCATTGGGGACTATTCAAAAACTCCAGTAGAGCACTTGCAAGATGTGGTTGATGTATGTCTAGTTCATGCAATTACTAACCAGAATGTGGCTTTGTGATTGCTCACAACCTCTTTTAGAGGGAAGGCGTTAGACTGGTATCATACTCTTCTAGCTAATACAATTGGCACTTGGGATCAGCTCAGAGATCCTTTCTATGAGCGCTTCTCAAATAATGGCAACATATCTTCGCTATATCACTAGCTGGCTAATATAAAGTGGTCTCCTCATGAAGCTTTGGCCGATTTTAATGCTCAGTTTCATTCGATTTGGAAGAGGGTCCCTGTCGGTAGTCAGCCACCTCCGGATCTAGTGTTTATGTTCTATCTAAAGTCTATAAATGTTGATATTTATGTGATGTTGCAATCTCTCAGCAGAAATACCTTACCTGATGCATATAGCCTTATCATCATTGTGGAGAATAATCTTATTTTCGCTGAAAAGTTGGCACTACGACCTATCATGCCATTGTTCCCAGAATCAACCGTAGCAGAACCAGAGGTAGCTTCAACCAACATTCTCATAACCCCTCAGTCTATGTATGTGTACCTAGGAACAACACCGAGCTTGGCTCTAGTGCCTAATCCCCTGGCGGCTGAGGTGAGCGGCATGAGGGAGTAGTTGTGAACCATGACAAATGAGTTAACCAGTATGAAGTGGCAACAGTATGCCTACCAAATGCCTACTTACCAAAACTACCAAGGAAAGAAACCTCCTTTTTAGTAGAATCAATGGTAGGATAGATTGCGTAGTAATACCCAAGCTCAACAGAGCAATCAGGTCATGCCCATGACTATGCTGATGCAGACTATCTATCCTGGTTTAAATAAAGAGCTGGTAGCGGGAAAAAATAATCTTGCCCAGGAGATTAATCCATGGTGCTTTCCTTGCAATTATGCACACATGCCCCAAAATTTCCCACAGGCGAATTTACAACAGAAGATAGCAGAGCAACGTAGTCAAGGCATCATGCCCAATTTTGGAGGTCATGCTTATGCCTCTTAGCAAATGGAGAACACAGTTCTCACTGTACAAATGCAAGGAATGTCTATAGAGCAGGAGCTAGATATAGCTCCGGACCAGGAACTCTTTTCTTGGATGGAGGAAGAGGAGTCTGCATACCTGAATGACATTCTGGTGACCTAGGCACTGCAAGTACAGTCAGACTACTATACCCATTCCGAGTAGAGGCTCATTAGAGAATTCATGTCCTTGCAAACTAAAGGGTCACCTAATCCAACACCCAGTCTATTGGCAACTGTGTCATCAATTTCACAGTAGTCTGGGGCTGATGTTCCAGGTTCCAAGAATCCACCTCCTCCAAAAGCAAAAGCTCCCATGGCCACCCCTGTAGTTACCAAACAGTTGGATGTACCAATTTTGAGGTAGAAGCATCTAGCTACCATAGCTCATCAGTCACGTACACCATTCAACATGGTGGAACAACTAAAGAAATCTTCTGTTAATGTTTCCTTGTGGGATATCCTGGCCATCCTAGAGTAAAATTTATTATTATAGAAGGCATTATCAGGAGAAGAGGGCATGAAGATGCTTGAGCAGCCCTCAAAAGATAAGACAACCAATCCAGGCCTAGACAGATTTTTGGCAAATCAATCAGCAAAAAATCAAGCCAGAAAAGAGGGTAAGCATAAACCCAAGCCTTTCTTTCTCACACTTATCATTGGTAAAAAACTACTGCATAATTGTATGGTTGACTCTAGTGCTAGCACCACCGCCATGCCCAAGCAAGTAGTTGAAGCTCTAAGACTCGAATACGAGCCTCTTAAGAAGGGAGTTACTCAACTCAATGGGAACAAGATTGAAACCGTCAAAGTAATCAAAGGATTTCCTATGACATTGTTTGCTTGCCCTAGAATTATTGTGAATCAAGATACTATGCTCATTGACGTCCCTCTTATGTTCGGGATATGTCTATCCTGAGAATTTACTACAAATGTTGGAGGTTAACTCTCTTTGGACTGGTCGCGCCTGATCCTAAGAACCAAACATGGAGCTAAGATGAAGATATTGTCAGAACCTTTACATTTCGAACATGTGGCTAATGAAGCCATGATCAATTTTGAGGAAACACATACCTCAATTACCCCAGGAGAGATGCCTAATGTCAAACTTCTTAAGGATGAAGAAGCAATCAGTTCCCGAATTGAGAATGAGGAAGCTCTCTTGAATGAATTTATAAGTTTCGACCCTTTTGGCAACTATCATGCAACTGGGATAGGAACATACGCCATACATGAGGAGGATTAGATTATGCACAGAGTGACTAAAGATTCAAGGAGTGAAGGGACCTCAGATTTATGGACCTTTCACTTTGATAGAGCAAGATGCAAAGTAGGAGTCGGTACCAGAATATGTTTGGTATCTCCATCCAAAGAAAAGACCTTAACGTCATACCATTTCTAGTTCACGTGCTCAAACAACAAAGTAGAGTATCAGGGCCTTGTCCATGGATTGAGTTTAGCAGAATGAATGGATTCCAAGCCAATACAGGTGTTTGAAGATTTGAAATTGGTGGTTAACCAAATCTGAGGGATATCAACTGCCAAGAATGTACGTATGCGATCATACCGACACAAGGTCTAGGACATGATTGAAGGCTTCGAGGCATTCAACATCCAAGCCATACCTAGAGAGAAGAACTCTAAAGCAAACTGAATGGCAACTGTCGGATCTCGGTTTGAGCCAGCTTCTAAGTTAATTGATAACAAACATTCCTTGTAGGTGATCGTGCAGCCTGCAGTCCTAAATAATGATCAAAATTGGCAAGTGCTTGATAGTGATGCTCATATCGCATCATTTCTCTAGTTGTCTAGAGAATTTTTTGACCAATTACAGCCAAAGATCGATGAGGCCTATGAAGATCAAGTGGTCCAGCTTAAGTCAAATAAGCTTCCCAGAGGTTTGGTTACTCTCGAGAATCTATTTGATTCTGATGATGTGAGAAAAGACAAGAGAAAGCTTGCAGCTGATAAAGGAAATTACGTTGATTTGCACATCGGAGAAGATAAAAAGCTTAAGGTTGGGAAAGGAGTTTTGCAAAAGAATAAAGAAAGGTTGAAATATTTTTGTGAGAAGTATCTAAATGTGGTAGCATGGTCATATGATGATCTTAAGGGATATGATCCTGAGATTATCCAACACACCATTGAGCTACTAGAGGGAGCAAACCCTGTGCATCAAAAGCAGAGGCTAGTAAATCCAAAGATCGAGTTGTTAATGGCTCAGGAATTAAAGAAGTTGATTGAATCCTAGATAGTGTTCCCAATCAAACACAATACTTGGGTGTCTAACCTAGTGCCGGTCTAGAAGAAGAATGGTAATATAAGACTGTACGTTGACTTTTGAGACTTAAATGGAGTGTTTCTAAAGGACCACTACCCTCTGCCTTCCATGGAGGCAATTCTACAAATAGTTGCTAGTTCTGAGATGTTTTCAATGTTAGATGGTTTCTCTGGCTATAATCAGATTTGAGTGAAAGAGGAGGACCAGCACAAAATTGTGTTTACCACTAAGTGGGGAACATACGCTTATGCTAAAATTCCCTTCGGACTTTCAAATGTTGGAGCCACTTTCCAATGGGCTATGGACACTGCTTTCAGGGATTTGATAAATAAGATCATTCTTATTTATCTAAATGACCTGATGGTTTTCTCAAAATCTACTGAAGATCCTTTTGATCATCTCGACCTTGTCTTTCAGAAGTGTTGGGAGTTCAAGATTTCTCTAAACCTGAAGAAGTGTGTGTTTGGGGTACCACAAGGGAAGCTTTTGGGTTATGTCATCTCAAAGGAATGTATTTCCATTGACCTAGAAAGGGTTAAAGTGATCAAAGAACTCCCTTCACCCGTCAACAAAAAAGTAGTTCAATCATTTTTGGGCAAGGTTAACTTCATCAATCAGTTCATACCAAACTTCGCAGGGATTTTTTGGCCCATCACATTGATGTTGAAAAAGGACCAAGCTTTCAAATGGACAATGGAAGCCAGAAAAGCTTTCGAACAAATTAAATAATTCATCTCTTCAGCTCCCATGTTGGTTAATCCGGATTTGTCAAAATACTTCCTCATGTACGTCTTTGGTGGTAGCACGAATATCACTACTATCTTGATGCAGAAAGATGATGAAGATAAAAGAGAATTTCCCATTGCCTTCTATTCGTGCACTCTAAAATATTATGAGGTGAAGTACAACTTTTTGGAGAAACAAGATTTTTCTATTGTAAAGGGGTTGAAGAAGTTCTGACACCTCATATCGTGCAACATGGTGATTGTTTGTGTGTTGCACCCTAGCATGTGGGAATATATTATGGAAGGTGAAATCAATGAGAAGCAGGCTAACTAGATAACCAAGATTCTAGAGTATGATATCGAGATCAAGATAGTCAAGACTGTGAAAGGGAAGGGACTGTGTGAATATTTGGCTGGAAATAACGAAGCAATGAATGAGGTTGAAGTCTCAGAACCCATGTTGCTGAATGAAGAGAGTTCCAAAGATGATTGGCTAGATGGAAAAATTAATTTCATGCAAACAGGAAGGTACTCGGCTGACCTCCCCTCATTTAAAAGGATTTTTTATCGACTGCAGAATAATGGATATGTACTCTTGGAGGGAGTTCTTTTCAAGAGAAACTTCAATGGTGTCTTGTTAAGATGTGTGACACAAGAGCAAGCAAAAAGGATATTGGAGTAGTACCATAGTGGCCTAGCCAGAGGACATTTTTCAGCAAAAACTACTGCAACCAAGATTATGCATGCTGGTTATTTTTGGTCAACATTATTTAAGGACTCATATTCATTAGTGAGGTCTTGCAACGACTGTCAATTTTTTTTTGGGAAAAGGAAAAATGTTGCCATGCCATGGAAACCAATTGCAGTGGAAGAACTGTTTTCTCAAATGGGGTCTCGACTTCATTGGCATGATCAACCTGATTTCATCAGCCGGACATAGATGGATCCTAACGGCAACTGACTATTTCACTAGGTGGATTGAAGTTGTACCTTTGAAAAATGCAACTAAGGCAGAAATTGTGAACTTCTTAGAAGAATTGGTAGCCAGCTTTGGCCCACCAAAGACAATTATCTCGGATAATGCCAGATCTTTTCTCGGCTAGAAAATTAGCCAATTTGCATTAAAATATGGAGTCTTCCTAAAGACATCCTCCAACTACTATCCACAAGGAAATGGCCTTTCTAAATCTACAAACAAGAATCTTCTCCATTTGATCAAGAGAATAGGTTCAGAACATCAAAGGGAGTGGCATAAACACCTCCAGACAGCACTATGGGTAGATCGTAGCATGCCCAAACAAATATTGAAAACATCTCCTTACGAGATAGTATACGAGAAGGAGGCTTTTTTGCCAATCTCTATGGAAATCCCTACAATCCAGGTACTCAAGTCTCTTGAAATCAAGAAAAATGGAGTGATGGAGGTGCGGTTAGCAGAATTACTTGAGGTTTAGGAGAAACGAGAGCATGCTCTTGAGGCAATGATTAACTGCCAGCAAGTGGTAAAGAATTGGTTCGACAAGAAAATTCCTAACCAGGGTCTGCAATGTGGAGACTTGGTGCTCAAATTTAATGAGCATGGAGTGAAGCCTGGTCAACATGGCAAGTTCAATAGTCTCTAGGAAGGACCATTCAAAATCACATAGTGCAAGTAGCACAACTCGTTCGAGTTGGAAACAATAGAGGGTGAGGCCTTGGGTATTCCAGTTAATGGAATACACCTTAAGAAATTCAATTAATTTGGCTTTTGCAATAAGTGTAAATATGTATATATTTTCCCTGCTTTGTTAGTTTTGGGTCATTCTTAGTGCTTTCTTAAAATCAACAACCACATTGATGCATGGAAATGAGATAAAATGAAGAAAGGAACCAAACTATAGGAAATATATGTATTGTATTGATTATAGAGATATTTACATTTGTATGCATATTGATGTCACGGGGCCCATAGCCATGTTCCAAAAAATACACATGTTGTCACTGACAAGTGTTAGAGAGAACATTTCAAATAAAAAAAGGAAGAGGGATCTTTTGGATGTCTCTTCAGGCATTCGAGGGTCCAACAATGGTAGCAGGTGGCGTACGATGAGGAAACACCATCCTCTCAAAATTCTCATACCATTGCACCTCGTAAAAGGGTTTAATGGTGTGCATCCTCATTAGGAAATGGTAGGTGGCACAGACTTTGTGGTGATGTTCCTCATGAGTTTCAAGCTCAAAGCCATGCAGAAAGGGCCTAGTCATCATAGGTCCTCCTCCCTAAGTAAGTCGATGCAGGTTGCAAGTAGATGGGATTCTGCAGCTGATCTCAGCAGCTCTCATGATGTCCTCCAACCACCCTAGGTAGCATTTGGGAAATACTTGCTTTGTCAACCTCAGAATCTTCCTCTTAGAAATGCTAATGTCTAACATAGAAGCTACAAAATGGGAACTGATACTGGTGTTCACTCTATACTAGTCCTCATATTCTACACAGTCTCTGCCTAGAACCCACTTTATGGCTTTCACATACAAAAGGTGCTTCATGCTAGTCATGCGTTTCAGTCGCCTACACCTAATTTTTCCTAAGAAGGCAGCTTGGGTCTTCTTGCACATAAGCCTAATTTGTGTTTCTATGACTACCGCTACTCTCGCTAAGTAATAAAGCTACCAACTATATCCTAGGACCAGTGGCTAAGAAATGCTAAGCTAAGTGCAAATATAGATTGCCAAAATGCCAAGGGGTCCTTTTTATAGATAGGAAGAGGCTTCCCTAATTGAGCAAGGTATGTTTACGTTAGAGGAAAATGGTATGAAAGAGCCCTAACAAGCTATGTTGTAGCATGCAAAATAATGAAGACAATCAAATGCAGTTTCAATTTGTTTGAATTAAGCCTTTTTAAAAAAGGTAGAGAAGGAGCCAGTTGTCGCCATAAGGAATGTTTCTGCCCTGGTTACATCAAAGAAAATCTCTTAAGGTGAAGTCGTTGGTGGTGTGCCCTGTTACAATCAAGTAATCATTAAATGTAATGTTGGAAAATGTGCCTCAAGCTTACTGACAAGAAACTCCTGAAAGGGAAAAGTCGATGAGACCCTCTAAATTTCTTACCGACTAGTAGCTGTGTTCTAAACTTCTAAAGTGCTCAGATCGCCGAGACTTTGATTTTTTCTTTCCGATAGGAGTCATCAGAAAGACGTGTCTATTGTTGTAAGTTTTCCATCTCATTCCGCCCGGACAGACCTCTTGCCGATAGGTTGGTTTCTAGTGGTTATCGGGGAGACTCGTGGTGACGAGTGACATCGGGGAGAGGCATGAACCTTCAGAATGACTCATTCTGACAAATTATGTCTCACTGATGGTCTTACACAAGAATTTCTTTGGGGTGACATGAAGGCTTGATAAGAGTCTAACTGATGGATGTTTCTTTCGCTGATAGTTGTGTATTCGGTATGAACTCTTGGCAATAGTTTTTCTCTCACCGACAGTCTATGTTCAATATGAGCTCTTGTTGATACTGTTAGTCTCACCAAAAGATGTCCATTTGGTATGATGTCTCACTGCTAGCGATGGTCTTGTCGATGGATCTCCATGTGATGAACTTTAGTGTAACCTCTTGCCGATGGTTTTTCTCTTGTCGATAGACTGGTCGAGGTGACATGAACTATCGATGACATTGGTGTAACTCTAGCTGATGGTACTTGGTCAAGTTTGCATTTGGTAAGAACTCTTGTCGATGAATGCGGTCTCACTGACAGGCTGGTGAATTTGATATGACTTCTCAGGGTGTTGCCGATAGCGATGATCATGCCGATGGTGATGCGATCAGGCATTTTGGCATCGGGGAGACATGATCTAGTGTCTCACCAACATGCGATACAGGTTGAACCATTTTGACCGAATGACTATCCTATGTGGTTTGTTTTTGACCAATCAGAGAAGCAGAATGTGAACCGTTAGTAGTTGGACTGTTGCAACCATTCCTGTGAGGGATATGAACAGACTGTGAGAGAATGAATTATTTTCTAGCAATGGCGGATGACAAAGTACATAGTGAGATAACAAAGTGCTACTCGATGGAACACGAATTGATCTGAGTGAATTCTTTGTATGTTTTCTGAGAGCTATTTTGTACAAGATTGATCAGTGAATGTTGTTGCTATAAATTAACATCAAAAAGTGAAGTTTGTACTATGTATGTAATTTTGTTTACTGAAATACAAAGAGGCTTTTTCTGGTGTGGTGGGGTTTTTCTCCCGTAAGGGTTTTCCCATGTAAATCTAGTGTCAAATTGTGTATGTTCATTTCTTTGTTCTTTTATTCCTTTCAAGTGTATCTTAATGAACTGTAATTGTAAAATTTAAAGTCACCTCTATGTTCTTCCCTGATGTTTTGGCATTAGGAGAGTTTTTTCCGCACCTAAGCTTTCCTTACAAGTGGTATCAGATCCTAGCCAGTTGTGTTATCCTTGTGGGTACATTGAGTTTTTTGTGTCAATTTTGTTCAGTGGGAGTCTTGTAGAAGTTTGGTAATTCGAATTACAGATTAAGATGGCAAGCATGTTAGGAAAGATTGAAATTGAGAAATTCAATGGCATTAATTTTGAGTTGTGGAAACTAAAAATGGAAGATCTGTTGGTTGACCATGATCTTTGGCTTGTTGTGTCTAGAAAAAATCCTACAGGCATGAAGCAAGAGGATTGGGACCTTGCAGATCAAAAATCAAAGGGGTTGATAAGGCTCTCTTTAGCAGACTCTGTTCTTCTAAATGTTCATGAAGAAAAGACTACATCTTCTTTGTGGAAAAGACTGGGAGCTATTTATCAGGGCAAGTCCTTGGTGAATAAGAAGTTCTTGAGAAAGAAGTTGTACTCTTTGAAAATGCAAGCAGGATCATCTGTTGTTGATCATTTGAATGCTTTCAACATGTTGATTGCTCAGTTAGCATCTGTGGGTGTGAAGATTGATGAAGAAGATCGTTGTATGTTGTTGTTATGTTCTTTCCCAAATTCTTGGGATCACTTGGTGATGGCTATTGGGAGTACAACATCCACTTTTAAGATGGAAGATGTTGTTGCTTCTTTGTTATTAGAAGATATGAGAAGAAAATATCCTAAGATGGCAAAGGAGGCTCTTGTTGTTAGAGGCAGATCGAAAGAAAAAGGCAAGAAGAAAGACAAGAAGTCCAAATCCTAATCAGAGGGGAGATCAAAGTCTCCTGGTAAGAAGTCCAAGGTGAAGTGTTGGAATTGTGGGCAATCTGGTCATGTCCGAAAGGATTGTAAAGAGGATAAAAAGAAGAAGTATTCTTCTGACAATGATTCTTCTCAGAGTGATGTAGACGCTTTCATTGCAGCCTTGGCTACACAGGCATCAGATGATGTCTAGCTGATTGATTCTGGAACATCTTTCCACATGACATCTCATAGATACTGGTTCATGAAGTATGAAAAATACGATGGTGGAAGGGTGTATTTGGCAAGCGATTTATCTCTAGAAATAGTTGGCTGTGGAAGAGTTAGAATTTAGTTCCCTGATGGAAGAATGAAGGGAATCAATGATGTAATGCATATACCAGGTCTGGCTTGAAATTTACTTTCTATTAGTAAGCTGAAGGATATTGGAGTGTAAGTCACATTCTCCAAAAATGGCTGCAAGATGACTAGAGGCTCAATGGTGCTAGCAAGGGGTGCTCATATTAGTACCTTGTATAAGTTGGATGCACATGTTGTTCAATGCCGTTGTTTTTGTTCAATGGTTGTTGCAACTGTTTCCATTTTGCTACATCATGGAGAATGTTTTATCAGAATTTTTCTCATTGGAAAAAGGCAAGAATTTATTTGTGCAAACTAAATATGGAAGTTATTTAGTAGCATAAGAATAATATGCTCATGGCATCAAACTTGGCTTGGAAAATTAGACTTGGAAGAAAAAAATAAAAACCTGGTGAAGGGCAGATGACTGTTTGTTCTGATGAATTCGAATTTTACTATAAACATCATGGCTAATAAATGGTAATAACATCGTGTACCCTACACTCCGCTCCAGTCCTCACAAATCCTAGGATTTACTTGATCTACATACATTACTGAATGTTTTTCAATCAAAGGTGCTTCTCAGTCTTTGCAAATGGCTAATCGGGCTTCTGAAGCTTGTCTATTGAATCAAACTTGAAAAGGGTATTATGAATTTGGTATGTTCGTGTATTGATGATGGTCTGTACAAGGCCAGACATTGCCCAAGCAGTGGGAGTAGTTAGTTGTTAAGGTTATGAGGGAAAATCCTATGGAAGGACACATTGGGATGTTGTGAAATGTGAGGGTGTTTAGATATCTGAAGATGGAACTTTTACAACAGAAGTATGCTTTGATGGAGGTTACCTCTCATGGAGAATTTGACTGTTGAAGGAATGTCATAGAACATAGATATAGAGACTCTCTTTTCTTGGATGGAGGAAGAGGAGTCAACATACCCAAATGACATTTCGAGATCCGGGCTGCATCAGACTACAATACCTGTTCCAAGTGGATCACTATGATAAAGGGTACCTAATTTGATGCCCAGTCTATTGACAATGGATATATTTTTCTGATGAATGGTGGTGCATTAGTTGGATGAGTAAGCAACAGGCTATAGTCACTCTGTCCACAAGAATGCATGGCAGCAACACACACCTGTAAAGAAGCAATCTGGTTAAAACGTTTGTGTTCTAACATTGGGTTTGATGCAGGGAAAATTACAATTTATTGTGACAATCAGAGTGCTATTTGTTTGGAAAAAAATCCTGCTTTCCATGCCAGGATAAAACATATTGATGTACAGTATCATTTTGTACGAGATATGGTTGAGGATGGAAAGGTCTCTTTAGAAAAAGTGGATACTCTAGAAAATGTTGCAGATGCATTGACGATACCAGTGAGCATAGACAAGTTCAGGTGGTGTGCCAGTTTGATGGACCTTAGTGCCCATGAATTTCAGTAGTTTTGTTGTGCTCTGGAGGTGTCAGTAAGATCTTTGTCAAGTGGGATATTGTTGGAAAACGTGCCTCAAGCTTACTGACATGAAACTCCAGAAAGGGAAAATTCGGTGAGACCCTCTGCATGTCTTACCGACTAGCGGCTGTGTTCTAAACTTATGAAGTGCTCAGATCATCGAGACTTTGATTTTGTCTTACCGACAGGAGTCATCGGCAAGACATGTCTATCACTGTAATTTTTCCATCTCATTTCGCCCAGAAAGACCTCTTACCGATGGGTTGGTTTCTAGTGGTTATCGGGGAGACTCGTGGTGACGAGTGACATCGGTGAGAGGCATGAACCTTCAGAATGACTCATTCTGACAGATTATGTCTCGCCAACAGTCTTACACAAGAATGTCTTCGGGGTGACATGAAGGCTCGATAAGAGTCTAACCAATGGATGTTTCTCTCGCCAACAGTTGTGTATTTGGTATGAAATCTTGGCCAAAGCATTTCTCTCACCGACAATTTGTGTTTGATATGAGCTCTTGCCGATATTGTTAGTCTCGCCGATAGATGTGCATTTGGTATGATGTCTCACCGATAGTGATGGTCTTGCTGATGGATCTCCACGTGATGAACTTCGGTGTAACCTCTTGCTGATAGACTGGTCGGGGTGACATGAACTGTCGATGACATCGATGTAACTCTGGCCAATGGTACTTGGTCAAGTTTGCATTTGGTAAGAACTCTTGCTGATGAATGTGGTCTCACCGATAGGCTGGTGAATTCGATATGACTTCTCATGGTGTTGTCGATAGCGATGATCATGCTAATGGTTCTGTGATCGGGCATTTTGGCATCAGGGAGACATGATCTAGTGTCTCATCGACATGTGATACAGGTTGAACCATTTTGACTGAATGACTATCCTACATGGTCTTTTTTTGACCAATTAGAGAAGCAGAATGTGAACCATTAGCAGTTGGACTGTTGTGACCGTTCCTGTGAGGGAGATGAACAGACTATGAGAGAATGGATTATTTTCTAGTAATGGTAGATGATGAAGTACAGAGTGAGATAACAAAGTGCTACTTGATGGAACACAAATTGATCTGAGTGAATTCTTTGTATGTTTTCTAAGAGCTATTATGTACAAGATTGATCAGTGAATGTTGTTGCTGTAAATTAACATCAGAAAGTGAAGTCTGTACTCTTTATGTAATTTTTTTTACTGAAATACAAATAGGCTTTTTTTGGTGTGGTGGGTTTTTCTCCTGTAAGGGTTTTCCCACGTAAATCTGGTGTCCAATTGTGTATGTTCATTTCTTTGTTCTGTTATTCCTTTCAAGTGTATCTTAATGAACTGTAATTGTAAAATTTAAAGTCACCTTTGCATTCTTCCTTGAGGTTTTGGCGTTAGAATTTGTTTTGCACCTAAGCTTTCCTTACATGCAAAAGCTCACGAAAAGATGTGGTGTTGTTGTTTTGGTACCTTTTCCAAGAAAAATTAGTGCCACCGTATGTGAGGTCATGTCTCTTAATGTGTGGAATCCTTTGGCGAGTTGGCCACCTCTTCGCACACACAAAAGGGTTAGTGGTGCATGGCATAATCAATGCAAAAGATAGCGTGTACCCTTGCTAATTCGATATTTTCAAAAATAAAAAAGACAAATAGGAGCATCATGCAGAGGGCATTAATTATGCAAGGTTGGAAAAGCATGTAACTTCATTAGTCATTTGCAAAGGAAAAGAAAGGTTTTCAAAAACTAAGTAGCAGAGTCCTTTGAAATACAAGTAAAATGGTTGAAATTGCAGAAAGCTCAACTCAGGCCATCGCCACTAACAGCATTGAGGAACGAAGGATGTAGGAACCTTGCATGAATATCTATGCCTAGGTTTCTTATACAACCCTAGGAATTCTAGTTAAACCTTCATGGCCCTGCACTAAGCTGGCGGACCAGAAAATGTTAAACACAATTTCTCCTAGAAACCAAGCTTTGGTTTTGGAGGATTGGGATAATATCTAAGATCCAAAGTTATCTCAGAACCCTAAAGGTTTAAGAGAGGCTGCATGCGAAAAGATGAAAAACATTAGTGATCCTTTTCCTAGCCAACTATGGAATTGTGGTCTCCCTTAGTATATGTTTCCTTTGGTGCACTATTGTCCAGAGATTGTGGTAGCATGTGCTAAAAGCTTCGATATCGATTTAGGAATTATAAGCGGCCATAATTTTAGGGTGGTAATCAATCACTAGGATCTCTAGGATATTTTATGCATCCCTCTTAATTCTCTTGTAGGTGTTGAGGATTTCAGTCTTTCTAGGCTGTGAAATTATTGGAGGACGCTGAGAGCAGTGTAACAATTTTTCAATGCTGAAATAGGTAAGCCACCAGATAACTCTGTCCCTCCTAGCTTTCCTCTTAGTTTGGTTTTCTTTAAAGCAGGTATGGATTTTATCTTCTCTATGTTGGCATTGGTGTGTGGGTTGGATACAGATAAGGAAGTCTCGGATTTCCAGATGAGCATAGGCTTTATGTTGAAAAAGAATAAAGACCCTCTACTGATGGACTTTGTGAAAGTAATTGTGGAAAGGATGTGCTGACAACTGAAGGGGTTTGAGCCTAGTTCCAAATTCAGGTATTCTTCTTTCTTGGCCTACATGATTTTACATCAGAACCTAGATTATTTCCAGCAATTTCTACCCCTGGCGGTATTTGAAAAAAATGGCGCTAGAAAGCCAGTTTCGACCTGGACTCCTCTCCTCTCAAAAACTTTTGATTATTATGCATTTTCAAATGCATTCCTAGCTATGAATTTAAGAGCTTTGGATCAAATAGGAGGTAAGAGGTTTGGGCACTTGACACATAGTCAAATATCATGGATGAGAGGCCTTGTACCACCTTGCGATTGGTTTTTTGGTTCATATTTTATAATGCTCCACATGCAAGGTTTCGTCCACTCCTACATTTTGTTTCAAATAGGGTGCTGGCCTTGGAGATTTTCAGGAAGTTGTGTAATATTGAAAATGATTACTAGGGAGGAAAGCATCTGACTTCCTATCTGATGATGCCAATCATGTTTGGCTCTATAGCATTGGTCAAGAAGAAGAGTCTGAGGGTGAATAATTTAGAAGTGTTGTATTCCAAGTTAGGTCACCTCAGATTGGTGATTATCTGTGATACATGGAACTATAATCTAGTAGGTAATTTGGTAGAGGTAGGCATTAAGATCCCTCACCAGCCTTGTTCATTTTGGGACCCTCAGAGAAATGTAGATGAGGGAAATGAGAGGTTATACATCGGCCTCAAGCACATTCCTTCTAGCTCGGGTCGACCACCTTGGCTGAATTTTTATCATATAGTGGCTAGGCCTAACCTGAAACATATAATAAATCAATTCCTTTACATCCAATTGGAAAGGCTTGGTTGGAAGATTGAAAAGATTAAAGATTTTTGGATTTATAGACAAGAGATAAAAAAGACTAACAAGCTCTTTTAGGAAGTGGACTCAAACAACCAAATTTGATGATGCCTGGTGTTGTGAGCATTCAAGCAGTGATGATCCTCCTAATCCTTCATAGTCTAAGAGGTGTAGTGAGGCAGAAAATGCAGCCTTGGAGCATGAAGAAGAAGTATTCCAAAAGGATCCAATGATTGAAGAAGGTCCCGTGCAAGGAGAGACGGTTAGTGGACAATAGTTGCAATGTGAGAACTCTTCAAATACATAGTTGTTGGAGCCAACTAGCTCCTCTAGATCGAGGAAGAAGAGATCAGGCTCTGTTAGGCACCATTGAAGGGTTATTTTGGACCTAGATGATTCCCCACCAGAGAAGAGACCTCAGACAAAGGAGGCAGGAAGAGGAGGAGAAGAACAATGTGAAGAGGTAGTTGTATCTACTACAAATATTTAGGAAACTCTGGTATATTTCTCCCCTTCTCTCTCTTCTATGTCTTTAGTTTCCTCCGTGTCTACTTTTGCCATGTCACTTGCATCAATTGTTCCTCTCACTAGTCACCCGAGGTAGGTCAACATTGGTTCCCCTAGGGGTCCCTGTTCATCTCCTCCTATGTCTACTACTCCTAAGGTGCAAGTAATGGCAACGGATCCTAGCTCACTAAGTCAGCAGTTTGTATCTTTGATTCCTCAATGTCAAGTGGCTACTTCCCTAGCCTTGTTCCCCACTATATTTTCACCATCTCAAATCAGTCAGTTTATCCCACCTTTTTCCCTGGTAACTGTTACGAGACCTATAAAATTTGTTGATATGTTAAGCACAGTGTCATTCCCATTAGCAGTTCCCTGGGAGTTTCCTTTTGCTGGTGGATTAGGTATTTCACCCCAAGAGTATTTCTTGCAGGTGGATGTTACCAAAAGTGCTCGAGCTAGCCAAATACAAAAAAGAAGGGAAAATAATGCAAACAAACTTGTGGAACCCCTTATGCAAATTGTGTTCAACGAAAATCAACATTCATTAATGTTTTCAAATGTGACACCCAATGTCATCAAGCCGTTCGGAGAAATGTAGCCAAATGATTATTTTTTCAATGTCATAGGACTTGATTTACAATAGGCTCGTCCACAGGACAAAGTAGAATTAATGGAAGAAACCCAAAGGGTGGTGACAACTAATTTCCTCAAACTCAGTAGCCAGATGAAGAAGAAAGATGTACAAATGAAAGACCTGAAGGGAAAGGTGGAGATTTGGTCAAATATGCATAAGACTCATGAGGTTGAAATCAATTGGCTACGGGATGAAAATAATTCCTTTGAGATAAAAGCCACTGAACTTCAAGATCTGAGTGCGGAGGTTGTTCCAACCCTATAGAGAGAAATTGAGCAATCGTGGGTGACCGAGGCAGCCCTCCGCGATGAATTGAAGCAAGCAAGTGATGGTTTGAAATAGCTCCAACAGAGTACCAATGATGAGGTAAATGAAATGAATGCTCAATTGGAGTAGGAAACTGAAAAAAAAAAAATTTGAGTTAGCCTTAGGCAAGAGTAAGAAAATACTACTCTAAGGAATCAGATTTTAGTCCTAGAGGGAAGCATTATGGAGTTGAAAGAAGAATAGAGCAACAAGGCTACAGAGGTGGACCTTTTGAGATCCCAGCCTCCTGCATCCCAAATGAACCTACTAGAAATAGCCAAAGAATTACATGCATCATACTGGGATAAGGTTAAGTCACTATGCCTTACCTTACAACCCACTCTCAAATTTATGGCACATGTTATCAAATTATGTGGGGTGGTTAGTGAAACAATGCAACGGGTATAGGAAATAACTTCTGATAGAGTTTCGGAGGCCAGGCAATTGTTGAGAAAATTGTATACAGCTTCTAATAAGGTGTTGAGTAGTGTGGGGGTTGAAGACCGAACAATGGCAACCATGAGTGTGAGTGTTCTCATTTCTATGCATGAAGCCATACAGCATGTTGGTGAGTGCAAAGCAAGGTTGACTCAAATTACCTATGATATGCGGGCTAAATTTTCCCGACTAACTCAGTGAGGGCTTCCATTGCCCTTCTTGGTTGACCAAACAGTTGTAGGCATAGAACATATCATTGAGAGGATTGAGGAGAAAAAGCAAGATTTATCTATATTACAGTCTTTTGATCAACCTCTGACTATCGCCAATATCAAGAACATGGTGCATCAATTGGCGCAGCTCTTCTTCTAGCTTGAGTCTACGGTGAATATATCTAGTGGATTGCCTTTTAAGGAAATTATTGATTTAAACATGGCACATGAAAACTTGCGCACTCTCTCTGCACCATCAGATGAAGTTTGGATGTCCCTTCAGACTGCCCTCTCCAAGTTGTGAGTGATTAGTCCATTGGAGGTAGGACTAGTCTGCAGGGCCATGATCTAGAGATTCTCATTCCATAGGAAAAATGTCCCTGTGAGTTGCCAAGCTGTGAATATTTATTCACGCACCGCTCTTTTCCTTCACGGTCCTTCTTTCCTTCACAGCTTCACCTTTTGTTTTGATAGCTCTTGCAGCTTTTTGGCCACTGCCATGTGGCGTCCTATCGAAGCTTCCCTTCAAGATGCCTCTTTTTTCTTTTTATCGACCTCCAATTGCTTGACACGTCACCTTTTCTTGCTTTCTATTTGGATGGGGCCCACACCGTAGTTACCTTTGTTGGGAGCTTTCCGTGTGGTGATTGTTTAGGCATTTGTTGTTTTTTTTCGATGGTTGTTGCAACTGTTTATATTCTGTTGTCGTGTGTCCCTTCCTTTTGCTGCTGCATGGCCCATCTCTCCTTGGGATGTCCCTGTTGGCATGTTGCCTTTCCTTCTTTCTGTTGGTGCCTACGCTTGGGAATATTTCTTGTTGGGGACTTCGCTAGGAAATCTTTCTTGTTGGAGCCTCCATGCGGTGGGATAGCTTATTTAAGCAGCCCTTTCTTCATTTTGTGGTTGTTGTTAGATGAAATTTTTTTTCCTAGCACTAAGAATTAGTCTCTGTAGTGTTTGATATTAAATCTAAACTTGCAGACTGTTCCACTCTATTCAGCCTCTCTATTTTCAAGCATTTGATAGGACATTATATTGTGCTTGCATTTTCTAAAATATATGAACATCTATTTCAAGCTTTTATAATCTTTACATGGCTTAGCATAATACAGATCATGTTGCTACTCTTTTGTGTTCGCTTGTGTTGTATGGGTTATATTATGCAAATGGTTTGATGCTTTTATGTTTGCAGTGTTGGGAATTGTCTATTTAATATACGCTAATTACTACCTAAGCCTTTGTTTCTACAAATGTGCTTACTTATCTCATTACTGATCTGGCACATCACCTTCGCTTAGATTTTTTTATTTTATGTTTGTCTTTGTTCCCTTTTCTCCCCCCCATTAAAAAATGAAGAGCCAGCTTTGATAAAATCTTGGAGGTCACTTAGCTATGGGCACAAGTCCCCCCAATAGCTAAGTTTCCCATAAGGTTGTTTCTGCAAACTTTTGCATCAATAGATAACATACATGCACCATAATAGTGACTTGCTTTGAAGAATAATATTGTGTTTGAATCTCCTTTTGATGGGTAAAAGTGTATTTTTTATGTAAAGTTGACTACTAATAAAATTATTCCAAGTGAAAAAGTATCTCTCCATAATTGAAACTTTTTATCTTATCGCTCAGCAAAAAATGCATTGTTGTGCATATGGTTGTATCTCTTTGCAAAAAAAGCTATATATTTTCCAATTAGTAGTTTCTCTTCTACATAATCTAACCTTGTGGATTCTTTCCCAAATTGAGTTTGATACTTTATGTACTTTTAGTTCTTGTAATTTACCATCTTCATCATGTCAATATCTTCATTTATCAAAGAAAATTTTAAATTTCCACATGTTTCAAAAAGTCCTTTTATGCATTTCATTGGACAATCTATATCATCATCACTTTTATCACATAAAATGGATGTTATGAATTGACTTACCATTTTTGGAGTGTATATTTGAAAAACCACCACTTTCTTTTATGATCTTTCATTACACCTAATAGAAGAGATCAAATTCAATATGGTGACAACAAGTTTCAAAAACTTTGTTTTTTTATATACAATGATGTTAACATTTTAAAAATTGTTTTCTCAATATTTATATGAGGTTTTAAATTACAAAATATAACTTACATCTCATGTTGCATTATTTCTAACCAATTTTTTGTATGTACTATCATCCAAAACCTTCCTTATTTTCACAAATATTGTTATTCTTTTTTCTACTCAAGATAATTTCACTTGAAAGTGAAGATATTTGAAACTTTCTTGTCATTTGTGGACTTAAAATAGAGGTCAATAACACTCTTCTTAAAGTACTCTTATCAATTGATCAATATTTTTTTCCAATGGAACTTAAACCTTTTGTAACATTTTGAACAATATCTTTTTCTAGGTGTTTGTTTCTTTGTTTTGTGAAATTTATACCCAATAATTGTAATGGCTCTTTTATCTCATCATGAGGAAGTATACTTGATAATAGTTGAGCTTGACCAAATGTATCATGATTTTTAAAATAATTCTTGACTATTTCCTTTGAATTTTTATTCATTAACCTCTTACTAACTTCACTAGGTTGTTCAATGTACAATTTCAATTTCTATGTATCAATGTCAAATAAATGATCTATATTTTTGTAATATTTTTTTTCTGTTAACCTCTTTAATTAGGTTTATATGATACATAGTTGTAGAAAGAAATGATTTAGAACCATCTCCAACATCAATATATTTATTGAACCTCTTTTTTGACATCAACTATGTTTGGTTAGGCCTCCTCCCTAACATCAACTATGTGTTGTTGAGCCCCCTCTACTCCAATATTTAAATTAGGCTTGAATTGTGCTCCACTTTCTATATGTTGATCCCCTATATGTATAAAAGAGAGAAGATAAGTTAGAATCATACATATTATTTATATAAGGGATGGATCATACATAAACAAGAATTTGTAAGTGATTTAGGTAGATCTAGAAACCCTATAGAGGAACTAGTGAATTTGATGTAGGGTCCAAAGAGATCTACAAACTATGTTGAAGCCCTAGAGTTGAATAAATAGGGGTAAAATTAATATGATGTATAAGCATCCCTAGTTGTAAATCAATCTTGTATCAACCAAAAACATTTATTTTCTTGCATTTCATTTAATAGCAGTTTCAACATTTCATTTTGCATTTCAACGCATCATTGTTTCTCAACTTGTAGAGAAGGATATAGTATCTACACATAAACATCTACCACATATCCAGATTTTAGATCATTTGCATTTGTTTTCCAAAAGTTATCACTCTCAAAATATCATTGTATTTCATAGTCAGAGCATTTGGGGCTGACTTGGTCCATATTTCCTAGTGTAGACCTATTCCATTTTGTGTGGAGCCTAATGGGACATCATATAATAGTTTTTTTCCAATGAGATCTATCTTGGAGATTCGTAAGACATTTCATTTAAAAAATGATTATCTTTCATATTATGAGGCCAACCTTCATAGTTGTTCATACTTTGGATTTTGTAAACCCTTATGGCTAACAAGGACATTTGTTGGAGCTAGAGAATCATATTTAAGAGCATTTGTAATCATTTTGAAAGTAGTCAGTTAGTTATTCATCCATAGTTAGATAGTTAGATTTTTGCATCAATCCTTTGAGGACTGTAATAAGGCCTTTGGCCAATTGTAATGTTGAATTCCCTCACGATAGGCCTATGAACCCTAGTTATTCACCCATAAGGCATATGATGCATGTACGATTGCCAATTCAATAAAGTTTCATGTTTACAAATTACTTTCTTGTGTTATTTTTGTTATGTTGACTCTAAGCTACATAGTTTGAACTGTTCTTTTTGAACCCTCTATCCATGAATGCACCAAGTGGTATCAAAGTGATTTCATTAGTCCTGAAGGCATTCCTTATGATGAAAAAATCATTAACCTAAGGTGGACTACATGTGTTTTCAACTAATCATCAAATATGAGGTAGTTGAAACCCTTATAGCTAGATCATTGAATTGAAGCAATTACACTAGATCCAAAGGGAGGGATGCTTTCAATGAGAGAACCTACTATGGTAAATGTTGCTGGAAGAATGCATGAAATTATAGAAATGATGTGTAAAATGTGAGTCTAATTAGATGCAATAGAAGAAGAATAAAGGTAGGGCCTAAACCCTAGACATGAGGATGAAAGCGATGATGAAGCAAATCATGTTGTGAATCAAACTGTAGAAGCCCTAGGCAAAGAAGAAGAAGAATCATAACAGGTAAAAATGTTGAAATTTATTTCAAAGATTGGAAAAATACCTAGAGTTGAAATTTAAAATTACGTGAGAAACTTAAACCTTGAAGAATTGATTGATTGGATCAATGAAATGAAGGAATACTTCGAATATGAAGAAATTGAAGATCCAAAAAGGGTCAGATTTGTGAAGAAAAAGTTGAAAGGCCATGGTGCTTTATGATGGAAAGAAGTTCAATTGGATAGAAATAGAAGAGGAAAGGAGAAAATCATCAAATGGGATAGAATGGTGACAAATCTGAAGAATCAATTCATACCTACTAATAATGAACTAGAATTGTTGAAAAGATTATAGAACCTGAGGCAAAAGGAGAGATTTGTAAAAGAATACATTGAAGAATTCTACAAGACGATCGTTAGGACTAGACATAGTGAAGAAAGCAAATAAAAGGTGGTGAGATACATCAATGGATTGAGAACAAACATTTAAGAAGAATTGAGCCTGGTAGAGATGACATTAGTGGAAGAAGCATATCAATTTTCATTAAAGGTGGAAGAGAAGCTGAACAAAGACAGAGAAGTGTAAGAGGAAGATTCCAGAAGAATGGATCATAATCTAGAGAAAGAAGACCTTATACAGAATAGCACAAAGATGGAAAACCCTATCAAAGCAAAGAAAAGGATCATAATTCACACTATAGAGGAAAGGAAGATACAAATCTCTACCAGTGTGATAGAGGAGGTCATAATTCTTACCACAATGATGGATACCAAAGAGATGAAGGAAGATCAAAGAGAAGACCATTCAGAGGAACCTATTTCAAGTGTGGAGGTGAAGGACATAGAGCATTTGAGTTCCATCAAGAAAGTACCCAAAAAAAATAGAGCATACCGGAAGAGAAGATTATGTGGATGAGGAACCTATTGAATCCCCTAATTCAGTTGAGAAACCTAAGAAATTTGAATCATTGGTGATGAGGAGATCTTTCATGCATGAAGAAGTGACTGAGGAACCACCACAAAGGAATATTTTATTCAAAACCAGATATAAGTTTGGAGGAAAGGTATGTAAAGTTATCATTGATAGTGGTAGCACTAATAATCTAGTTTTAGAAGAGATGGTAACCAAGTTGAATTTGAAGAGATTGAAACATGGACATCCTTATATGATAGCATGGATTAAAGATGAGTATAAGATATTGGTGAATGGGAAATGCTTGGTGAAATTTCATATTAGATCATATAGGGATGAAGTATTGTGTGATATTATGCCTATGGATGCTTTCCTATTATTGTTAGGAAGACCATTGCAATATGATAAGAAAACAATTCATGATAGAATAAGGAATACTTATACTATGACTTCAAATGGAGAGAGAATTAAGTTGATACCTTTAGATGAAGAGGAGAAGACTAAAGTTTATCACACTACCAAACTATGTTTGGTAGATGGAAGGAAATTTCTAGATAGAATAAGGCATGAGAATATGTGTTTTGCATTGATTCCAAAGAAAAGTAATGGTCTAGAGATAGCAAAGGGTGAAGATCCACCACAGATAGAAGTAGTAGAACTAATAGCAGAGTATGAAGAAATCATGTCAAAAAATGTACTAGATAGACTCCCACTAGTCGAGAGTATTAGTCATCACATAGATCTAATACTGAGAGAAAGTTTTCCAAACAAGGAAGCACATAGAATGACACTGGTAGAGTATGTAGAATTGAATAGGAAGATACAAGAGTTTTTGAGGAAAGAATTGATTAGGGAAATTTTAAGCCCATGTAAGGTACTTGATGTACTTGCACCAAAGAAAGATGGAGAATGGAGAATGTGTATAGATTCAAGAGCAATCAATAGGATCATTGTCAAATATAGATTTACATTACCAAGGATGGATGAAATTATGGATTGTTCGAGTGGAGAAAAGTATTTCACAAAGATTCACCTAAAGAGTGGATACCATCATATTAAAATTAGAGAGAGAGATATGAGTGGAAGACTACATTTAAGAATAATGAAGGATTGTATGAGTGGTTATTAAATGCCTTTTGGATTGACCAATGCACCGATCACTTTCATGAGATTGATGAATGAGGTATTGAAGAAATTCTTGGGTAAGTTTGTCATTTTTTACTTGGATGATATTCTAATATTCAATAAAACTAGAGAAGAACATTTATGGCACATTAGACAAGTATTGTAGAGGTTGAGAGAAGAGAAGTTGTTTATTAATTTCAAGTGTAGTTTCATGAAGATAGAGTTGGTATATCTGGGTTTTGTCACTTTTCTTGAAGGATTGAAGATTGACCCTGAGAAGGTCAAAGCAATTGTTGATTGGCCTACACCGCTAAAAAATGGAGAGGTAAGATCATTCCATGGATTAGGTAGTTTCTATCAAAAGTTTAACAAAAAATTTAGCAGCATTTGTATGCCTATTGTAGAGACAATGAGAGGAGATAAGAAGGACTTTAAGTGTACACTTGAAGCACAAAGAAGTTTTGATTTATTGAAGAAAAAGGTGACAAAGCAACCATTGTTAGCATTATCGAATTTTGACAAAGTATTTTAAGTTGATTGTGATGCAAGTGGAAATGCAATAGGAGCAGTGTTGAGTCAAGAAGGAAGACCTATAGCTTATTTTAGTGAGAAGTTGAATGATACCAAAAGAAGATATTTAGTTTATGATTAGGAATTATATGCCATAATTCAAGCCTTGAAGAAGTGGAGACGTTACTTGTTTCCTAAGGAATTTGTGTTGTACATTGATCATCAATCTTTGCAGTATTTGAATAGCCAAGAGAAGTTGAATCAGAGACATATGTGATGGGTTGAATTCTTGTAGAGTTATACATTTGTGTTGAAACATAGGATTGGAAAGTCAAACAAGGTTGTAGATATATTGAGTAGGAGAAGGAATTTTCTGATAGAGATGAGGATATGAGTACTGGGTTTTGAAGAATTGAAGTATATGTATGAGGATGATGGAGATTTTTTTGAAACTTGGAGAGCATGTAAGTAACCAGTAGTGATAGACCAGAGCCAATGGAACTTGGATTATTTTATTCAAGAAGGCACATACAATAATTTGAAGATGAGGAAGTTTGGACCTTGTAAGATTCTAAGGAAGCTTGATTTTGAAAATATATATGAAGTGGAGTTACATAAGACATTGGGTATATCACCTATTTTCAATATTGTAGACATATATGAGTATCATGAAGGACAGTCAAGTGATAGTAGTAATGAAGTAGATTTGAAGGAGTAGTTACCACATCAAGCATCATAAGAGATTGAGCAGATTTTGGATACTAGAACCAAAAGGAGCACTAGAAACAAGAAATACAAAGAATACCTTATGAAGTGGAAAGGCGGACCAGTGGAGGATTCATCATGGATTTCTCAGGATGAGGTGGACCACTTTGGTTTTCCTCTCAGCCCTAGAAATTGATGGACTCACTTTTCTTCCAACCTTGGGTGTTTGATGCAAGAGCATCTCTAGTTGTAAAGCAATCTTGTATCAACCAAAAACATTTCTTTCCTTTCATTTCATTTAGTAGAAGTTTTAGCATTTCATTCCATATTTCATCGCATTATTATTTCTCAACTTGTGAATTAGGATATAGCATCTACACATTGACATCTACCACACATCTAGATTTCAAATCATTTGCATTTGTTTTTCAAAAGTTATCACTCTCAGAATATCACTATATTTTATAATTAGAGCATTTGGGGCCAACCTGGAAAATATTTCTTAGTGCAGACCTATTCCAAATTGTGTGGAGCATAATGGGACATCATACAAGTATTTTGGGTCTAATGGGATATATCTTGGAGATTCACAAGATATTGTATTTCATAAAGGCTTATCTTTTAATATTATGAGGTCAACCTTCATAGTTGTTCATCCTTCGGGTTTTGTAAACCCTTGTGGTTGACACGGACCTTTGTTGAAGCTGTAGAATTATACTTAAGAGAATTTGTAATCATTTGTAAAGTAGTCAATCAATTATTCATCTATAGTTAGATAGTTATATTTTTGCATCAACCCTTCATGGAATGTAATAAGGCCTTTGTCTATATGTAATGTCGAATGCCCTCATGGAAGGCCTGTGAGCCCTAGTTATTTTCCCATGAGGCATATGATGCATGTAAGATTTATAATTCAATAAAGTTTCATGTTTGTAGAATACTTTCTTGTGTTATTTCCATTGTGTTGAATCTAAGATGCATGATTTAGACTATTCTTTTCAAACCATCCATTCGTGACTACACCAAAATAATATTTTTTAAACATTTTTATACGAAATAAAAAATTATAATACATACCTTTTATTTGTGAGATAAATCTTTGAGTGCTTTGTTCAAAGCGTTTTTATCATTTTTTGCTAAATATTTCCTATAGTATTGGTTTTCCTTGTCCTCTTATTTCCCATTTCTTCCTTGGAAAAATATTTCTCTATAATGTCTTTGTCAAATATTTTCTCCTTCTAAAAAGCTGAAAATTGCAAAAAAATGTAAAATTTTCTTCAAAAAATTCAACTACAAAAACTTAAAATTCAGATATATTCATTGTTTATTTGTAGGAATTTTCTTAAAATTATCTGAATATATAATACTTATTAATTTGATTTTTTTAATTTGACCTAAAAGAAATTTGTTTGAAGGTCGCTTGTATTAATTTTTTTAATCATTTGGACCTTCATTTGGAGGTCCTTTATATCAATTATTTTATTTTTTCTCATGGCAATTTGAGGGCCTTTGAATGAAGGTACTTGAATGGCCTCTTCCCCTTCATGCTTCAGATTTTTCTTATAATTTTCACCTTCAAATGGAATAAACATGACAATATTTTTTGTAGGTTTGTAGCACTCAAAATAAGCTTTCTAACAAGTATAATTTTGAATATATTTAATTTGATTCTTATATTTATTTTCTATTTTTAAATGAAGATAGGTTTTTTAGCAATTGTGAAGGTCTTTGTTATACAAACATGGAAAAATATATTTAAATTTTGAAAACTATTCATGTACTAACTATTGATGTTTTTATTTCAATAAAAGAAGGTTAATTCAGATGAATACAAAAAAAAATGTTATTGAAGTAATCTATGTCTGAATTATAGTTTTTATTAAAGGTCAAGCAAGTTTTGAAGGGACTCAAAACCCTTTACAAAAAGAAACATTGCTAAAACAAGAACCAGATAAAACAAACAATCAAAAAGCAATAAGACATCAACAAGACATCAACAAAACAAACAACAAACATAGTAGCCTACTGTAAGTTTTTCAAAATTTTAGCAGCTTCTAGGTCCTACAAAATGATACGCTCATGCATGTCAACAACCTCAGATAAATCTTTATTGGTAATCTCCAGAGGTTTCTTAGCTTGGCTATGCATACGGGTACCTAGTCCAACAACAACAAAGCCTTGTTTTCCTTTGTTATACAAACATGGAAAAATAGATTTAAATTTTGACAAATATTCATGTTCTAAGTATTGATGTTTTCATTTCAATAAAAAAAGGTTAGTTCAGATGAATACAAAAAATTATGTGTTATTGAAGTAATCTATGTCTAAATTATAGTTTTTGATTAAGGTAAAATAGGTTTTGAAGGGACAAGAAACCCTTTACAAAAAGAAACATTGTTGAAACAAGAACCAAAAAAAACAGGCAACCAAAAAGCAACAAGACCAACAAAATAAGTAGCAAACAAAGCAAAGTTTTTAAGAATTTTAGTAGCTTCCAACTCCTACGAGATGATATGCTCATGCATGTCAACAACCTTAGATAGATCTTTATTGGTAATCTCTAGAGGTTTCTTAGCTTGGCTATGTGTATGGGTACCTAGTCCAACAACAACAGAGCCATGTTTATTTTTTATCAAACCACCGTCAGCAGCAACAATATCCTTAGCCTATCTAGACTTCTCCTCACCCTTCCAATTCAAAAGGATAAGACCTTTGGCATTATTTTGAAGGGAAGTTTAATTGATCTTGACCACTTTGTCAAGGTTTTCATAAAATTTCAAAGTCTTCTCCTCCAACATAGAGATGTGATTTTCATGATTATTCTTAATAACCAACACATCCTTAGCCACATCTTGGAGAATATTCAACATCTTATTGTTCTCCTCATGGATTTTGGACCCTTCCTCTTGAGTGTTCTTGTCATTCCTATTGAGTAGGGAACATACTTTAACATTGAACTAGTTGATCTCAGTGAAGAACCATTTAAATAGTCTGAAATTAGTGATAGTCTTTCTTTTCCAATCCTAAAGTATCAAATATCTCCTCCTTATTACAGTTAAAAATATTAAGATCATTAGCAAATTCACCAAGGGGAGTACTCAGATTCTCTTGATAAATGTCATCCTTCATAACCACTTTACTTTTCTCCTTACCATGGTCATCAACATACATATCCATCAGCTTGATAGGTTTAAAAACCTCCTTCATGAAAATAAAATAGGGTTGAGGCAACCCATCAAACACTCCAGGAGACTCCACATTAGCATCACCATCACCCTCATAGGTCCTAGAATTCTTCTTCTTAATAACGAAAGAGTGAAAAGACTTCCTTGTATCCTTCTTGCCCTCACCACTACCTTTACCAAGCATAAAACTCTTCCTTTTATAATAAGGTGAGGGATTTGAAGCTTCCAGAGAACCATCATTAGAGCCTTGCAAAAAATTCAAAATCTTCCTCTTTGAGGTAGGGGAAACCTCCTCATCCTCATTACCCATGTGAGAGCCCCTAGGCCAAAAGAGTTGGGGTCTTTTCTTAGCAGGTTTCATTGAACTAGGAGAAAATTCAGAGGGAGGTTTTGAATAAACCTCCATAGAGTTCCCATCAGTGCCCTCCTCCTCCCAATCCACATCCTCTGACTCCTCACCAATATCATAACCAAAGAGATTCTTACCACACTTCACTAGACGAGGTTTAGACAACTTCTTGGGAGCATCAAGAATAGATTTTTTTTTTGACATATTCCATGATCAACAAGATGAGACCTCTAAGCAAAACAAGATTCCTAGAACTTTTCTTGTGATCCTTAATGACATTTTCCAAGGACAACATATAATAAGGGAAGGAAATTAAACAATTATGCTAAAAATGATTTAACAGGATGAAGTGATACCCAAATAACACCAAGAACCTAACATCAAGAGAGAATTACCGCATCAAATTCTCAGCCATTTTTTCCCAAATGGGCTTAATAGAGAGCCTTCCATAACCACCACAAGCCACCTTGACCAATCTCTCCCATTTGTTGCCTTTGAAAAAGAGTTTCATGGCAGAATTGGAGGCTTTTCTATCTTTATAAATTTTCCTGCCATTGGTAGACAGACTCATGATCATACCAATAAACTCCTCCAAGACCTCAAATTCCAGAGCATTCACCTTTAGAACATGATCCTTCCAACCAGCCTCAAATATTTTAGAGACTTACAAGTCAAACTCATGCAACTTTCAATATAGGGGGTGACCCCTCCATGCTTAAGGATTTTCCAAACACTCTCATTATTCCTAGTAGCCTCACACTAAATCGATTTGACTCTACTTCTATCTCCCCCCATAGTCGTAGAAATCCAACATAGAATAGAACAATGAAGAACCCTCCATAAGAGAATAAACAAATGACACCACCAAAGCCAAGGAAGAAAACCCCAATTATCACCTAGAATCTGTGTGGAACTAATTTTGAAAAGACTAGTCATAATAATCTTTAAATGCCAAGAAAATTCAAATCTATCGATGTCCTTAGCAATCATTTTGAGGACACCAATGGGAAGGCCATTATCATTAATCATAAGATTAAACTCCCCCCCAAATTGTTAACAAACAATTATACACCCCCTTGGGACATCTGTATTTCATGATTCAAGATATTAAGAGCTTCGAAGAAGGGGGGTGATTAGGAATCTATTCCCTAGACATGGATATCACCTCAATATTAGTAAAGGAATCAAGAAGCTTGTTTCCTTCCTGAAAAATATGAGAAATATAACATATCAAAGGAATTAATAATAAGGATGGAATCTCTAATAATGCTCTTGATCGACCAACTAGGAGTTTGGTTATCCTTGAGGTAGTTGATGCTATTCATAGAGTCTCCCTCCAACCAAACCTTCTTGAAAAAATTGAATTGAGCCAATTTCAGACCATAGTAGGTAGCAAAAGCTTTCACGAAGTGGTTGTATGATATTAAGGTTATGTAGTTAATCTCACTTCAAAATTTTATTTAAAAAAATTATGCAATAAAAAATTATGAAAAAATGTGTGTGCACTAGATTTGTAACATTACAAATCTATGTTTAAAAATTTATAATTAATCCTTTCTACAAATAAATTTATGTTTTACCAAAGTAACACCACTTTTAAAAATAGTATTAACTATAAAAAATACTTGTTATTAAAAGTTATGTTAAAAAACTCAAAAAATATTTCTTAAAATTTAAAATATATATATAATCAACAAAAAAATCTCAAAAATCACCAGTTCACATCATCTTCAAATTGTTAACGGTTTAGTTGCTATAGGTGTCAAAAAGTGAAAAATTAGTGAAAATTGTTGATTTCAATGTCCCACTTTGGCCAAAAAGTAGGACACACTATTGTAGGTTGAGCCAACTCAACTACATCTCCATGACTACCCTTCATAAATAGCAAGATGGAGTTGAATCACTTTAAAATATGCAAAAAATGCTCTTCAAGTTAGCTTTCTACAAATGGCAATTTTTCTCATTGTGTTTAATAGATCTAAAGATGATATTTGAGTGAAATATCTTCATGTCCCCTAGATAGTATGACTTATAGTAGCATCTCCTGCATTTAAATTTTCCTTTCCTTGCTTGAACTTTTTCTTTTTCACATCCAAACCTCTAATTCACCTCCAACTATCAAAAAGGTCAAATGGCCTTATTAAAAAGTGGGTTTTAACTCAAAATGGTAACACAAGCACACATGAGCACTTAGGGCATCCAAGAGAGCACATGCACATAGGCAACAACAATCTCACATAGCAAGCACCCCCATGAAAAAGACTTCCATTGTTGTGATAGCACACATCTAGTTTACCATTTAGGGCTTAAACACATTTTCAAGTTGTCTCTATATATCTTGATTAATCAACTTTTGAAGTTCATTGAAGCAAATCCCCAAATGTGTCACACATGAAAAATTACCCTAAAATAGAAATTTGTAGGTATAGGTGCAAAAAATGCCATCTATTATAAAAACTATTTCCAAAAGTTGTAGAGGATATTCTTGTGAGCATACGAGACACAAATATACTAATTGGACACTAGAGTGGCCATACAAGTTGTTAATGCACATATCAAATTACATCTTGATTATATGGATAATGTTAGGCCAAACAAGATACCATCACTTGCAATCCTATCCGTAATGACACAAAAACATAATGTCCAATTACTTGTAACTTTCCCATCTATCAAAACAAATATACCTCTCTTGTCCCATCATCCTTCCTTTCTCTCTTATTAAATCTCTATTCATAGTCCAATCTCAACCTCTACTCTTAATTATTCTATATTAAAACAAATATTTTAAAATTCTTTCTTAACTTTTAACTCTAAATTCTAAACCATAAAGAACCCATTGGTAAATTAAACATAGATTAAGGGTAGTCTATTTTAACATTTCACGGAGATACCATGACATTGACTAGATATCAAATTTGGTCTATCTGTGGCAAGATATTATAGCCCTAAAAAATCTGCCTCCGTATAACTACCTAAAGGGGGAGCTACACTATACTTCAAATCTATCGCCATCTTTGGAGTCAATATCATTATTGCATCACTTTATTTTTACCCTAATTCCAAAGGGTAGTAAGTAAATTCCTTAAAAAACTCGTGAGCAGATGCCAAAGCCATTGGTGGAGTCACATGGCACTTTACAATAAAGCCTAAAAATAATTAAAATTAAAACAATTCAAGGAGGCTTCCACGGCAAGGAAGGCATAATACCATTCATGAGCTTTAGTTGATGTGTTTGACTAGGAAACATCCAAAACATGGCCAATTCTAGTTGCTAGGGGCGGTTTTTGTGGTTTTTTAGTTGTCAAGTAATTTTAGGTAGGTACATCAATTTCAAGGAAAAGACATTTTTTAAAAAGTTTTAGTGACCATTCAAAACGAGTTTGTTATGTATATAGTTATAATACCTACAATGTGTGTTTTAAAACATATTTTTAAACGCTTTTAAATTATTATTTTAATTATAAAAGGTTTTATATGAGTTAATAAAGATTGGAGATGGTTTTGAGATTATCATGATGTTTTGAGGTGAAAGATAAAATAGAGAAAAATAACGTATTGTTTTGTTAGAGACAAAATTATTGATTGTATCATGGTGGAGGTTGTCGAAACTTTGATGTGGTAAGGTTGTATTTATGTATGTCATGTAATGGTTTTGAAACCACCAATTATAATAAGACGAAAGTTACATATATATGCAAGTATTTGTGAAACTACCAATGCAATTTTTGTATGGGTAGGTAGTGATTTATTGACATTTTATGATAGTAACACCAAGGAGAAATGTACTAACATAGTACACAACTACAAATGGTATAACTTTATAATTTCTTGTTTATTTGTACTTCTTGACTCAATATTAAATGTAACTGTGTTACAACATATAAGAGGCTTTTATAATACATTTATGTCATGTTTCATCCTCTCCATTTTTTCATGTAGAAATCGGAAAATTCTTAGTAAAACATATTTTAAATGATGATAGAGAGTAATAAGAAAAATGTATATTTATACTAAATTAAATAAAAATAAAAAGTGTTAAAATAGTGTAAATATATTTATTAATGTTTGAATAAAGACTTACAAAAATGTTAACCTTATAAACATAGAAAGAAGAGAGTAATTTAAGAGTTTTTTTCCCACATTACAATTTTTTCATTTCAAACTACATTATATCATAAGAACTTAGAGTGATATGTCCAACTTAGTGCATAATATTTCTTCATGACAACACTTAAAAGTTGAAGACAATACTACATATAAGTAAAAGAACATGATCTTTAAATGCACCTATATTCTTGTTGTTATATGGAAGACTGCTATGTCTTGGTCGTAGCAGTAGGAGTATACAATTTATATGCATAATTTTAGGCAATACCTCCCTATCAAGGTTTATTGGGCCTCAGGTGAAAGTGAGTATTTTTAAGATAGCATGTAATGAATATTGTGGATGAAAATAAAATGAGATTTTAAATATTTGTATATAATGTGTATAGAATTTATTATTTAATGGGTGTTATAATTATAAAAGAGACTTAATAATTATTAAAAAAACTAAGTTGTTATACCATTTTTTATCAAAGGGTCAAAGGAATAAATTAAAGGTATAAGGTAAATGAGATTGAGGGTGTTTCATGTGGATGATGAAGGGTAGATTGTATTAATATGATAGTTAGATGTTAACATTTTATCTTGTAAGAATGAACATGAAAAAGTGGTTACCTTATAATAAATTTAGTATTTCATAGATCTTGATACACTTTAATACTATTTTGAAATTAAATTTAAAATGGGCATTTCAAATATATGATAAAAAAATAAATATAAAATGTTGAATATAAAAGAGATAGAAATTAAAAGGAAATGTCATAACAAATGGGAAAATTTTATACATGATAAAATAAGAGATATTTAGAATTAGAAAGGTGCATTGGGAGGGGTATTATTAATCAAATATTATGAGGTAGAAATAGATATGGAGATACTATTTAATACCCTGCACACAAACATGATAGAGTATAAGCATGTACATAGTAAATCTCATTTGATATAATTTAGTAAATTAATAAAATAAATAAATTTTATTATAAACTCAATGTTCTAAATATACGAGTTAAGTATAATCAATAATAGCTTGAAATAAATTAATTAAGATTATGAATGAGCATGTGCTAAATTGAAAATGGATTGAATTAGAATTTTGCATACTTTGAAATATATAAAAAAGTGAGTTTACCTAATGTCATGTTGCAAATGAGGCATGTAACAGATAATTTGAAACTAGAGTCCATATCAAAAGGTTAAGATGACTAAAATTAGAGAAATTAAGGGTCTAAGACTCAATTACAACAATGAACCTTTCCACAAGTGTGATGCTAACCCATTTTATGTGATTATATCCTAAATAGGGCTTAATCTTTGATACATGCAATACATTTTCAGTAAAGATATTCAAGGAGTAAAAAAGACAGTGATGCAAAGAATCACTATGGAGCTTACTAAGAAAGGGCTTAAGTTTATAACTTCATCATGCCTTAGTCAAGATTCAATACTAAATTGTGTTCAATAAATATAAAAGTGATAAGGGATGTTCAAGGATGTGTTTAATGAATGGCATAGAGATGATTATTCATTGTTGTTGAAGCTTGATACAACTTGATGAGCGATTATGTTAGATAATATATTTAGAGTGAACTTTGATAATAAATTTTTCTTGTTAATTGTTGAGCTATTAGTTTTTGTTGATGCTAACAAAAAAAAGTTTTGATGTTAGTTAAAAAAAATAAAAAATGTTTTGGTGTTTTTTAAGATACATTTCAATAATGTCTTCTTCAATGTGAAAGTATCATAAGGCGATGTTTTTGTACACACAACCCAAAATGAATAAATTGTTTTTGGCACCCGTGTTGATTGATAATGGTCAAATCCACATATTATTTCCCTTAGAATTTAAAAAAAAAAGAAATAGGACATAATCACTTCTATAATTTCGTCCAAGAGATTAAATCACATGTATAATCTAAGAAAAGTTAAGTAAATCACATGTATGATTTTATTGTCCAATAAATTTATGGTCATAAAGAAGATTTTGATTTGAGGAATATGATATTATTAAGTGTTGGATTGAGTCTTGGATCGATCAATACATCAAAATATGTGATAAAATCATGCATACAAAACATCAAACCTAAAATAACATAGTACAAAAGAAAACATAAATATAGAAAATAGTAATAACAATAAAAAAAATCTACCCATTATTGATATGTATCCAAATCAACTGTAAATCAAGATTTTCTATAAAACTATATATTATCCCATCAACAATCTAAAATCAAATGTATTAGCAAAAAGCATGCATACATACATGCATCTAACAATAGAATTGTTTTCTCTATTGTTACTTAATTTTCACTTGACATTCAAAATTTAAATAGAAAATACAAGAAAATATATTTCAAAAGACATAGGACATAATCACTCCTACAATCTTGTCCAAGAGATTAAATCACATGTATGATCTAAGCAAAATTAAGTAAATCACATATATGATTTTATCATCCAATAAATTTATGGCCATAAAAATTTTGATTTGAGAAATATGGATATAATTAAGTATTGAACTGAATCTTGGATCAATCAATACATCAAAATATGTGCTAAAATCATACATACAAAACATAATATCTAAACATAGAATATAAGAAAACATACATATAGAAATTAGTTATAACAATAAAAAAATTTACTCATTATTGATATGTATCCAAATCAACTATAAAATTATATATTATGCCATCAACAATCTAATATTAGCAAAAAACATGTATTATTAAATTATTTTCTTTATTTTTACTTACTTTTCACTTGACATCCAAAATTTAAATAGAAAATATAAAAAAAGATATACAACATAATCACCCCTACAAACTTGTTCAAGAGATTAAATCACATTTATGATCCATACGACATAATCACCCCTACAAACTTGTTCAAGAGATTAAATCACAAAGTTAATAAATGACATATATGATTTTATCGTCCAAAAAATTTATGATCATAAAAAAATTGATTTAAAAAATATATTATAATTAAATGTTGGATTGAATCTTGGATCAATCAACACATCAAAATATGTGCTAAAATCATACATACAAAACATAAAATCTAAAATAACATAAAATAGAAAAAAACACAATACAAAAATATTTCAAAACACCCAAAACCCTAACTTTAACTCCCTATCCATTTATACCGTCCACAAAACATGACCGCTCTTTGCCATTCAAGACAAACTTACACCATTTATTAAAATTGCAGACTTACAACCATAACAAAAAAAATCCAAAAAACTGGTCCATTCAGAACCTATATCCATTCCATACCTGTACTATTGCTTTAGAAAGAGACCCAATAATCCGCATTGGGGCGCGGTGATAGCAAGCTTTCCACGTACAGTGGGTTACGGAAGGAATAAGAAAATGGATTAAAGAAAGGATACCATTTCTAAACCAAAGGGAAAGAAAAACCATAGCTTTCTTGCGCCTTGGACTACCCAAATATTCCTAGGGAGCGTTTCCCCCGGCTGTCGCGCACATTCGACGAGTGTCTTTCAAACACGTGGCCGCACATGGTGGCGAAGGAATCTGAGGCAGGGTGCATCATAGTAGGACAGGTGGGGGCCCGCAGAGCAGGGTGGGCCCGCCTCCGCACCGACCGAAGGCAGGGTTTTTCCACGCTACGTCTGCTGCTCCGCCTCCTTTCCCACCCTTACTCTCGTTTCTTTTGGGCAGGGGCCACCCGTGTCGCCGCCGTGGGGGGCATTATTTCTTTCTACTAATTCAATCTGGGCTACAGTAACTTTTCAAACCAGAATATTTGACCATCGTTACACAATTTTACTCCAAATTTTGGACTGCGATAGGCCCGCTCATGCTGTACGTTTGTCCGGCTGTTTAAATTGATTTTGGCTGATGAGAAAACCTTAACCAGTACAAGACAAACCGAGTTCAGACATGTTGCTGTGTGAATTAGCTTCCGCAACCATGGCCCACCTTGTTTTCTTCATCATTGTAGGAATAATTTCACGTCATTCAAATAGGCTTTTTTGGTAGGGCTTGTTAACTTAAACTCAGTGTCATAAGCATCATGGGTTTCACTTAATTTGGTGGGCCTGATTACCGCCTAATTGAGTGTGCTTTTACCTTTGGCATGTGTACATAAGTTTATTGTAGATGTGAGGATTTTTAAAGTAATTTTGAGATATAGGTGTATTTCTAGGTGTTTTAACTTGAGGGGAAAGGTATCTTTTTAAGTATTTTTCGGGTAAAGGCAATTTATTTAAAGAAAATGTTTCAAGTCTAATATAAAAGAAATGGAAAGACAAAGACTAGAACGGAACTCAAGGTCTTAGTCATTGTCCTATTTGATAATATGATTAGAATTATGAGGATTCACAACATTATACATTTCGTTAAGGTGAGATTAAAGTTGATCCACAAGCAAGCAAGCAAGCATTCTAAATTATAAAGTGGAGATTGTGTTGAGTTTTTTCAAGCTCCTAGACATTAGTCATAAGAGCATCTAAAGTTTTCATTTGGTTTTTCACGACTTGGCTCTATCATTGAAATAATGGACATGGAAGGGAAAATTTTCCATTTGATCTATTAAATCATAGGTAGCCACTGTGAGATCTTGAAGGTTTTACCACTCCAGCCGAGTTTCTTGGATGAAACCATTTTCAATGGTAATTAGGTTTTGAAGGTATGACACAAGTGTCATAAAAGAATCATGAATATTATTACTAGGGACCTTAATGTTTGTGGGATGTAAAGTATGAGGAATATGAACACTATGAGTTGTATCATCCAAATGAATCATTTTACTAGAAGGGCCCTTCTTATAGCTACTTTTATTTTGTCTTTATTAGGGATAGGTGGATGCTCCAAATTCTGAACATTCCTTTGCTTGAGATGGGAGTCACTCTCAATATCCTTAATACCATCATTTGGGGCTTAGTAAATGACCCTATTAATATCTTATCCAATAATGTTATGACGTAACTAAGATGATCTAAGAGAAGAATTCATGTCATTATTGTCCAGAAACATCTGTATAGAGGAAATATCTCTTGTTAACCTCGTTGACATATGATGGAAATCTATACTGTAGAAAAGATGCTCAAAAATAGTTGACAATGTATTAGCACCATGCAAACAATCAAAAACTTATTATCTACAAACAATCAATTGTTAATTAAGTAGGAAGGTTACTTCTATTGACACATCACCTCATAACATAAAAATCATGATATATTTATATGTAAATGTTTAATACAATACAAAGACTTTACTCTAAGAAAATACCAAACACATCGACAGACTTGACATTACTATCAAGATTTTTAATTTTTTTAAGTATAATCAATGAAAAAACAATTAAAAAAACATATTGTTTATAACTAATCAACATTATTTGAGTAGGAAAGTCACTTCTATTGTAACATCACTCCATGACATAGAAATCATAATATATTTATATATACAAATACAATACAAGACAAATACTTTATTTTAAAAAAAATTGAAACAAACTAGAAAACATTAAAAACTGTAGTTACAGCCTTTCCTCATGACCGAGCTTAAAATGGTTCAAATGTTTTTGTAAGTGGAACTCTTCATAGTTTGTTACCGTACACGATTCATTTGGAATATTTTGTCCTTGTTATACGGTATTTTGAATTTATTGAAAATGCGCTCCCGTAATAATCTCTTTCAGTTAATTAAACATTAAAAAATCATTTTTATGTAAGAATATACTCGGGAACGTGAAAAATATTCTATTATAATATCTAAGTTGTATGAATTTCAAATGATGTCCGGAAAAGTACAAATTATTAGATTGTTTTATAATTAAATTACTATTTTTTTTAGATATTAGAATGTTTTATAATTAAATTACTTCTTTTTAGACATTTTCTATTAGAATTAAAAATATGTTTTGAACCTACTTTAATATTGGAAGGAAAATAAGCATCCCTTATAAATATATTAATATAAATGATAAATTAATTAATGACTAATTACATTTTAATTAATAGTGAGTTGAGATTATAAAAATTAATAAGAGATGAGTAGTAGTTTAGCTTTTTGTTTACATAAATAAATGATTTTGATGTGGATGATATGATTGTCTAATGTATTTGATGATCATATTTTAAATTTTAGAATAGGATCTCTAGTGAAAACACTATGATAAACTTATCCCTATTCACTACTCTATATTAAAACATGATTATACACGATTTCATCTAATTTGATTTGATTTAGTTTAAGACACCACAATAATGTCATTGAGTGTTGCTTACTCTTAAGACATGCACACTTATGAATGATATTTGTGTTGGTCCAACATTGTGTTGATTAAACCTTTAGGGTCGACTAGGAGAGGATCAAAGTATAAAAATTTCTTACCCTCTAGTCAAACCCCTTTGCTTGTTTCTCATAACAAGATAAAAAACACAATGGTTTCATTCAAGATGCATAACTACTAAAACATAGCTACCAAACAAATGATGCAAGTGTCATGCTACCTATTTCACATCAACTTGCAATAATCCTTCAATGCTTGAGATATTTTTTTATATGTTTTCTACTATCACATGACCTGCTTTTAAATACATGACCTTAGACGATCAATTAAAAATTGGTGTGCAAGTCAATAGTCAACAATTAATTTCTAGTAATGTTAGCTTTAGGAGTGGTAAAATTTGAAATTTAAAAAGTGGGACATGATCGCATGTGTGATTATGTCAAGTGGGACATAATCACACATGTGATTGAATCTAGGTGGAGGAAAGTCCTAAAGAATTGGACCAAATTGGACCAATCCAATTCTATAGCTAAAATAATAGCAATAAATGTGTAAATGTTAGGTTTAAGACCAAATAATGCACAAAATATGACAAATTGAATGTTAAGATAATGTACTCAAGACAATACCAAAAATAAGTGCAACACAAGAGCAGAAATGTGACTTGTATACATTTTTTACCTATACAAATATAGTTTAATTACGTTGAAAATTAAGATGACTTTCTACAGATTATTACAATTTGTGTGCCACTTTTTATTGAGTCTTGTGTACTATTATTGAACTTATAAATTATGCTAGTATTATATTAAGTGACTCATTATTATTTATATTATTATATTATTTGAGTCATTATTAAATAATTACACTAATATCAATTTGATAAATTTATATATATATATATATATATATATATAACTTGGTTAAAGGACAAAAAAATGGCATCTATTTCACATTGAGGCTTACCACATCACTAAAAAGGTGTTATCAATTTTACAATAAATTGTCATTGGATGATAGAATGCAATGGGATGGTAGAGGGTTGCCCCACCAAAATCAATATTTTCAATTGATTTCAATTATATATTTAAGGACAATATATAAACTAAAATGTTGTGATATTTTTCATTTAGAGTTTGTTTATATTTTTTAATTTTCAAAAGAATTGTTTCAATCATTTAAAAATATATATTATTTTTTATTGAGTGACATTTTTTATAATGCATAGTTTTAACTAGAAATAAAATATTTACTTAATTTCTTGGAATTAGATCATTAACTTCATTATCCAATGCATAGATGTTTTATTAGTAATTTTTTATCAAATATTTGATTATTAATAATTTTTTAATCCTGGTACTAATAGAAAATTTGAACTTATATTTTATCATAACATTTTTCTCTTAGCATATATATATATATAAAGCAAGGGCATCCATGTTTAATGCCATGGTTTTTTTAGATTTTTTGGTAGTTTGTTATTTTATCTAATGTCTTGAATAAGTGTCATTATTTTTTCTTAATGGACATGTGTTCATTATCTATCTATATATCTATTTGTATATGTGTGTATATGTAAATATGTACATGTATGTATGTGTGTATATATATATATATACATACATACACACATACATATATATACACACATATGCATGTATATATACATATTTATATGCATATATATATACATATGTGTATATGTATGAAATGAAGGAAAAGTGAAACCCTAGGATCTGATTCAAGGGTTTGGGAACTTTCCCTAATACATTTCATTTAGAATTTGAGATAGTGAGGGTTCAATGGAATTGGACAAGGTATAAGTCTAACTTACAATATGAAAGGTGAGTCAACCATCCCTTGACCAAATTTAGAATGGATCCTAGAATGAAATGCAATGATTTGACTAGGCTAATGATGAAAATAACTATTCTGATGCAAAAACAACAGGTCTAGAAAGTCATAGACAAATTCAGACTAAATAAAAATAGACTGAGAAGAGTTTTGTGCACATGTGATACAAATTTGAAGTTGATTTTTGAGAACCAAGTCGCCCTAGGTGACTATGTCCTAGTAGATGAATCCTAAATCTGATTTCACAGTCCCCTAGAGCCAGATCAGAGCCTTCTTTTCCTAGGTGTCGCACTGTTGGATCTTCGTCGGGTGTTGAGATAATTGAGTTTCTATTGCAAGTATGAGTAGTTGGTGTTGTCATTGATGTCAATAGGCTTATGTTTTTGTTGGACCATTAATATCAACTGGTAATGGTTCAAAAGTTATGATGATGCTTTGATTAGTTTTAGGGTGTTGGCAAGAAGTTGAGTCCACTTTTTGGCCAAAAAGTGAGTGTTTTCCCTGATTTTCAAAATTTGTCACATTTGACCTTAAAATTTGAAGCACTTAGAGATGGAATCTTAAAAAATGCCAATAATCATAAAATGTAGTAGTTGGAGTCTAGTTTCTAAATATGTAATTTATTTTAATACCTAGATGATACAAATCGATTTTCAATAGGTGTTTCTAAAAAACATTGTTTAAAAGCCAATTTTTTTTTACCATATCATGCACGTGTATGTCATTTATATTTTGACCTAAATAATTGTATATTTCTAAATATTTTTGGGAAAATATTTGTAACTCATTAAAGCATGTTTTTGATATTTTTTGTAATTTTTTATTGAATATTTTTTTTTGTTAATTTTTATTAGCCATATTTTTTGTTTTGAAAAATTGTCATGTGCATCATGCATAAGATGACCTAAAATTATCATTTTTTAATTTTTTTTTCAAATTGAAAATAATTATCTAAAGTATATTTTCGTGCAATTCGTTTTACAAAAAAGTTATTAAAATACTAAAAATCTTGATATTTCAAGTTTATGGACCAATTTCATCAGAAATTAATTGAAAAATAGAAAAAATAATCTAATTGTAAAAAAAATTACATATTTGGAATCTACACTATCTCATCTATAATGGGTTTTAATTTCATCAAAAAATTCTACAAAAAAGTTCTTCAGACATACGTCCAAAGTCACTAATTTCTTGTGACATTGACATGACCTTCAAGTTGCAGGTCAAATAAGGTCCAATGCTTAGGTTCAGTTCCCCAAGCCTTTTCCCGAATCAAAAAACCAGGCAAAAGCCTGACCAAAAAATCAAATTTTAAGAAAAGAGATCCCGTTTTGTAAATCTGGATCCCATTTCCTTCATTTATTATTTGAATCATTGAAAAAAGAAATGGGATCCCATTTTATAAATGGGATCCTGTTTCTCTTTTGACCATTTTTTTACTTAAATTATTGGTAAAATATTACTGTCAATTTTGTAACTTGACAATGTATGGTCAACAACGACAATTTCTCCTATTTTCTATTGAGTTTTGTCTTTACAAGGTCTTGAACTTGCAATTTGAATTGAATTTTTGAAAGGAGGCATCATTGGGACAATTTTTGAGTGGAATTGTGTTCATTTTCTACTTGTTTGAAGGAGGAATAAAGGAGGAAGACTTTCACTATTGACATTCATTTATACTTCAGAATTTTGTAATCATGGGATTACAAGCTCGTAACAAGAGGAAAGATAGGAAGGTATTGACCCCTAAAGAAATTGAAGCAAAGAGAGAGGAGGAAAAAAGACAAAGAGATAGAAGAATGAGGATCTAATCAATGAATAATGTTGAAGCATCCAATTCCATAACTGTTGAAGATAAAAACACTAAGGAGACCATGGATGTAGATGATGAAAATTTGCAATAGGTGAATGTGGAAAATAATATGATTATACAAACTACTCTTGGTATTGTAAGAGAGGGGGACCAACCCATCAAGGCCCCAAGTCACGGAGAGCCAAGAGCGGAAGGCTGCCCTAACTTACCTCACTCTAAAAAGGTGTTTGAAATGAGGGATGGGAATGATGAGGACTATAATGTCCTTCAATAACTTTGCAGACCCGAGATCCAAATTTAGGCTAGGCGAGCTGGTTTTCCAATTCAATACTATACCACAGGTAGCTCTCTGCACGAGGACGAAAGCCTCATTCTGGGATGACAGTGTGGTACGCTGGCATCTCTCAGGTGCGCTGGCGTCCGTATGACCAAAGGACTAAAAATATAATATGAACCTCCAGAAAAAAGTTTACGACCTAGCTAGTGACTCCTAAATGAGAAAAAAAAAATTATAAAGTATGAGAGATATAAATAGATGTGATAAAACATATAGATAAAAGCTAAAGTGACAAAGATAATCTCACCAAGGTGCCAATTCGCTAGCTAGCTCCAAAAGAACAACCACCTACACACAAGAAAGAGGGGAAATTTGTTGGGGTTGTATAGGGGCCTACCTTAGTCAGACCCTCATTTTGGTGTTTCCACCTCCACAGACAACCAAATAGAAATGATAGAGAAATGTATGATAAAGAAGTAAAGAAGGAAGGAATGAAAATAACACTACAAGACAATAAAGAGCTACTCTACTAAATTGCAAAGGAGAGGAGTGAAATGTGTTGGAAAAACAAGGACATAAAACTAAGAGGGGGGGTGAATTAGTTGTCACAAAATATTAAAAAATTTCAAACCTTACTTTACTTAATCTCAGATTTGATGAATGAATAATAAACCATGAACAATCAACACATTAGAAACACAAAGAACACCAATATTTTTACGTGGAAACCCTTTTAGGGGAAAAACCACAGTGGATGTTAGTCCACAATATTATACCCTATTAAAAGTATAATGAGAAAATAATGGGAATACACACGCATTCATACACACTACCTAGAGCTCACTACTCAAATACAAGAGGGCTCACTACCCAACAATACAATAATATGGATTAGATCCACAAAGTATGAACTAAAATAATAGCTTCTACACAAGCCTGATTACAGTTCCAATTAAGCACATAAAAACCTTTTGCACTCTTTGCTCAACCTTCTTCTCACTTTTCTCTACAATTGAATGATAGGAACACTATTCACACATCTGCACTTTCTCTGGCATACATTCACTTTGATGCACACACTAAATTTGCTCAAACAATCGCTCTTATATATCCACAACATGAGATTACATCAACAACTTAGTTGGCTAGAAAATATAAAGCATATTTTCAAAGTCGGCCAAATCACAAAAAGATTTGCAATGTGAATCCACCAAGGTCAGCCACAACATAGTGGAGACCAAAAATAACAACTCCAACACAAAAATATTTTAATTTATTCCACCTCGAAGATCCACAACACGCTACTACCATCATGTCGACCAAGAACATGAAAAATTGAACATATAGAGAAAAAATCTTTGACCACGAACACATTGATCAATGTGGATGTACCACAAAGATAGAGCATGATCTAGAAGCATCCAAAAATAAAAAGAAATAACAAAGAAACATCTGTAGCACTAGAAACATACAAACTTCATTCAGGAACACTGACAGAACAAATAGAAATACTGTTAGAACACAAATGTTCACTACACGATTAGATCTTCACGCAAACCTATAAAAATTCCAGTGGATGAACTAGATATACTTAGCAAAAAACCCTTTAATTGACACCAACTAATCTTCAACATACATAACAAGTAACCTTCACAACATTCGCAACTCCACAAAGAACTTGGAACACTTCTTTTAATAATTTTCTCAATATCCATGACATATACAACTTTTGATGTATTGAAGACTAATAGTGTTAACATCAATGGCAACCACATATCAGCAACACAACCACAACATCCAACAATCTCCCCCTTTAGCATTGATGGCAACACATGATGTGAAAAACACCATCAACCCAACTCATAATCAACACTCTTCTGAGTCTTCTTCCTTGGCCACTTCTTCATTAACTTCTCTAGATAAGCAATAGTTTTTCACATTACACTTCCCCCCCTTTGACATCAATGGAAAAGATAAACATTATCTTCCCACATGCTAGCTTTGAACCACATATCTGCACATCTGACTACTCCCCCTAAGTAGCAGCCACAAAAACATCAATCTAGATTAAAATATGATCATGAAATGCACAGATTGATCCAAATTAATGCATCCTAGTTCATATCAGGAGGGGTAATTACCCCTAGCATCCCTCTGAGATACTTAAAAGTATCCTTTGGCAATGGCTTAGTGAAAATATCTGCAACCTACTCTTTGGTCATAGCTTCCATCCAATGTTTATCATTGCAAACTTCATGTACATCTTTTGGCTCAATCTTAGAAATCAAACAATATTCTTCTGCAATCTTTCTTCTAGTTTGCACACCTTTATTCTTGTCTCCTATAATTTGATTTTCAAAATGATTTAGCTTTACATACCTTGGAGTTTTAGGATTCTCTCAAACTTTTGATTCTTTTGCTATTTCTTCTGCACTTGCACTTGTCTTTGCTTCCTGACTAACTTGATTTACTGGAACCACTGGAACATATGGCACAATTTGAAGTTGATTATGTGTTTGAACATTCTTCCCTTGGTTTGTATTGTTTTCATCTAAGTCATATCCATAATATCTAGATGATTTAGCAAAATCTTCATCAACTCTGACATTTGCGCTCTCAACCATTTTTCTCAGTCTTCTGTTATAGCACTGGTAGGCCTTGCTTCTAGTGGAGTAACCTAGAAAGATTCCTTCATCACTTCTTGCTTCAAACTTGCCTATATCAACATCTCTCTTGATGTAGCATTTGCTTCCAAAGACCTTGAAATATTTAACAGTAGGCTTATAACCAAACCATAGCTCAAAAGGAGTCTTACCAGTATTACCATTAACATTTACTCAGTTCAAAGTGTACATAGTAGTGCTTACAACTTCACTCCAATACATTTGAGACACATTTCCTTCAATCATCATTGTTCTAGCAGCATCCAAAACTATAGGCTTATTTTGTTGAGGGGTTCGGGGAGCAAATAACTGTCTTCTGATTCCATGCTCATCACAAAAAGAATTAAACTCCCTGGAGGTGAACTCGCCACCTCTGTCTGACCTTAAGCATTTGATTTTTAGACCTTTTACATTCTCTGCCATAGCTTTGAAAATTCTAAACTTTTCTAACGCTTCACATTTTTCTCTTAAGAAAGCAACCCATATCATTCTAGAGTAATCATCAATAATCAACATAAAGTACCTTTCACCATGAAGACTTCTGACTCTAGAGGGACCACATAGATCAGTATGCACAAGCTCCAGTAATCCATTTGAATTAAGTTGTTTGCTCTAAAAATAAACTCTAGTATGTTTTCCCATATGAAATTCCTTGCAAATTGTTCTAGCAAGCTTTACCAGCTTAGGAAGATCTCTTACTGCTTGAGAGGAGCTAATTTTGACAATGTTATCAAAGTTCACATGAAACAACCTTCTATGCCATAACCAACTTTCATCTACTTGAGCAATCAAGCAACTTTCACTAGCAACATTCAAATGAAAAATATTACCTTTTGTTAGTTTACCGAAAGTAATTAGATTTCCAGAGTTTCCAAATATCTTGCATCTTCTATCTTTGAACTAGAGATCATAACCCTTGTCCACCATTTTTCCAACACTTAACAAATTATGCTTCAAGCCTTCTCCATAAAGAAAATCATTAGTGTTATGCTTACCACCAAGAAAAATAAATCCTTTGCCACGAATCACACAAGCATTGTTATCACCAAATCTCACAACTCCACTGTCATACTTCTCTAGACTTACAAATTTTCTTTTGTCACCAGTCATATGATGTGAGCATCCACTGTCAATGACCCACACATAATTTTCTTCAATTCGAGTTGTAAGAGCTTTCTCAATTTTGGTAGATCTAGTAGCCTCAGGACTATTTTCCTTGATAGCAATGAAAACCCAACCATCTTTATTTCCATTATCTTTGTCAGAATCATCATCAGTCACTCCTTCTTCAGCAAAGTAACATTTCTTTTGGAATCTATATTTGTAAGGCTTAGATCTAAGGTCTCTTTCAGGACATCTTGATGCAAAATGACCAATTTTACTGCAAGAAAAAAATTTGATAGGAAACTTTCCTTTATACTTACCTTGTCCTCTACCTTCTATCTTCACAATCATTGCTTCTAATTCTTCTTGTTCTTTTTCTTCTTCTTCAAGCAGTTTGATTTCTTCCTCATACTTGAATTTCTTTCTAGAACTCTCTCCCAAATCAAATATATGCTTGTCTCTTCCAGATACAGTAGCCTTGAATGCAATTTTAGTCTTAGTAACAAAATCACCAAATTTTCTCAATTCAAAGGTAGTAAGTTTTCCAATCAGTGTATCTCTTGTTACATTTGTCAATGATCTGAATTCTTCAATAGCATGATCCTTTGCTTTGTAGGAGGTAGGAAATGATCTAAGCACCTTAGCCACAATTTCTTCCTCTTCCAGAGTTCCACTAGCACATCTAATACCCATCACTATTTCATTTACTTTCTGCATAAAAGAAGAAATATTTTCATCTTCACCCATCTTCAATTTTTCATACTTGCCTTTCAAACTCTATAGCTTAGCCATCTTCACATGCACATCTCCTTCATACAAAGTTTCCAGTTTCGTCCACATCTCATGAGTTGTCTTCAGACCTAACACATTTGTCATTTTTGAATCTATTAGAGCACTTGACAAAGCTTCCATAGCCTAGACATTATTCTCAGCCTCTTTGACTTCATCAGTAGTGGAAGGACCATTCTGAGGAATAACATATGCATTCTTTGTAATTTTCCAAAAAGGTTCACCAATGCACTTCAAATGACACTCCATCCTAGCTTTCCAAAATGAGTAGTTTGTTTCATCAAATCTAGGGTTGTCCTTCTTGTATGATGCCATCTTAGATCACCTCAAGCTTTTAAACTTCTTCAGAGGAACCTGCTCTGATACCAATTGTTGGAAAAATAGGGAAAGACAACTGAGAGGGGGGGTGAATTAGTTGTCACAGAATATTAAAACTTTTCAAACCTTACTTTACTTAATCTCATATATGATGAATGAATAGTAAACCATGAACAATCTACACATCAAAAACACAAACAACACCAAGATTTTTACGTGGAAACCCTGTTAGGGGAAAAACTATGGTGGATGTTAGTCCACAATATTATACCCTGTTAAAAGTATAATGAGAAAATAATGGGAATGCACATGCATTCAGGAACACTGCCTAGAGCTCACTGCTCAAATACAAGAGGGCTCACTGCCCAACAATACAGTAATATGGATTATATCCATAAAGTATGAACTGAAAGAATAGCTTCTACACAAGCCTGATTACAGTTCCAATTAAGCACAAAAAAACCTTCTTCACTCTTTTCTCAACCTTCTTCTCACTTTGCTTTGAAATCGAATGATAGGAACACTATTCACACATCTGTACTTTCTTTGGCATACATTCACTTTGATGCACACACTAACTTTACTCAAACAATCACTCTTATATATCCACAACATGAGATTACATCAACAACTTAGTCGGCTAGAAAATATAAAGCATATTTTCAAAGTTGGCCAAATCACAAAAATATTTGCAATGCGAATCCACCAAGGTCGGCCACAACATAGTGGAGACCCAAAATAACAAATCCAACACAAAAATATTTTAATTAATTCCACCTCAAAGATCCACAACACACTACTACCATCATGTCAACCAAGAAAATGAAAAACCCAACATATAGAGAAAAAATCTTCAACCACAAACACATCGATCAATGTGGACATACAACAAAGATAAAGCACAATCTAGAAGCATAAAAAAAGAAGAAGAAATAATAAAGAAACATCCCTAGCACCATAAACATACAAACTTCATTCAGGAACATTGATAGAACACACAAAAATACTGTCAGAACACAACTATTCACTACATGATCAGATCTTCACGCAAACCTCTAAAACTTCTAATGGATGAACTAGATATACTCAGCAGAAAACCCTTTAATCCACACCAACTGATCTTCAACGTATAGAACAAGACACCTTCATGACCTTCATAGCTCCAAAGAGAACTTGGAACACTTCTTTTAACAATTTTCTCAATATCCTCAACATATATAGCTTTTTATGTATTGAAGACTAATAGTGTTGACATCAATGACAACCACATATCAACAACACAACCACAACATCCAACAAAATGTTACCACCTCCACCAAGAGCTCACTAGCCAATGGAGGAGAAAAGAGGACTTGAACAATCACAACGGCCTTGACCACGATGAAGGGAGGTTTCACAAAACCTCAAGCCCACGCTACAATGGCTTGCTTCAAACTTGCTTTATGGAGTTGATGGAGTGTTGTTGCTACTCTAATGGAGTGTTGAATTGGTGTTGAGAGTGAAGTGAAAGATGAGAATGCTTGAGAATGCCAAAAGAGATCAGTTGAATGAAGAGTGGATGCATTTGAAGGAGAAGAGGGAAGAATCTGCCCTTTTCGAGGTCAGTTGATCGAAGAGGGACATTACAAATCATTCCCAATAGGAAGTGTAACACCTCTACCAACTTAAGAAGCAGGAATCCGTCAAGAATGTAAGTGCACCACATAGAAATCTGTGCGTTGTGCGAGCACCCCCAAAAAATATTCTTTTATCGACACAATAGACAGATGCCAAGTGGAAGGAAGGCAACTTGCTGATGTGGAATTTTGACTTCAGATTTGGTTTTCTAAGGTGAGGATGTAGAAAAGGGGAATTTGCGCAAGGGGTGAAAATTCGCTCCTATACATTTTTCCCCCACTTTAGCAAGCACGAATACTAATGAGTGCTTTGGTAAAGTAGATCAAAGAGTGAATAGGGTTAGAGATTTATACTTGAACTATTGAGGAAGCAGATCACAATTTGGCGAGCTCGAAATTGCAAGGTAGGCAAAGGACACCATAGCCCCGCAGAACTATGAAGCTATAAACTGAAAGCATCTTACAGGCCCACAAACCCACAAGGAGATGACCCCAAAGATCTCTCACGTGAAGGAAGCCTCGGGAAGTAAGCACCTCATAGGCCCACAGACCTACAAGGAAGGTGTCCTCCAAGATATCTCACATGAAGGAAACCCCCAAAAAATCACCCTATAGGCTCGTAGACCTGTAGGGAAGGTGTCCTCCAAGATATCTCACATGAAGGAAACCTAGAAAAATTGCCTTATAGACCCACATACCTACAAGGAAGCTGTCCTCCAAGATCTCTCACATGGAGGAAACCCAGAAAAAACATCTTATAGACCCTCAGACCTGCAAGGAAGGTGTCCTCCAAGATCTCTCACATGAAGGAAACCCCAAAAAAGTGCCTTATAGACCTGAAGACCTACAAGGAAGGTGTCCTCCAATATCTTTCACATGGAGGAAACCCAGAAAAGGGGACACCACAGAGTTGGAAAGCAGCTTCACAGACACATCTACAAAGTGACAGATTTACCCGCAGATAGAACATGTCAGAAAGGGGCCATGCAAGAAAGTAAGTGAACAATCATGCAAACTATCGATAGATTGGAAAGCTTTCAAAGGGGTCCCTTGGGAACCTAGAATGAAGAAAGGGGTGTCCACTCAAGGGACGCATTGTTTGAAAGTGTGGGAGAGATGTTTTTTCTCAAATCGATTCATCATCAAGAATCCTTTCGAAAGATGTTCACTTCATCAAGGAATTAAAAAGAAAGAAAATGCCCCCTTGCAAGGGGAAGGTTAAAGCTACTCCCTCCTTGAAGGAAAGGTCTCAAGTTCTTTCTTTGCAAACCCATGATGAAGGAAACACATTCCGTTAGAGTTTCAAGTCGAGAATGCAATCCTTTGAAAAAGTTTGCAAAGATTCTCAAGAAAAGATTCGTTGGCAACGAATACATTTTTTGAAAATCATAGTGTCATAGAAATGGCATTGTCACATGTGAAAGGGACAACTCAAGAAAAGAAGAGAGGTAAGAAAAGAGTGAAAAAAAGATGATCACAAACAAAGGGCACAAGGGTGATCTGATATTTTGGGGTCAGAACTACTCAAATATATATAAATATATATAAGTATAATAATAGTATATAAAATGAATTGTCATCAACCCCTACTATATCAAACCATGTGAAGAATGCACGAGAAGAAAAAGTAAAAATAAAAAATTGGGTCAACATGGAAGGGAAGCCTAAATGATCCCAACACTTTGCATCCTCCTCAATTTACTGAAAGTTAATCACATACATGGAAGAATGATGATACAAATAGAAGAAGGTTTATAACACAAAAAACACATCTATATCCAAGCACCAACAAGGGTGACAAGGGTCATCCAAGAGCACATAGCACGGTCACGGGGAAACACATCACAACACACACACACACATCTAATCTAAAGATAAAGAAGAGGCCTCCCCCTAACATTGATCGACCAAGAGGTCGTTTGCTTCCCACTCTAGATCATCATAGGGGGAAGGAGGATGAGCCTGTAGCGGTGGAATATTAAGGGGAGGAGATTTCAACCCTCCCATAACAAGGGCTACGGAAGAAGGCCCCGCAAGGTCCCCTCCACTCGACTCTTGTGGAGCTATGGTTAACGATTTCACAAAAATCATTGACAAGGGTAGAACTTCATCCAGAGAGTTAAACATACACCTCACTGGAGTGCCATGTCATACCTCAATGGATGGGGAAGGCCATGCCCGAGATTCACTGCTAGGCTCACCAAGTGATTCAGGAGCGGTGATGAACTCAGAGGAAGCGGGGGCTGGTTCTGTTACTAGGATGGAACAAGCCAGCGCAAGACCACCTTTCAGAGAAGGTGAGATCCTCTTATGTCCTCCATTGTTGGAAGGACTACCCTCCACCTTTTGCTCTGTCAAGGGATGTGAAATCCCCATAGACAAGGAAAGAGGTGCGGAGGAAGAGGAGGAGGAGAAAACTGCAGCAGATACCACCAAAGTATTTGACATATCGATGGGTTTTGGGGAAGGAGGGGGACATCTAGAAGGGACATCAACAAGGGAACCTCCACCATAGGAGCGATGAACACCTACACCTTTTTGAGGTTAGGTGCATTTGTACTCACAATGAAAGCTAGAAGCGAGACTAAAATAGATTGAATGGAAGTAGAGGGGAGGAGAGAGGACACAACAAGAGGCCCTGAAGCAGGGGTGGTCATATCGTCTTCCTTCCTCTGTAAGGCAGCCTGCTCGGCCACAAGAGCCTTTTTCCGGTGCTTGCGCTCACGTGCAAGGAAATTTCTATGACTCTTCGAACTAGATATTGGAGGCTACGAATGGACAAAAGGATCCTGCTCAGCCATAGGAGTGTCCACCATAGCTATTTCTAGTGGAGGGACAGGCTCCTGAATGGGAGCAGAGGGAACAAGTTGAGAAGCAGTGGGGGGAGTCGGCCCTAATGCCTCGACAACGAGCCTCTTCCCATTTATTGTCTTGGGAGCAAAAGTGGTAGGAGGCCATGGAGATCGATACATAGAAGATTCCCCATGGGGACCTTTCTTCTTGGTATACTGAACGAGCCTAGGCTTCGTGGGAAAAATAAAAGCTCAAACATGGGATGCTTGGGCTTTTTCCAAGCGGGCACCATAGGATTCTCTTGTAGATGTGGAATAGAATTTGATGGCGCCATAGTAGGGTGAGAAGGAGAGTTAGATTGACTAGTGGAAGAGGAGGAAGGAGGATCTTGGGACCGCTTCTCTTCTTCCCTTCTATGTGCCTTGGCGACATCATTGTCAGCTTTTAAGCAAGCCCTATGTGAAACAACATAAGGCGATGGAGGGTATCTCACTCTCAACATTAAGTGTCCTCTCTTGTAATTTTGATAAGTTCGGTACAAGAGGCCCTTCCTAGGTGGAAGAGGACCAATGGGCATAGGCTAAGAGTAATCCAATGAGTAACCACCACGGGCAACTGGTGGTTTATAACCAGTGTCATGAATTACATGCATGAAACCCTCATGGATAAATTTTTAAAATTTATGCACAATCGAGGGTACTGCATTCATAGCTACTAACCAAGGGATACCCAACTTCACTCTAAAGAGTTTAGATCTAAGGATTATGTTGAAAAAAAGATTCATGAATTTAGGTCCAACCAAAACTGACAAGACTATACTACCCAGAGGAGGTACAAAAAGTCTATCATGCGTGCGGATGGTGCTCACAGGTGCATCTACCCATCTTTGTGCAGGAAGTTAATTAACATGATCTCCTCGGTTATAATGTTCACTTGAGATGTCAAGTCAACAAGAACACCTGCTACAATGTTCCCGTTGATTCACATAGGGATATAAAGAAGAGATGATTCCCTATTAAATCCCATCGACAGATCCTACGAGGTGAAGGTTATACTAGTACCACTACTCACAAGATGCACAAAGTGAATAGGTTGATGTAGGAAAGAGGCCATGACATACACTAAATGATACTCTCACAAAGCCCCCCAAAGGTTGCAAGGTAGGATAGTGACCCAATTAAGGTTTCATTGTGCAACACTTTTAGAACCTTCCAACTACACCTACTAGGGCTTGTAGGCTGGGTTGCGAGGCAAGAAGCCCCACAACACTCACACCTACAACACTCCTAGAAAACAAGGAAAGGAGCTTTCAGTACTACAAGACGAAACCAAAATGGTTCATGTTGGGTTCACCAAAAATGTAAGAGAGGGGGACCAACCACGTCAAGGCCCTAGGTCATGGAGAACCAAAAGCGGAAGGTTTCCCTAACTTACCTCACTCTAAAGGGGTGTTTGAAATGAGGGATGAGAATGATGAGGACTATAATGTCCTTCGATCACTTTGCAGACCCGAGATCCAAATTTAGGCTAGGCAAGCCAATTTTTGGATTCAATACTATACCTCAAGTAGCTCTCTGCCTGAGGACGAAAGCCCTGTTCTGGGACAACATCACAATGCGTTGGCCTCTTCCTGTGCACTGGCGTCTATACAACCAAAGGACCAAAAATACAATATGAACTACCATAAAACAAGTTGACGACCTAGCTGGTGACTCCTAAATAAGCAAAACATAATTATAAAGTATGAGAGATATAAACGAATGTGATAAAATAGATAGATAAGAGCTACAGTGATGAAGATAATCTCACCAAGGTGCCAATTCGCCAGCTAGCTCTAAAATCACAACCACCTACACACAAGAAAGAGGGGAAATTTATTGGGGTTGTATAGGGGCTTGCATTAGTCAGACCCCCGTTTTGGTGTTTCCACCTCCATGAACAGCCAAATAGCAATGATAGAGAAATGCATGATAAAGAAGTAAAGAAGGAAGGAATGCAAATAACACTACAAAATAGTAAAGAGCTACTCTACCAAATCAAAAAAGAGAGGAGTGAAACATTACCACCTCCACCAAGAGTTCACTAGCCAAAGGAGGAGAAAAGAGGACTTGAACAATCACCACAACCTCGACCATGATGAAGGGATGTTTCATAAAACCTCAAGCCCATGCTACAATGGCTTGCTTCACACTTGCTTTATGGAGTTGAAAGAGTGTTGTTGTTTTAATGGAGTTCTAAAGTGTTGTTGAGAGTGAAGTGAAGGATGGGAATGCTTGAGAATGCCAAAAAGAGATTAGTTGAATGAAGAATGGATGAATTTGAAGGAGAAGAGGGAATAATCTACCATTTTTGAGGTCGGTTGGTCGAAGAGGGACATTACAAATCATTCCCAATAGGAAGTGTAATGCCTCTACCAACTTTAGATGAAAAAATATGTCAGAGATGTAAGCGCGCTATGCGGACGTCTATGCACTGTGTGGGAATCCCTGACAAATATTCTTCTATCGACACAATGGATAGATGCCAAGTGGAAGGAAGGCAACTTGTTGATGTGGAATTTTGACTTCGGATTTGGTTTTCTAAGGTGAGGATGTACAAAAGGGGAATTTTTGCAAGGGGTGCAAATTTTCTCCTATACAAGTATGCCTTCAATCCCCCTTTCAATGATATGGAGAATGTTTCAATAGGTACAAATTGAGGTAGGTCTTCAAATCCACCTTTGAATGATATGGAAACTTTGTTTATAGGAGATTTAAAATAAGTTGGATTTAATGATGTTGATATCAATAATATTCGTAGAGATGAAAATTTTAAACATATTGTTGTTGAAAATGAAAATGAAAATTAAAATCATTTTGTTGTTGAAAATGAAGATGACAATCTTTTTGTTGTTGAAAATGAAAATGAAAATCCTTTTGTTGAAAATGAAAATGAAAATCATTTTGTTGATGAAAATGAAAATCGTTTTGAAGTTGAAGTTGAAAATGAAAATCTAGGATGTGATGTTGAAAATGAAAATATATATTTTTTAAATTGAAAGAGATGTTTTGGATAATCTTCCTGGTAATATTTCTTGGAGACAAATAAGAAATTCCAATAGATTATACAAAGAATTTTTTAATTGTAAAAAACTATCATTTCAATGTCAACTAATGATGCAATTGATGAGAATGTGAAAAATGATAAAACTAATGAAAAAGTTAGGAATTTTTGTTAAACCAAGAAGAAAAGATCAATCACTAAAACATGTTATGTCTACTATTGCTAGTGTCAATGAGTCTATTGCAAAGAATAGTCAATCCAAAGATAAGAATGCAACACAATGAGCTCTAACAACTATTATAGTTAATAAAGCAACTTTGAATAAAATAATGTTAAGCAATATTAGTGAAATTCTAAAAATACATCCTAAAACATTGATAAGAGTGATGAAGAGAAGAGAAAGTCTATGAAGACAAGAGAAAGTATAGAAAATGGTCCAATCAACCAGTGTTGGAGTTTTAGTGGTTGATTCCCAAGGTCTGACATGAAATCCAATATTGAAATCAAATCTTTGATTGAAAAATATTGACATGACAATTTACTAGGGTATCATCTATTGCTAGAGATGTTTTAAAATTAAGAGTGGGGTCCAAAGTTTGCGATCCTCATCCAAAACATCTATTAGACACAACTCAAACTATTTGTGGTGATTTAGTGTTACTTGATAATATTAGAATAAGTCAAAGATATTTTGAAAAATGTAAACCTTGGTATGTGAAAATTAATAAGCAACGAATATCTTATTATTGTAAAATGCATGTGCAATTTCGTTATTGTTATGATGTTTCTTGATATATACATTGTAATTTACATACTAACATGATTATGCAGGAATGTGGTATTAATATGCCACCTGAAACAATCAAGGAGTTTATATCAAGTTTGTTTTGTGAAAGATCTAATGGGAAATTATTTTATTTAAGTTATGTATTTTTGGACAATACACTACTTGTGGCAATATTTCATTCTTAGGAGTTTGTATGCATGAAAGTGTTGAAAATGATTTTGGATAACAATTAGTGGATGTTAAAAGATTGAAGAATGTTGAATATTCTTTAAAAGATGGAAAAACTAGAAAGTGTTGTGATTTAATTAGAGAAAAAGTTAGTGTACATGCATTCATATAAAAATTTAAGAGTAAGATTGTACCAAAATATGTCAAGCACTCTCAACATGCTCAATGGCTTGATGGACAATTTCACGCATGTAGAAACACATTTCCAGTTGGAACTATACTATCAGTAGTTGATTTTGCAGAAAACTATACTCTAGCTCTGCAAGAGGAAATCCAATCACAATATTACAATTCATTGCAAGTGGCTATGTTTGTTCATAATATTTACAAATATGTAGATGATAGCATAGAGGATGATATAAGTTTTTTGAGGGAGTAACATTTCTATTTCAGTGACAACCAATTACACTCATCAGAGTTTGTTCAATAATGTTTCAATATATTTTATACAGATTTAAGAGAGAGAGGAATCCAGATGAAAAACCATCTCATATGGTTAGATAATTGTACGAGACAGTTCAAGAATGCTCGAATGTTCTATTGGTTAAGTAGGGTTCACAAGGAACATAATTTATGATGCAGGAGCATCCTTGGGTCGTGGCAATCTTGCATCACCCAAAATATTTTCATTCCAGTTTGTCTTTGTTTCAGTTTTTGTTCAGTTCAAGTTGGTAGATCCGGTGATTCTTCGTGTTTTCTCACCAGACCTTGCAGATCTATGTCTACATTATGGACATGTTCATTTACCTTATTCCAAAGTTTGAGTGCGATTGGTTCATTTTCTGACAAGTTATCACTTCCAAATTTTGTGGTTGTTCTTGAATCGACACCAAAATAATTTTCTCATCTTATGACTAGTTTGATCGCTTGTGGATCATCTCCGTATTTTGCGGATCTCAATGGTGTAATTCAAATCATTCTATGGTGTGTCCCCGACCTTGATTTAGGTCCACACTTCATCTTATGCATTCACCGAGGAGTAATTCAAATTTGAGGCTGACCTATTCATGCATATGTTACATTTTCTTTCCTTGGATAATGTAATGATCTTTGGGCCGACGCAGATGTTTTTGGAGTTGCGAATTGCAATTTATCATTAGTAAGCAGTAGTGAAAGTAGAGTTAGAGAATAGAGAAAGAAATAATTTCTCTATAGGATTTTTGCTCGCATTGAGCATGTAGGAAGATGGTATTTTGAGCATGTTGTAATCAGGCCTGTGAGCCGAATCTGTAAGCCCGGATGTGGCCGACTATTTGTAATTGAATTTTCTGATAGCAAGAATGTTTAAATTGGTATTTGCTTCCAGTTTATGTGTTGCTTCTGTTGTGTGACTCTTGTTGCATGGTCCAGATTGTTCTCTTTGAGGACCGTCCAACTGTGGTTGTATCAGAGCAAGGTTGTGAACCTACGAATCTTGAGATGAGAGCTGGTTGCAAACCTTGAGGGGGTTAAGATCCTTGTGGTATTCCTTGGGTGAACAAATTGCCGATTTGAGGTAGGTTGTAAGTGTGTTCAATAGATCATTGAGAGAGAGGAAATTGAAACCTTGTAGTCAAATCATCGAATTGAGGCAGTTGCACTGAGCAGGGGGAGAGATGCCACCGAGAAGGATGAACCCTAGAAGAATGGAATAGATGATGGAAGACTTTAGAAATGAGATGAGGAATGAGATCCAAAACCTCTTGAGTGGTTTGAGGAGAAACCCTGAACTAGAGGAGGAATATGAAGAAGATGCAAAAGAACTTGAGGCTGAAGAACTAACAGATGAGGGAGAAGAGAGATTGTTGAGAGCAGTGGCACAAGAAAGTAGAAGTCATAAGGTGGAGGTTTCTAACTTCTCTGGCACATTGAATCTAGAAGACTTAATAGACTAGATAGGAGAGTTGGAAGACTATTTTGAGCTTGAGGATATTAGAGACCCATTGAGGGTTAGGTTGGCACAAACTAAGTTGAAAGTATATGTTTCTTTATGGTGGAAAGAACTGTAGACAGACAAAGTGGAGAATGGTGAAACAAGAATCACCCGATGGAGACAAATGGTTGCAAGGTTGAAGGCTAAGTTCATTCCGAAAGACTATGAGTTGGAACTGTTCAAGAAGTTGTAGAACCTAAAGCAGAAGGACATGAATGTGAAGGAGTATACTAAGGAATTTTGCAAGATGACAATTAGATTTGGGCATTGAGAGATGACTAGAGAGAAGGTGGAAAGGTATATAAATGGCCTTAGATTTAACATTTAGGATGAGATGAGTATGCTGAGGATTTCCACAGTTGAAGATGCCTATCAATATGCTCTTAAGGTAGAAGATAAAGTGAAGAAAAGACAACAGAATAATCCTAGAGGGAAGGAGAAGCATATGAGCAATGGCAAGGAGAAGCATACAAGTGAAGAAGAATCAAGACCTAAGTGGAGTAAAGAATTAGATTCGAGGACACAAAGGAGAGGAAATAGCAGCAAGGAGTTCTTGGGTAAATGTTTCAAGTGTGGAGAATTTGGACATCGATATTTTGAGTTTCTTGAGGGGTCGAGTAAAGGAACTGGTAAAAAGAATTGTCTGGCACATGAAGAGTAGGTGACTGAAAATGGGATAGAACCAGAGTAGGGAGAATCCCTTATGCTTAGGAGATTCTTGATGAGGCAAAGTAGGGAAGAGGTTGACACTTCACAGAGGAATAATCTTTTCTAGACTATGTACAAATCAGGAGGTAAGTGTTATAAGGTTATTATGGATACTGGAAGTACTGGTAACTTGGTATCTAAGGAGATGGTGGAGAAATTTGGTTTAAAGAGGATTCCACATCCTTGTCCTTATAGGATAATTTGGTTACAAGATGATCATGTAAAGGAGATGAAGGAGCAGTGTTGGGTGAGCTTTAATATTAGCCCTTTTAGAGATGAAGTTTTGTGTGATGTCTTGTTAATGAGTGCATGTCATGTTTTGTTGGGTAGACCTTGGCAATTTGATAGAGGAGCTATATATGATTGCAAAAGGAATCTGATTAATGTAGACAAGGATGGACAAAAGTTTACTTTGGCTTCCTTGAAGAATAAGTAGAAGGAAGTGAGGAACTTGAGCCTTGTGAAGAGTTGTATAGTTGAGAAGTGAGATGCAGTGGTTGAACTAAAGGATGACATGGATTTAAAGGCCCCTGTGGCTACATATGAAAGTGAGATGAAACCAGAAGAATGTAAAGGTAGAATTGTGCAACAAAAGACTTGGGTTGCAGATAAGATGAAGTCTTGTAGAAGAGGTAGATCAGATGGGTGGAAGAAGGTGAGTGGTGGTAGAATTCCCTTACTACCTTATGCAGGTATGAGGTAGGGAAGGGAAGATAAAGAGAAGAAGAAGTTGCAGGATTTGACAGAAGAAAGCAGAGAGGTTAGGAGGAAGAAAAGTGTAGACAAAGAAGACATTTGGATCAAGAATGAGCATGGGATCTACATCCTGAACCTAGTTCAATGTTCATGAGTTCCTATCATGGAACATATTTTCTCACCAAGGGTGTTTGATGCAGGAGCATCCTTGGGTCATGGCAATCTTGCATCACCCAAAATATTTTCATTCTAGTTTGTCTTTGTTTCAATTTTTGTTCAATTCAAGTTGGTGGATCTGGTGATTCTTCGTGTTTTCTCACTAGACCTTGTGGATCTATGTCTACATTGTGGACGTGTTCATATACCTTATTCCAAAGTTTGAGTGCGATTGGTTCATTTTCCAAGTTATCGCTTCTGGATTTTGTGGCTATTCTTGAACTGACACTGAAATAATTTTCTTATCTTACGTCCAGTTTGATCGGTTGTGGATCATCTTTGTATTTTTCAGATCTCAACGGTGTGATTCAAATTGTTCTATGGGGTGTCCCTAACCTTTATTTAGGTCCACACTTCATCTTATGCATTCACCAAGGAGTAATTCAAATTTGAGGCTGACCTATTCATGTGCACATTACATTTTCTTTCCTTGGATAATGTAATGATCTTTGGGTCAACGTGGATGTTTTTGGAGTTGCAAATGTGTATAAAGCATTGTAATTGATCATTAGTAAGCAGTAGTGAAAGTAGAGTTAGAGCTTAGAGAAAGAAAAAAATTCTCCATAGGATTTTCGCTTGCATTGAGGAGCATGTAGGAAGATGGTATTTTGAGCATGTTGTAGTTAGGCTTGCGAGCCAAATCTGTAAGCTTGGATGTGGCTGGCTATTTGTAATTGGATTTTCTGATAATAAGAATGTTTAAATTGGTATTTACTTACGATTTCTGTGTTGCTTCCATTGTGTGACTCTTGCTACATGGTCCAGATTGTTCTCTTTGAAGACCCTCCGTCTGTGGCTGCATCAATTTCCAACATATGTGGAGTTTTTTTGAAGATGGACATGGTAAAGGAGAACATGATGGAGCTGGTGCGTGTGTTAAAATAATTCTTGCTAGAGAGCAATTGAAATTTTAGGATGTAGTAAAATTTAAAGAAGCATGTGGAATTATGGATTGGTGCAATACAATATTATCTACACCTAGATCAAGTGAGTACTATATAGTTCATTGATTCTTTTGGTTGGTTGAAGAAGAGAACATTCTACCTAGACTTTCTTGTGAGACAATCAATGGATCTAGTAAAAGGAATTCATTTAAGAGTTCAAATGCAAGCACATGGACTATCTAGACAAGGGAGCTTGCATGTTTTTGTCAGTTTTGTATTTTAGGAGATTGGGAAGCATGTGAGAATTTACATAATGGATTGAAGAGTGGAAGCAAAGACCGTTGACACCTGCACAAGCACACGATTAATATGAAACAACAATTGAAGACAATGATCAAGTGTTTGCATCAGACGACTATGATCGTGTTTCAAACCTTGCACAAGAAGGTAATTTAATTTAATTTATTTCATTTTATTTCACTTTATTACTATTTTGTAATGCTTTTATTTATTTATATACATGGACACGTGCAAGTTATTGAATTAATTTTTTTTTGTAGGACATGTGTATGTTGTTGTTTCACCTGAGGAGAATGAAGAGGAAATCGAATATTGGTTGGATCATTGTGTGGAGACTAAACATAAGTTAGTAACACCTTGAGAAGATGATGATGGCTATCATTATCCAATAGGTTCGGTGATCCCCTTAAGACATCCCCTTAAGAAAATTTTGAGAACTTATTTGATGATGGCTATCATTATCCAACAGGTTCGGTGGTTGTTGTTGGAACTTGGCTACGAAAATAGCTAATAAGGAAGAATGGTTTGCCTACATTCAAAGATTATGAAACACATAAGAAGATTATACACTACTCACATTTGGTGGTGGCAACAAATATAAAACTAGTGAGGTATTGTGGAAGACCTACAAATACAAAGCTATGGAAGATTTCTATGGAAGTGGATGAGACAATCATAGATGCTTTGCAAAAAAGATAGGATGCAGATGGTACAATGGAATAAGTAAATACAGGTAAATATAGTTTTAGTTTTATATATTTAAATACATGTTTTGATATTTCTTGTATGTTAGTTGAAATTTATTTAAATTATCCTTTTATATCCTTAAGCCATCATCACAAATTCATCACATACTTTGAGACAAAAAAAGAGTCCATGTAGATTCAACCTAGATAACATGGAATACTTGGTAAAAATAGGTAATTATATAATTTTAATTTTATATATTTAAATACATGTTTTGATTATATATTGATATTTCTTGTATGCTAATAATTAAAATTGATTTATTGTCCTTTTGTATCCTTAAGCCATCATCACAAATTCATCACATAGTTTGAGAAAAAAAAGAGAGTCCATGTAGATTCAAACTAGACAACATGGAATACTTGGTAAAATTGGGTAATTATATAGTTTTAATTTTATATATTTAAATACATGTTTTGATTATATATTGATATTGCTTGTATTTTAATAGTTAAAATTGATTTATTATCCTTTTGTATCCTTAAGCCATCATCACAAATTCATCACATAGTTTGAGACAAAAAAGAGAGTCCATGCAGATTCAACCTACACAACATGGAATACTTGGTAAAGCCAGGTAATTATATAGTTTTAGTTTTATATATTTAAATACATGTTTTGATTATATATTGATAATGCTTGTATGTTAATAGTTAAAATTGATTTAATATTATCCTTTTTGTATCCTTAATACATCATCACATTGATCACATACTTTGAAACAAAAAGGAGAGGATGCAGATTCAACATACACACGTGTGAAATACTTGTAAATACAGGTACTTGTGTATATATATATATATATATATATATAAATTAAAATACATGTTTTGATAATATATTGATATTGCTTGTATCATTTTGATATCAGGTGGCGTGAAGACCTGCTACATTCCCCACAAGTTTCAAATTTTCTTGAGATGACATACCCACATTTTGTAAACATTGTTTTGAGTTGGCATATATTTATATACACAATTACACAACTACGCATTTTGTACAAATTTGTATGCATGTACATACACAATTATACTCTACACTTGTATATATCAAAATCAATATTTTATATATTTTTTTTGTTAAATGCACATGTTTTCCTACTTTGAAACTTTAAATTTGATTGTATAATCACTAAATATCATGTATATTATTGTTAAATTTGGTTGCCTTGGACAACTTCACCAAATTTTGAGAATTTCTTTGATCCCCTTAAGACATCATATTAGGACCCCTTAAGACATCCTATTAGGACCCCTTAAGATTTCCTATTACAACAAAATTAAATTAACATTGACACTATTTATTTATAGAATGTAATTGTCATGATGGGTCATCCTAAATTCTAATACTTAATTATATCAATTACAATTAAATATGAGACATGTACTTTGAAGTATTTGATCCCCTTAAGACATCCTATTAGGACATATCCTAAATATTTATACTTAATTATATCATTTGCTATGATGAGTCACCCTAAAGTCTAATACTTAATTATATCAATTGTGATCCAACATGAGATGCGTACTTTGAAGTATTTGATCCCCTTAAGAAGTCCTATTAGGACCCCTTAAGACATCCTATTATGATATAAATTATATTAAGATTAACATTATTTTTGTATAAATTTTGTGATGGTTATGATGAGTCATCCTAAATTCTACTAAATTATATCATTTGCGAATAAATATGAGATATGTACATTGAAGTATTTGATCCCTTTAAGCAATTTTTTTAGAACTTCTTTGATCCTAATGCCTTGACTATGAATCACTAAATTTGTAAAGTACAAATATTTAAATGTCCTATTAATTTCAATTTTAATTTTATATTTGTATTTAATTTCACATTAATGTCCTATTAATGTCTTGACTATGAATCTTTTGTAAAGTATAACTATTTGAATGTCCTATCAATTTCATATTAATTTCACATAAAATGCATAAATGTACATGTGCAAAGTAATATTTAACAATAATAGATAATAAAATACTAAAATTAATAAAGTCCATGAAACAAAATATTAACTCCATGAAAATACTAAAACATATATATAGATAGATAATCCATGAATTTATACTAAAATATTGAAACTTGTACATATATGCAGTCCATGAAATAAGGAAACATGTAAATGTATATAGATAAAGTCCATGAAAAATCCCAAACATGTATAAAAAACATTAAATACAACCCATGAAATAATCTAACTCATATCGTCTGTATAATCAAGAGACCTCTTCACACCATGCAGACTACCTAATGAACTAAATCACTCTGTACAGGAGAAAGAAAGTTGAAATAAGATGTAAGATGATTAAAAATGATTTAATGATAATTTAATTTAAAAAATTTATCATAAGATTAAATTACCATGTGAAGCTACTCTGCATGCTCTGGTGCACCTGCGCCTGTCTCTACATGCTCTAAATCAATCTACATACAAGAGAAAGAAAGTTGAAATTGTAAGGAAAGCAAAGGTGCGGAAACAACTTTCCTAATGTCAAACCACAAAGGAGAATGCAATACAGGGCTATTAATTTTTCAAATTACAATCTAATTAAGACACACATGAAGGAATAACAGAAATAGAGCAAATACACAAAGACAACTGAAACAACAGAATTTACGTGGGAAACCCTTTCAGGAAAAAACCCACCACACCAAGCTGTATCTCTTTGTATTACAGTAACAAAATTACATACAATCAGAAAGACAACTTTCTGGTGTTCATCTCAGTAGCTTCTCCATTCACTATTCAAACAAAAAAAACTCTCTCAAAAAAGCTCTCTCCAATTCGATAAACTCATCGTCTCTTTCTCAACCGAATTGATCTACTTTAAAACAATCTCATTTTGATTTTCCAACTATGCATTCTTATCTGCCATTGCCAACCAAAGACAGTTTCCATTCGAGTCCTAATTTTTCCTTGCATGCAGTTTTTTCCAGCGTTGCAACTGATGCATAAAATCTACTGACGTCATGTTTGAAAACTGCTTCATGTGATTGGCCCACAATGCTCCACATAGGATGATCAGACCGGTCAAGAGCGTTCAACTTTGTTAGCATATCAGTGAGACACACACAGTGTCTCCCCGATGCCACAGAGTTTCTTTAACGTCATCGCTATAGCTTCCCCGAGTCAGAAAGACGCTATAACGACTATAACAGGTCATAATGAAACCATCGATGTCCAATATGATCCTATCGACAAAGATTTCCCTTATCGGCAAGACACATAGAAAATTCACCAGTCAGAGTGAGAAAATAGTCTATCGGAAAAACACTATGTCTTCGCCAAGACCTTCTGTCGAGTTCCTTGTGCTACACTGAAGCCTTTGACGAGTCGGCGATACTTATTGTCTTCGCCAAGACTTCATACCGAAGCCCTTAGTCACATTGATGACTACCATTTGGCAAGACCTATACCGAAAGCATCTCATCATCGACAAGACATTTTAATGTCGCTGGGACATCATAACGAAGCTATTGAGGTATCCCGATAACCATATGATAGCCCGACATCGATGAGACATTCTGCAGATCGCCAAGACTTGTGTTTGTCGCCGTGACATCTCTCAGAGCTCACTACGCTTTACCAAAGGCTTCTATCGGCAAGACATGAGACTTTCACCGTGACGTTTCATCGAGCTTCCAAAGTTAGCTCGAAGACATCTGTCAGCAAGACTCAAGACTTTCACCGAGACATCTCCCCGCAACCCGAGAGTTACACCGATGAGATCAACTATCACCTAGAGTTCTTCTAATCACCAAAAGGTCATGCCAAAAACACAAAGTCATGGCGATAGACATTTTCGGCAAGACTTCAACCCTATCTCAGCAATAGGATCATTTCAAGAGTATCAAAACTATTAGTCGCCCAGACATGAACACTGTCACAGTGACTTTTCCCTTCAGGATTTTCATGTCAGTAAGGATTGAGGCACATATTCCAACAAGCTCCCACTTGACAAAGATTTTACTAACACCTCCAGAGCATAGCAAAACTACTAAAATTCATGGGCCAAGAGGCCCATCAAACTGGTACACCACCTGAACTTGTCTGTGCTCATAGGCTTCATCAATGCATCTGCAACATTCTCCAGAGTATCCACTTTCTCCAAAGAGACCTTCCCATCCTCCACCATATCTCGTACAAAGTGATATTGTACATCTATATGTTTTGTCTTGGCATGGAAAGTAGGATTCTTTTCCAAACATATAGCACTCTAGCTATCACAGTAGATAGTAATCTTTTCTACATTAAAGCCAATGTTAGAAAAAAAAATGTTTTAACCAGATTGCTTCTTTACAGGCATGTGTGGCTGCCATGTATTCTACCTTTGTATTAGAAAAAGTGACTACAACATGCCACTTGCTCATCCAACTCACTGCACCACCATTCATCATGAAAATATATCCACTGGTGGATCTTCTACTGTCAATGTCCCCTACCCAATCAGAGTCCACATAACCTTAAATACTAAGAGTTCTCTATGATTCAACCAAGTTACCATGGTAACACAAAGCATAGTCTAAAGTGCCCTTCAGATATCTAAACACTCTCTTTACAGCATCCCAATGTGTTCTTCCAGGATTAGCCATAAACCGACTAAGAACTCCCACTGCTTGGGCAATGTCTAGTCTTGTATAGACCATAGCATACATGAGACTGCCAACTACACTTGCATAAGGAACACTGGTCATGTCCTCCATCTCAGAAGGAGATTTTGGACAATCCTCAATAGATAGCTTCGTTCCCTGTGTAATTGGAACAACTAACTGTTTGCACTCAGTCATACAAAATCTCTCTAGAATAGTCATGATATACTTACTCTGACTGAGCCAAAGTTTTCTATTCTTTCTATCCCTGGTTATTTCCATTCCTAGAATATACCCTACTGCACCAAGATCTTTCATTTTGAACTTTGCAGACAACTGGGACTTAAGATCATAAATCATTAACTTACTATTGCCTATAAAAAGCATATCATCAACATATAGAGCAATAATAAGAATTTGATCACTTTCAGCTTTGTAATACACATAGTGATCACATTTTGATCTTACAAATCCCAAAGACAAGACAAACGTGTCAAACTTTTGGTACCACATTCTAGGAGACTGTTTTAAACCATACAGAGATTTCTTTAACTTGCATACCAGTCTTTCTTTACCTTTTTCCACGAAGTGCTCCAACTGGAACATATAAATTTCTTCTTCAAGATTACCATGAAGAAACGCTGTTTTCACATCCATCTGTTCAATCTCTAAATCATATGCTGATGCAAGTGACAAAAGAAATATAATAGATGTTAGCTTAGCTACAGGAGAAAAAATTTCTCCATAATCAATTCCCTCTACCTGGGAATATCCTTTTGCAACCAGCCTTGCTTTATATTTCTCCACACTACTGTCCAGACCTATTTTCTTTTTAAATATCCATTTGCAGCCTATAGATTTTTTGCCTTTAGGAAATGGAACCAAACTCCAGGTATCATTCTTTTCTAATGATTCCATTTCTTCATTCATGGCTTCCAACCAAGAGTTTGAATCAGACATTTTAAATGTCTCTTTTACAGTCCTAGGTTCATCAGTGCTAGAAATTAAAGCACAGGCACAAGTAGACTCTATCAAAGAAAACCCATACCTTTCAGGTTGCTTTCTTTCACGAGTTGACCTCCTCATAGGCTGAGGCTGAGGTGGTTCTTCATCATCATCAGAACTTTCAGAACTGCTCGAACTCTCCTTAGTATCAAGTACATTTTGATTTTTCAATTCCTCTTTATCTGGTGTCTGAGGAATTGCTGCAACATCCTTTTCATTTTTTGATTTCTTCTCTGACTGTAGATCCAATGTAGAATATTTCAGCTCATGAAAGATAACACTTCTGCTGTACAAAACCTTCTTAGTCTTAGGATTCCAAAGCTTGTATCCTTTTATTCCAGCGCTATAGCCAATAAAGATACACTTCACAGCTTTGTTTTCCAATTTAGATCTTTTTTCAAATGGCACATATGCATATGCTTCATAGCCAAAGACAAAAATATGTCTCAGAGAGGGCTTCTATCCAGACCATGCTTCCAGAGGTGTCTTCTCAACTAGAGCAGAGTTAGGAGAACGATTTACCAAGTAACATGCTGCAGAGACCGCTTCAGCCCAGAACTTCTCATCCAAGCTAGCACTGCTCAGCATACTTCGTGCTCTCTCCATTACTGTCCTATTGCACCTTTCAACAACTCCATTTTTCTGTGGAGTATAAGGTGTAGTCTTATGCCTTTTGATCCCATGATCTGTACAGTACCTTTTGAATTCATCTGAACAAAATTCACCGCCATTGTCAGTCCTTAAGCACTTTATTTTCTTACTAGTCTGATTTTCAACAAGGTTTTTAAATTCCTTAAACCGACTGAACACTTTTGATTTACTTTTCAAAAAATATACAAATGTCCTTCTAGAATAATCATCAATAAATGACACATAGTATCTTGATTTAGACAAAGAAGGAACATTCACTGGACCAAACACATCAGAATGTATATAATCAAGTAAACTAGAAGTTTTGTGAGGACTGAAATAAAATGAAACACGGTGCTGCTTTCCATATATGCAATGTTCATAGAAATCAAATTCAAGGTTACAATCTTCAAGCCCTTCTACCAGGTTTTTATTTTTCAAGGTTTTTAAACCTTTTTCACCAATGTGGCCAAGCCTATGATACCAGAGCATAGTCTTCTCTACTGGAAGTTTAACTTCCATGGAGTTTTTACCATCAGAGATGTTTTCCTTCTTTTCTCCATGAGCATTCATAAGTGACTTTGTAGAGACACTGTTGCATTGAATAGCATGTGCATCCAACTTGTACAAGGTACCAATTCGAGCACCCCTAGCTAGCACCATAGAGCCTCTAGTCATCTTGCAGCCATTTCTAGAGAATGTATTTTTTGCACTTCGATATCATTCAACTTACTTACAAAAAGTAATTATGAGCCAGACTTGGTATGTGCATCACATCAGTGATTCCCTTCAATCTTCCATGACCAAAAATTTTCAAAGATGAATCACTTGCCAAATACACCTTTCCACCATTATATTCTTCATACTTCGTGAACCATTCTCAATGAGATGTCATGTGGAAAAAAGTACTCACAGAATCAATTAACTGAACATCATTTTGATGATGCCCGTGTAGCCAAAAGGCTGCTGATAGAAAGCGTCTGCATCTCTAGAAAGATCATTTCCATAAGGTTCTTCTTCTTCTTTTCTCCTCTTTACCAATCCCAGCACCGGACATGACCCGAGGTTGCCCAGGTTCAACACTTCACCTTTGACTTCTTTCCGGAGACTTTGTTCTCCCCTTATAATTTCAATCTAAACTTCTTGTCCTTCTTCTTACCTTTCCTCCTTTGGTCTACCAATGACAGGCCTCCTTTGCCATCTCTCGGAAGAATTTTCTTCTCATTTCTTCGATAACAGGAAAGCAACAACATCTTCCATTTTGAATGTGGATGTTGTACTCCCTATAGCCATCACCAAATGATCCCAAGAATCAGGAAGAGAACACAACAACAGCATGCAACGATCTTCATCTTCAATCTTTACACCAATAGATGTCAACTGAGCAATCAACATATTGAAAGCATTTAAGTGATCAACAACAGACCCTCCTTCCTGCATTCTCAAAGAGTACAACTTCTTCCTTAAGAACAACTTGTTCACCAAGGACTTTCCCTGATAAATAGATGCTAATCTTTTCCACAAAGAAGAGGCAGTCTTTTCTTCATGCACATTCAGAAGAACAGAGTCTGCCAAACAGAGCCTTATCAGCCCTTTTGATTTTCTATCTGCCAGGTCCCAATCCTCTTGTTTCATGCTTTGAGGCATTGTTCCAGACATAGCAGTCCACAGATCTCAATCAACTAGCATATCTTCCATTTTGAGTTTCCATAGCTCAAAATTGCTACCATTGAATTTCTCTATTTCCATCCTACTAGATGTGCTCGCCATCTTAATCTGCAATTAAATTAATAGACCTCTACAAGACTCCCACTGAAAAGGATTTAACACAAAAAACCCAACCCACTCACAAGGATAACACAATTGGCCAAGCTCTGATACCACTTGTAAGGAAAGCAAAGGTGCGGAAACAACTTTCCTAACATCAAACCACAAGGGAGAATGCAATACAGGGCTATTAATTTTTGAAATTACAATCTAATTAAGACACACATGAAGGAATAACATAAATAGAGCAAATACACAAAGACAATTGAAACAACAGAATTTACGTGGGAAACCCTTTCGGGAAAAAACCCACCACACCAAGCTATATCTCTTTGTATTACAGTAACAAAATTACATACAATTAGAAAGAAAATTTTCTAGTGTTCATCTCAGTAGCTTCCTCATTTCCTTTGTTCCAAAAAAAAAGACTTTCTCTCAGGAAAAAACTCTCAATTCAAGCTCTCGTCTCTTTCTCAGCAGATTGAGTCTGGCTTTAAAACAAATCTCATTCCTAATTTTCCAAGCAATGCGTTATACATTGCCAAACCAAAACTGAGTTTCCATTTAGGGTCGTTTTTTGCTTGCGTACAATTTTTCCAGCATTGCAGGTAAAATCTCTTGATGTCATCATTTAGCTTGCTTCCTGCTGTGTTTGTTACGATGCTCCCCTTAAGATGATGGTGGTCAAGCGTTCATTCTGTTTAATATCGATTGAGACACACCCAGTGTCTCCCCGACATAAAATTTCTCTATCATGTATAGGTTCCACAAGTCATCTATAATGACATGTGAGTCCTCAATGAAACCATCAATGTCCAATACGATCCTATAAACCGGAATTTCCCTTATGGCTGAGACACATAGCAGAATTCACCCGATCCACAGCTAGCAATGGGTCTATCAACAAAACCTATGTCTTAGCCAAAGACCCTTGTTGATTCCTTGTACTACACGGCCTTTGGCCAGTGGCTGAGACATTGTCTTCTTGAGGACAGCCCTCGTCTGCAGTATTCTGTTCGACAAAACCTATCTTAGAAAGCATCTCATGTCGTGAGGCAATTTTAATGTCACTAAGGACATCATAATGAAGCTTCATTAAGAGATATCTCGATATGCAAATGTAACCTCAGATGAGACATTCTGTAGATCGCCAAGACTTGTGTTTGTCACCATGACATCTCTCCGAGCTCACTACGCATTACCGAAGGCTTCTGTCGGCAAGACATGAGACTTTCGCCGTGACGTTTCATCGAGCTTCCAAAGTTAGCTCGAAGACATCTGTCTGCAAGACTCAAGACTTTTGCTGAGACATCTCCCCGCGACCCGAGAGTTACACCGATGAGATCAACTGTCACCCAGAGTTCTTCCGATCGCCAAAAGGTCATGCCGAAAACACAAAGTCACAGCGATAGACTTTTTTGGCAAGACTTCGACCCTATCACAACGATAGGATCATTTCAAGAGCATCAGAACTGTTAGACGCCCATACATGAACACTATCACAGCGAATTTTCCCTTCAGGAGTTTCATGTCAGTAAGGATTGAGGCACATATTCCAATAGAAATCAGATGTAAGACGATTAAAAATGATTTAATTCAATTTTATCTATAATTTATCATATTTAAATTATAGTAAGAGGTTGTTGTGCATGCTTTGGTGCAGGACCTGCCTCTACATGCTCAGCTGTAGGACATGTCTCATGCTATAAAAGAAAAAGAATTTAATATGTATGAACATATATTATTCAATTTTAAATTTAATTTAAGTTAAATTCACAATGTATAATTTGTAATTGACTTTAAATATAATCAAAATTTTAAATTACTATATGAGGCTACTTTGCATGTTCTGGTTAAGGTGGTGTGACATCATCAAGGTAGAAATCACCACCAACAATGTCCTACAAGGTCAAATTTAAAGCACATGTATACTTGAATTAGGTTTATATATATATATATATTCAAGTGTATCAATAGGTGTTTTGAAATCTATTTAAAATACCAACAAATTGTGCACACATGTGTAGAATTTTTTTAAACAACCTAAAATTCGGATGTCTCCTTAATTGCTTGTGCATATTTAATGGGTGTTCACTCCCAATTCTCATGGTGTTTTTTACCAATACATAGACATAATTCTTATAATATATAAGTATGTGTGCATGTTTGATATATAGTGAATTCAAAATAAAAAATTGTAAGTATGGTTTTAAATAATTTACAATATACATGTACCTGTACCTCATGTGAGATGTCCAACAATGGAGGAGCACTCGAAAACCCCTCTGGTGGAACTGACGTGGAAGTTGACTAACTCCCCTGAACCAACATAAATGTTTAAAACACATGTTCATGATTGAATTACAAATTAAAAAGTCAAGTTAAAAAAATATTCCATATATTTTAAAAATAATCAAAATACCCCATTAGGGTTGCCAAATTGTATTGGTGTCGACATAAAAACTCAGCAAGCAAAAGGTGCCCCTATGGTCACCATCTACACCAAACAATTTGATTGTTAAAAAATTATAATTTTTTTGATATATATGTTTATTAAAAACTCGCGTGCTTAAAAAATTCTTATAAATTCAACATGTACATGCATAAATTTATACCTTTGTTGAAATTTTTGCAGGGCGATGCTCTGCAGTAAGAAAATCAATGTATGAACCGACCTCATCAGAATCTCCACGTCCACACAAAACTAGGTGTAGCCTGATCAGGTCCATAACATACATGATGAAAATTGGTACATACATGGGATATCAACACTGGTGGAGCATGGTACTAGGACCAACTCCATACAACACTCCTTCATGGTTGCCATCTCTAGCCCTAGTTGTCATCACATAAGTCTACTCATCAAGGTTTGCTGCGAGTGTACTCAAAGATCCTAATGTGGATACCACCCCACAATGATGCATAGGTGCAAGAAGGGCAGAAGTAGGAGGATATACAAGATGTTGGCCATGAATGGGGCATCAAGGATCAACCCGTGCCCCTAACGTCTATTATGGCATGTCACCACCAACACCCTAAAATGATTTAAAATCAAAATAATTGGGCTTTTGTCCCAAAACAACTGTATATAATTTCCTCAAAAAGTATAAAGGGACCTCCAAATTAGCATGTGGTGGATGGTCAAATACCATCCACCATCGCTCCCAAAAACTGGTAGAAATTTGTGGATGTTTTCACCACCTCATCGATATTCTAGGGTTATTTACATGAATGGGTAGGTTAGTGACAGGGTCGACAAAATAAGGTGCAAGATGGGATTTTGTTATTTTTAGGTCCAAAATTTGTTTGTAGGAGAGACCATCTGAATAAAATTGTTTCTGTATTCAAGGGAAAATTAGATTGTTAGCTTGTTAGATAATAACACCAAAAATCCAATGAAATAACAAAGCACAAATGAAATAAAATGAAAATAAAAGGAACAATGTTACCAGAAATCTTCATCTTCCATGGTTGACCTTCGTTACACCTTCTAGTTTGCAACAAATCGATAAGGTCCTCAAATTTCAAATGAGCAACCTATGATAATGTCCAAGTCCTATGCAAATGTTGAAGGATTTGATAGAATAATGCCTATGACTATTACAATATGCTAAATGAAATAATAATTACCAATACTAAAATGACTATATTGCATAAATTCAAAAATGAAGTTGTCAGATCCTGAAATTATGAGCAAAATTGTCTTTTATAGAAAACACAATTTTGAGTGGACGGATGAGATTTAATTCTAAGAAAGACCCAGAATGAGAGGTCTGGATTTAATTTGAGAATCCCTAATTAGGGTTAGGGAAAATTCCTTAATCGAACGGTCAAGATAAAACCTCAAATAAATGGATCGACGGTGGAGAATAAATGAGACAAATTAATTAAAGAAATAAAGATTTTTGAAAAATCAAGAAGATAAGATTGCCTGATTTGCGAGATTCGAAAAATCAAGAAGATAAGATTTGGGCGAAGATCAATTTGGAAAATCAAGTCGCGATTACTTGATTGAAGATTAAATGCAATTTGAATTAAATTGGTAAATTATGGATTTTATGAGACAATAAATAATCTTTTTAGGATTATTTGCAAAATAAATGACGATTAAGATTGAGATGACATTTTTAAATAATTTTAATTTATTTAAAATGAGAGGAATAAATTAGCGAATTAAATAATAAATTTGGTATTATTTGAAAGATAAAATTAACTAATTAAATAAATTAATCAATTTATTTAATTAAGAGATTAGTGACATTAAATGATAATGTAATTTACTTAATAGTGGAGAAAATTAAATGTGAAGAATTAAATAAATTAAGAGAAATTTATTTAATTAAGGAAAATTTAGTCAGTGATGTATTTATAAATAAATAAAATTTATTTAATAATCATGAAGAATAAAAGAACATGAATTAATTAAATAATTATGAATTATTTAATCAATAGTCGAATGTGGACCAAAAACATAATTAAATGTTTCAATTATGCTAGGATGAAAGTGGTAAAAATGAAGCTTACAGGCCTAGGTCATTTTTAGGTGTCTACATTTTGCCCCTCTTTGTCATAATATAGCATGCCACATTGTGACAAGAAAATAAGAATCAAAAATGCCTAATTTTAAAATAAGATGAGGAAGAATGAGAGGGTGTATTTATGCCCCTCAAGAGGAAACCCGGGGTTCCAGAACATGGGGTGTGCTCTACCGAAATTGAATTAAAGACTAGAATATGAAGAGCGAAAGAAATTTTAGTGCAAAGACATGAATGCTTATATGAGATGGGTGAGAGAAGATGACAAGACTAAAGAAGATGCATGTTAGTTCCTAGACCAAATCCTTCAAAACATTGCCATAGGACTTTAATATTTATTGCTCTTAATCATCATTGGGCCAGTTGTTGTGATGGCTAAACAAACACCATGATATGACATAGATCAAGGTGTACAAGGTCATACCATCACATAAGACAAGTAGTCGCAAACAAGGATGATCATGACTCATACCAAGAGCGTTATTGCCCCAGTCTTTGTCATAATCAACCACAAGCAGAAAAAGAGAAGGACAAATCATGAAACGTTGCTGCATCTCTAAATCTTGTTTCCAGGACATCCTTGAGAAACTAGTGACATGATTGCCAAAATAAAATAAAAAATAAAATAAAATCCCTACCATGATATGTCGTTGCTTTTCTAAATCCCAGAATCAGGACCTCGCTGAGAAGCTAGTAGTCATGTGTGTCAATTATCATGCTACGTCACTGCTTCTCTAAATCCTGCTTAGTGGGATCTCACTGAAAAACTAATAACATGATAAAAGATCAAAAGACAATTGTCAAGTGTTTGCCAAGTGTGTCTGGATATCCATTGTTCTGATGTCAAGATGCCATATTTGATAATGTCGAGATGTCGAAGTGTTTAAAGTTTTGATTGACCTTGGAAAATGTCAAGAATTGGTGAATTCAGGAAGGACACATCCTGAATAATGCCGATGACGAGAGGACTTGATCCCTAATGGTCGTAAGGGGTCCCTCGACATAATGACGATGCCTAGGAAGGACACATCCTAAGGCATAAATGACAGAGTTGGTTCTTCAGAAGGACACATATGAAGAATACTGATGTCATGAAGAGTGATCTTTAGATGTCAAAAGGATCACTCAAAATGTCAAATGACAATGATGACGCCTAGGAAGGACACATCCTAAGGCATAAATGACAGAGGTTATCGTTCAGAAGGACTCATCTGAAGACTAACCAAAATTTTGACAGTTTGACTGGTTTATGATGATTTGACTTGCTTTGCCCGAGTTTGACTTGTGTTTGACTATATGCCGATATTGCCTTGATGATATGCATGATGTGCTGATGAGATTGCCATGCTGAATAAATGATTGTTTTACTTTGTTTTAGGAGTTTTCCCATGTCAAAATTGATTGAAGACTTTTGACGTGTGTGCCAGTGTAGTGCCATGAACCCTAATGGACTGACCTAGTGTGGCCTCGGGGACTCAAGTATGAGTCTTGCCTACATAGAAAATGTGCAGAGACAATGTAGTATGGACAAACGATAAAGACTGATTGATATGACTGACTTTGACAAGAGATGACACTGTGTTTGTGCTTTTCGAGTAGTCTGATGTTTTTGTTTGAGGTTTTCTTCAGGACATTTTATGATTTTTGGGTATTTTTTCAGGGTATTTTGCGATGTTTTTTGGTCTTTGTTTAGGACATTTTGCGATGTTTTTGTCTTTTTTCAATACTTTTTACCAATGTTTTTGTCTTTTTTCAGAACTTTTTTCCAATGTTTTTGTCTTTTTTTAGGACTTTTTGCCAATGTTTTTGTCTTTTTTAGGACTTTTTGCGATGTTTTTGTCTTTTTTTCAGGACTTTTTATGATGTTTTTGTCTTTTTTCAGTACTTTTTATGATGTTTTTGTCTTTTTTCAGGACTTTTTTGCCAATTTTCAAGATCATGTGTGACATCCACTGTAGTTTCATGATAAACATTTTGCCCCCAGTCAGGTCTAAGACTTAGCCATTTGTAAGGAATATGGACGGGATGCTGCTGACTTGCTAGACGGACAGTTGTCAGGACTTGATGTCAATCATTTATCTACTATGATAGGTAGGGTAGGATGTGATGGCGATTTGCAGAATAATGGCGAAAATACCTTTCATCCTAGGCCAAGTTAGACAAAGTGACAGTAGATGGTAGAGCAATGATTGACTACGCATGGCGCTTGTTTGCGAGTTTCACCATGGTACTTGTCTAAGCTTCTATTGCGAGGGTTTCACTATTGAGCGAATCATTTTTACTATTTTCTTGACTTTTGATTTTTTGGTGTCACCAGGCATGTTTGGCGGAGTTTTCATCGGGTGACAATTTTTACGGCTTTTTTTTTTTTGTATTTTATGGCTTTCAACTCCATCCTCTGATGCTATGCGTAGAAATTTTGGAGATGTAAACTATTGATGGGTTCTGTTAACTATTCTCCATCCGAAGTTGCCAATTGATAAGCTCCGGAACCAAAAGAAGATATGATAATATAGAGACCTAGCCAGTTTGGTTCAAATTTTCCTGGCTTTTCTCTGTTTGCTTGATTCTTGGGGTTCTGCATGAGAACTAGGTCGCCAATGTCAAACTTTCTAACCATAACCTTTTTATTGTAGCTGCGACAAAGGCGGTTCTGATATGCTTGGAGATGATTCAATGAGTTTTGTCTTCTTTCTTCCAGCATTTCCAGCTCGTGCAAGCGTGATTGTCGGCACTCCTCTTCATTAGTTAGACCCTTCAAGGAGACTCATAGCGAAGGAATTTCGACCTCAATGGGTAAGATGGCTTGACGCCAAATACTAAAGGAAAATGGGGTGCTCACCGTAGAAGCATCTGAATACTAGTTTAGGCAAGCCCGCTTAGAGTTAAGGTTAAGTTATAATGCGGTCATGGCGGCGTCATTAACCGGTCTTTTTTTAGAATTTTGACAATGGTTTTATTTGACGCCTCAGCTTGGCCATTTCCTTGTGGGTAGTATGGAGATGAAAAGTGGTGTTGGATATGGAATCACTCACATAACTCACATACGTCTTGGTTTTTGAACGGATGTCTGTTGTCAGTGATGATGGACTGTGAAAAGAGCCATAGACAAATGATATGATAGGATAAACTTTGATATTTATTTAGGTAATGTATGTAGGATGAAAGCTTCATCCATTTTGTAAAATACTCGGTGCGGTAATAATGAATTTATAGCGTTGGATGAGGTTGGATGAATCTTACCCGAGACAGAGTCCCCGGTGGCGAAAGGAGCCAGGAAGTGATCGTAGAAGTTCTTGTCTTTGAGCATGGACCAGAATCACTATGTATTTGACATTTATATTAGGTATATTCAATTGCATCTTTTCCATGAATTGACCCAATAATACCCAAGTCTCATTGGATTTCTTGCTTGAGTAGGACCACTGAATGAGATGCATATATTGTGGTACTTCTCATTAGATTAGGTAGCTTCGCCGGTGTCGAGACATCTAAGGAGAGTGTAATCAAAACTACGGCGGTAAAGGGTGTCACTGATGATGGCATACCTTGCAAATTTTCAGATGAAGGACTTCCTTTTGTTATTGGACGGGTTCAGTTGGAAGGGTTTGAGATTTTAGGTATTCATAAATGTCGTGATACCAAGGAGAGTTGGAACCAACAAGTTCACAAACCATTTCTAATTCTGTGATATCATATACCGGTATCAAAAGCTGTTCCACTAAGAACTCAAATTGTGACACATTTTTAGGGATGTCCAAGAGAGAAATAATAGTAGCCATCGCGTCAGCTGCCTTATTCTGTGCCCTGGGGATTTGCTCAAAATAAATCAATTGGAAGTATGTCAGGAAACTGTCCACCATCCTCTTGTAGGGAAGCAACTTCTCATCCTTTGTTTCATAGTCATCATTCACTTGGTTGATTACTAGCTGGGAATCCCCGAATACAAGCAATGTCTAAATTTTCTATTTGATTGCCAACTTGAGACCTGTGACTAGTGCTTCATATTCAGCAATGTTATTTGTACAAGGGAAGGCAATCCGAAATGATTTAGGAATTGAATCCCCCTGTGGTGTGATAAACAAGATTCCAGCGCCTGAACCATGACCAGTATGAGACCCATCAAAATATAGCTTCCATGGTGCTGTCGGTTCTGCATGAAAAATGGACTCATCAGGAAAATCGGTTACTAATGGATGAGTGACTTGAATTAGTGCATCTGCTAGTTGATCTGCTATTACTTGTCCTTTTATTGCCTTACGCTCAACATACTGTATGTCATACTCACTTAGTATCATGACCCATTTTGCCAACCGACCTATTAGTGCCGCCCGACTTAAGAGATATTTCAGTGGGTCAATCTTGGCGACCAGCTGTGTTTGATGACTGAGCATATAGTGTCTTAGTTTTTGGGATGCAAAGACAACAACGAGGCATGCACGCTCAATGTATGTGTAGTTCAACTCATAGCCTATCAATGTGCGGCTGATGTAATAGATTTCTCTTTCTTTTCCTTCATGATCATTTTGTGCTAGCAATGCCCCCAGTGCTGAACTAGTAGTTGAGATGTAAAGAATTAATGGCTTTCCATGAATAGGAGGCATGAGGATTGGTGTTGACAGCAAGTAATCTTTTATTTTTTGGAAGGCCTCTTGACATTTATCCGTCCATACAAAGGGGATACCCTTGCGCAACAGATATTGAAACGGATGACACTTATCTACCAATTGGGCTATGAAACGCCGGATAGATTGCACTTTGCCTTGCAGAGTTCTGAGTTCACTGATCCCTCTGGGCGGAGGCATGTCTATGATTGCTTTGACCTTTGCTGGGTCGACCTCTATGCCTCTTTGGGAAACTATGTATCCCAATAGTTTACCTGATGTGACCCCAAAAACACACTTCTTAGGATTTAGCCAGACTTTGTACTCTTCAAGTCTTTTGAAAATTGTGTCGAGTACCTTCAAATGATCTTTCTTGGTTGCTGATTTCCATTAAGAGGTTATCTTACATAATCCTCCATTATTTTGTGCATCATGTCATGGAAGATCGCGGTCATAGCCCTTTGATATGTGGCAATTTTAAATTTTGAGACCGGCGCGATCGCTCCAATAGTATAAAATTCTATGCAAGTAAATGCCGTTTTGTGTTGATCCTTAGGAGCAATGCAGATTTGATTATAACCGGAGAAACCATCCATGAGGGATAGCATCTCATATCCTACAGTTAGGTCAACTATGATGTCAATGTTGGGCAAAGGAAAGTCATCCTTTGGACATGCTTTATTTAGATCCTAAAAGTCTGTACATACATGAATCAGCCCATTTTGCTTTGTCACCGACACTAGGTTGGAAATCCATTTAGTGTAATCTATAGACCTTTATGAACTGGCTATCCAAAGAATTCCTTTAACTCACTTTGACCAAAAGAGCAACTTGGGATGCATCTTGCCAACTTCTCGCTTTGGATCGGTTTAGCATTGGGTAATAGTGGCGTATGATGCGTAACCAGCTTTGGGTCCAACTCGCATGTCAAAGATAGGACCACATGCAAAGTTGATTTTTCATTCCTCGCAAAGAATTTATACCTGGCTTCTCATCAGTCAATGATGCAAATAGGACCATCTTGGGTCTTCGCGCTTGGAAATGTTATCCCCATTGTGTCCCTAATAACAATAAGCATGGCCGATTTCTCTTGTTGCATGGGGAGAAAATCCAGTCCTCCATCTTTGGGCGCCTCAGGGAGGTTTTCGCCCGCAGATACGTCCTTTATTTTTACTATTTTATCGTTAAGAGGTGCCTTTTGGTTTTCACCTAGAGACGTTTCATTTTTTGCTTTATTTTTACTTTTGACTAGAGGACTGAACAGTCTTGCCGAAGTATGCGGTGCAGTCTAAATCAATGGAAAATCCTGATTTGTGGTCCCCACTGGGTATGCCTTCTCGTAATCCCATGAATTCAGCTATTGCCTCATCATTCTGAAATGTGTCCAGAATTGGCGGTCCTTGTTGGTCCCAATCGACTAGTTCAGGGTAAACTAAAGAAATGCCATCATCAAAGCTAGTGAATTGGGGTGAGGATGTGGACAACATGCAGATGGATTCAGTAATGTTGTAAATGAGGTTATCATCATCCAACTCAATATCCGACTCTATCCAATATTCTCCTTCACTAGTGTCATATTCGTTGTCAAAATAGGGAGTGAAGGTTGTAGAGCCCTAGTTGTCAATGTCGTCTGATACCTCAGATGGATTAGACTTATGGGGTTTAGATGACGGGTGTTGTACATTCTGGGAGGTGGTAGTGGGATTTTGACTATTTGGTGCTTGTTCAATTTTGAATGTTTGCCAAAATCATTGTTCAGAGGTTAGTTCCCCTGGTTCGATAAACAAATCATCAAGACAACAATCACTTGGGGATCGTTCTGAGCCAAATTCCCACTCGTGGGAGTTAGTTTTAGTGAGGGTTTCCCTAGTAGTCTCGACACTTTTTGAAGCATGTACTCGCTCATTTGAAAGTCCAGAGGTACGTCGATCGTCATTGGCAGGTGACCCAAACCCTAATCCAAGATACTTTAGAATTTGAAAAGTTTCTATGGGTTCCCTTTGGCCAGTTTTGTCTTTTCCTAGGCCACTAGTACCATCGTAGCCTTTAGCCTTCATGAAGTCATAACCTTTGCCATATATTTGAACTGGTAATGGGGGTAATGTGACAGTATCCTTATAGATCCATCCTGTGATGTCAGCAAGATCTTCCTCACTCATGTCTCCCCACTTGATAAAAACTGTATTCGATGGAACTTTGAAGGTTCCTGAGGTTCCATTCTGAAACATGGCCAACCATAGTCCTTGGGAGACCTGGGAATTGTTGTTATGCTGTATGCAGTGTGCAGTTTGAATTCTCCACAGCCAAGGTCCTAGATTTTGACAGTTGATTCAGTCTTAGGGTCGGTGGAAGGTGGTGGTATGGCAAAAGACGTGGATGGAGCAGATGTGGAAGATGACGTGAGTGTGGAAGGGTCGATATATTTGGATGACAAGGAGCCAGGTGCTTCTCGATTAATAGGTACTCAGTTTTTGGAGATACCCCTTAAGTTGGTACAATATTGGAAAGGGTTGGGGTCTCCGTATATGGTGACTTCTGTACTGTTAAAAGGAAACTTGAGGCATTGGTGGTATGTTGACAGAACAGATTTTAAAGCGTGGATCCATGGACGGCCAAGTAAAATGTTATATGGTAGTTCCAAATCTAGGACCTAGCAGGTTGTGTCTACAATGACTGGTCCCACTCTGATGGGGAAAGAGATAACACCCCATGAAGAGCGTTCCTTGTCATCGTATGCTTTGATCACTATGCTTTTTGTTGGGTCTACGTATGCATCAGAGAACCCTAGAGCTTTAACCAATTTGAGGGAGCATATGTTGAACCCTGCTCCGCCATCTACTAAAACCCGTCTAGCTTTGTGCTTGTGGACAAAATTTTCTATGTGTAATGCATCATTGTGTTTGGTTTTATGTGATGAGTAATCTTGGTCCGAGAAGGTGACGTGGTGCGGCATGGTGAGATATCCCACCATAGTTTCAAACTGATTGACATCAATGTCCTTAGGGACCGACGACTCTAGGAGAGTCTAGGATTTCTTTGTGCACAGGAGAGATACGAAGCAACTCAAGGATAGATATTTGCGCGGGAGTCTTTCCTAGTTGGTCAATAAGGTTGAACTAACTTTTGGGTTTCCACTGTTGTGGGGTTGGGACAGGTTTTGGCTATTTAGCTGATGAAGCAGGTTGTGATTGTTTAGCCGATGGACCTGGTATTGTGATTTTGGCTTGTCTAGGGGGAGGTGGACCAGCTATAGTGACCTTGCCACTGCGAGTATTAGCATTACACTGGGGTGCTCTCTTGACCGTAATGGTATTGATGTACTCATCTTCAGTTCATACATTGTTTATAATAGGTCCACCAGAATAGTCATACTTGACTTGGGAAAAGTTAGCTTGATTCTGTGAACCTGAAGTGGAAGCATTATGAGAACCATGGTCCTACAGTGGATTCTTGTGGATAGTATGATCCAAATTGGAGGTGAATTGTGATCCACCTACTTCGATGGTGTGATTTTCAATAAGGTCTTGTATTATGTTTTTCAATTGTCGACAGTTAGAGGTTGTATGTCCTTTTTCTTGATGGTATTCGCAAAGTGCATTGTCATTCCACCATGCTGGTTTGAATTGTCCTGAGTCATATGGTTTTATCTCTGGAAGTGTGATGACCCCATGCTGAATGCATTTCTTAAGGACTTCTTCAATGGGTTCACCCAAATGGGTGTATGTGCGACCCCTAGGAAATTGTCTCATTTGATGATATTGTCCTTGACTATTTTGACCACTTTGATTGTTTGAAGAAGTATTGGGAGGAGGTGTCAATGTCATTGTTGGTTTGTTTTGTTGTTGAACCCCCTTCAGGGCCAATACGGGACCTACAGTGTTTGCAGTCTTGGCATCAACAACACCGTCATTTGTAACGTGCTTATTTTTAACCCAATATTTGTTTTTGTCAGCGGGTGGATTGACGTTCATGTTTTTGGAACCATATCTCAGTTCTCCCTTTGCAATCAGGGCTTTCTCAATCTAGACCCCTTTTTCCACTAATTCTGTGAAGTTTGTGCAACAATGTATTTGCAATGTGAATTTTAGGGGCCCTAGAAGTTTTTGGACGAACATGTTGACTTTTTCCCTTTCAGGAATGTTAATGTGACATCAACTAGCAAGGCTTCTCCATTTTTGAAAGAATGGAATAAATGTCTCACCAAAGTCTTCTTGCGTGAGATTGCACAAGCTAGTGATAGAGGTATCCAGTCAATGTTGTATGTGTAATTTCTTATGAATTTTCGTTTGAGCTCATCCCATGTCTGGATATCTTTTTGCCCTGAAAACCATTCAAGGGCTTGACCCGCCAAACTTTTAAAAAAAGTCTCATCAAGTATGTTGGTTCGTAGGTGATATCCATACAGTTGGTTGCGAATTCACGAACATGTTCAATGGGATTTGTCTTGCCTCTATATTTTGTGAAGTTGGGTGACACGTATCTTGGCAGAAATGCAGGCATATGTAAGTTCATGTCGAATGGGTATACATCCAGGTCATATGATATTTCTAATTTCCTGCCTGAAATGTACATGTTTTGCATAGTTTTCTCCATATCCCTCATTCTTGCTTTGAGTTCATCTATGGTAGGGTCGTTTACATTTCCATATGTTGGATTGCCTGGTACACCATGTATTCCTAGCTAGTGTGCGTGAATGTTGGTGTATTGTGGTGGTATGGGTTGTTGTGGTACGTATGACGTACGTGGATTGATATGTTGTTGGTATTGGAAGTTATGATTTGGTGCATGTTGATGAGTATGAATGTTAGATGAGTATGTTGGGATGTGTCCCCTAGCCATGTGTGTCATTATTTGGGGGATGTTGTGACCATGACTGTTATGGTGTATCAACGATGTCATAGGTTGTGTTATTTGGCCACCTTGTGTAAATTGTTGATTTTGTACAAGGGGAATGTTTGTATTTGTACCTTGGGAGGCAATGACATTTGACTGTGTTGTCGTGTTAGCATTTTGTTGTTGTCCTTGGATAAATACACGTCTTGTGCCTCCTCCCAAGGGATTTTGTGAAATACCACTGGACAGATATGACGAAGTTATGTTCATGGTAGTAAATGGAGCTGTCAAGGGGGGATTGTTGTGACTTGATGATGCCCCCATGGCATTTACTATCGTGGTATTGACTGTCATGAGATTTGTGGTGTTGGGGATGTTGGTGGTGTTTGGGACGTTGGGAGTGGTATGCACTGTCGTTGTGGTCCCAAAGGAAGTATTACCCGTAGTATTTAGAAGTTGACCACTATGTGACATGTTATGTGCGTTGTTAGCATTAGGGTCGTGAAGTGTCAAATTTAGCGTGTTAACATCAAATCCTTGTGGTAACTTAGTTCCTTCACTCAAGAGCATAGCTAAGAATCTTTCTCTATCCTGACGGACCATAGCTTCAGCAAGCTGATAGGCCTCAGGGTCTTGTGTCAATGCCTCTATGTTTTCCTGAAGTAGTTGTCCATTTTCATCTTTTTGCAAGAATTGTTCGAATGGGCAGTTTGACGAGGATTGCATTGTTGTTGGAGGTTGATTGTCTAAAAACGGATCGTAAAAGGTCTAGTTTGGGTCATGTGGAGGATTGTTGTCAGTAAATGGGGGGTCTTGTCTAAAGTTTTCCATTTGTCTCTTTTGTTTTTGAAGTCTCGTTTCAACCATAAATGAGATTGCTCAAACGGGAATGAGGACTAAATGCAAGTATGACACTACGTGAAGTCAAAATGACGACTAGAATGACTATTGTTTTTGGATTTTTTGTGAATAGGATATGCAATGTAAGACAAGGTTATCTAAGCACTTCTAAGCTCAAACTTTGTTTTCAATTTTGACTGCTAAAGGACTTTGTTGGAAATGACAAGTTGACAAGGTCTAAGTGACTAGTGAGTCTTCCTAACTAGACTTTTGAGTTGGAAGAAATCTCACAAAAGAGGACAATGACTAAAAAAAAAAAGGTTTGATAACTTAGTCCAAGAGGGTCTAATTTTGAAAACAATGACTTTACAAAGTGTGCTTAAGATTTTCCTAATCCTAAGTATGCAAGTATGAACCTAGGGACAACGTAATGTTGAATGTATGAAACTAAAAGCAATGAGGTATGAAACCTATGGTGACTAATGCAAGCTAATAAACAAGACTTTGAGCAATATCAAGTTTGGTTTCTGACAAAATCTTTTTGATGATAGACAAATGGTTGACAATTTGAAGACCTTAGGTTTCGATTATGACGTTTAAAATTTTGATAGACAAATGCGTCACAGTTTGGCAAATGCGTCACAGTTTGGCAAATGCGTCACAGTTTGGCAAATGCGTCACAATTTGGCAAATGCGTCACAGTTTAGCAAATGCGGTTTAGTTTTGCGATTGTGGCTTTCAGACTGTCAAATGCGACTCGATTTAGCATATGCGGCTTTTTAGTTGACAGATGTGTCACGACGCCTATAGATGTGGCATTATAAGTTTCAAATGTGGTTTAGCAGAGCAGTTGCGTTTCAAAAAATCAGTTGCGGTTCGACAGATGCGACTCAGTTTAGTTTCAAATTGATTTTCTTGTCGTTTTGATGTAAATTTTGATCTATTTGGTGAATGTTTTTTTTGAACTGTGATAGAACTAGAATACACTTGAAAAACACAGTGTTTTAAAAAGTAACCAAACACACATCAGAAAAGCACAATCTTAGGTTAGGCCATGACAATATTCGCTAGATTCCACGCGGGTTTCCCCAACCGCATATCTGTAGCATGTGAATTCAGAAGCTTGGCTGCACAGGCTCCCCCTTACAGTGCACTCTCTTCTCAGGCCAACCAAGCTTCCAACCCCCATGAAAATCCCATGGCAAGTTGATCACCTCTACTACAAACTGCGAAAGTGTGGATGCCTTCACACCGACCGGTGTTGCGCTAGCAAATAGAAGGATTTTGGCTTTCTATACAAGAGTTTTTAGTTTGGGACCCCTGTTCAAGTGGCCATACATGGGGAAAGAGATTAATCACCATTAAGGTGGCACTCCAGCCTGAAGAGGTTAAGCTCAACAGGGTTTAAGGGAGTACAACTCCGTCTGTATGACACATCTGCACTCGCAACCTTAGGTTTTCCCTTAAGGTTTACATTTATATACCAGTCGGGGGTAGCTTGGATTTAGCTCCGTTTCTAGTTTGAGTCATGTTGGGGTGATAAAATCCCCAGGTAGGCCCAATTTATGGAGTTGGTAACCGTTTCTCTTACACCCAAGATTGCCCAAAAGCGTGAGGGGAGAGGATACTCCGATATACCAAGTCAGGGTAAATAATAGATTAGAATGGGTCTGGTTTTCTGATCACAAGGTTTTCACCAAGTGAGAGCATACTCATCTACCATTGCGCAACCACAATTAAGCATAGAAGACATGAGTTCGTTTTATATGCACCAAAATCAAATGTTTGCTAATCTAAGAAAAATAAGCACAAAGTTTGTTTATTCCTTCTTTGACATGCAAATTTGCAAACAATGAATTAGTAATCTTTTTAAGCAATGGTCTTCGACACATGAATGAGGATCACCACACGCTACAAGAAAAGATTAGTAACACAAAAAATCTAATCTAGTTAACATGCAGGAATAAAAAACATAGAAAAATAGAAAACCAGAAAACCAGAAACCCGAAAAACCTGAAAATCCAAAAATCAGAATGGCAAAATTGAAAGAAAAATTTTACCAGATAGATGCGGCTCGACAGGGCAGATGCATCATTCGGGTCTTCGAATGCGGCTCAGCAGATCAAATGCGTCGTTCCAGATGTCAGTTGCGGCTTGTCAGGGCAGTGCGGCGCTTCTGTCATCAGATGCATCACGACACATCAAATGCGTCACTATTTTTTTAAAAAATACACTTGCATCGATCCATACTTGTACCTGCAAAACAACAGAAAGCAACAAAAAACTGTACATAAACGACAAAATGGAGTCGGGTTCACCAAATGTATTCAAGGGAAAATTAGATTGTTATCTTGTTAGATAATAACACCAAAAATCCAATGAAATAATGAAGCACAAATGAAATAAAATGAAAATAAAAGGAACAATGTTACTAGAAATCTTCATCTTCCATGGTTGACCTTTGTTACACCTTCTAGTTTGCAGCAAATCATGAGGTCCTCAGATTTCAAATGAGCAACCTATGATAATGTCCAAGTCCTATGCAAATGTTGAAGGATTTGATAGAATAATGCCTATGACTATGACAATATGCTAAATGAAATAATAATTACCAATACTAAAATGACTATATTGCATAAATTCAAAAAATGAAGTTGTCAGATCCCGAAATTATGAGCAAAATTGTCTTTTATAGAAAACACAATTTTGAGTGGACGGATGAGATTGAATTCTAAGAAAGACCTAGAATGAGAGGTCTGGATTTAATCTGAGAATCCCTAATTAGGGTTAGGGAAAATTCCTTAATCAAACGGTCAAGATAAAACCTTAGATAAATGGATCGACAGTGGAGAATAAATGAGACAATTTAATTAAAGAAATAAAGATTTTTGAAAAATCAAGAAGATAAGATTGCCTGATTTGCGAGATTCAAAAAATCAAGAAGATAAGATTTGGACTGAAGATCAGATCTGGAAAATCAAGAATCTGCCCGATTACTTGATTTTTAGAAGATTAAATGCCAATTTGAATTAAATTAATTCAAATTATGGATTTTATGAGACAATAAATAATCTTTTTCAGATTATTTACCAAAATCGACTGACAGTTAAGATTGAGATGACATTTTAAATAATTTAATTTATTTAAAATGAGAGGAATATTAAATTGGCAATTAAATAATAAAATTTAATTATTTAATTTAGAAGATAAGATTAACTAATTAAATAAATTAATCAATTTATTTAATTAAGAGGATTAGTGACATATTAAATAAATAAATGTAATTCATTTACTTAATAATCAGGAAGAATTAAATGACGAAGGGGAATTAAATAAATTAAGAAATTTATTTAATTAAGGGAAGACTTAGACAATCAGTGACGTATTTAATAAATAAATATAATTTATTTATTTAATAATCATGAAGAATCAAAGGACATGAATTAATTAAATAATTATGAATTATTTAATCAATAGTCGAATGTGGACCAAAAACATAATTAAATGTTTCAATTATGCTAGGACAAAAGTGGTAAAAATGAAGCTTGCAGGCCTAGGTCATTTTTAGGTGTCTACAGTTTCATCTCCTCTCGCCATCATTGATGCCCATCTAAGTCCACATCAATGGAACTAATGGCATCAAAAAAAATTTGCATCACATATGCAAAACACCTCAAGTGTGGTGGGATCAATGCTTCATTTTGAATAACATTGATTTGATCTTGAATGGATCTAACATTGTCACTAATCTTTGCTCACAAGTGAGCTTCATCTGATCTAGGTGGTGTAGGTGGGATGTTATGAGGTGGAAGGGGGGGAGGGGGAGGTGGAGGTGCAGGGGGTGGAGGTGGAGGGCTGAGGAGGTGGATTAAGGATATCATCAATATCAAATTGATCCATGATCTATATAAGTGAACCTACATTAAATTATACAAAATTAAAAAACAAGTACAAAATTAAAAGAAATAGTTAAATTTTAAACGTAAATGAATTTTTAAATATGATACATACATACATACACATACATACATCATTCAACTTGACCATGTACATAGGAATTTTAAAATTTAAGATCTAACTATGTATTAATACATGTACATACTAAAAAATGAAAACCCTTTAACATCAAAGTTCAATAACATCATTGTGTTTTCACTATCGTCATCATTTTTCTTAGGTATTAATAAAATGTTACGACTCTCAGCTGCATCTCATCATATCTCTTTGTTTTCCTTTTCAGAATAGAAATGTCTCCTCTCCTCTCAGCATCAATGATGCATGTCTTAGTCCACATCAATGGACCTAATGACATCAACAATTTTTTTCATATTAGATGAAAAACACGTCAAACGTGGTGGAATCACTTCTTCATTTTGAATAGCATTGATTTGATCTTGAATTGATCTAACATTATCATTGATCCATGCTTGCAAGCAAGCCTCATCAAATCCAAGTGGTGGAGGTGGGGGGTTATGAGGTGGAGGGGTGGAGGGGGAGGTGGAGGTGGATTAAGGATATCATCAATATTGAATTGATCCATGATCTAAATAAGTGAACCTACATCAAATTATAAAAAATTAACAAACAAGTACAAAATTACAAGAAATAGTTGAATTTTCAACATACATGAGTGTTTAAATCTAGGATACATGTGCATACACATACATACATCATTCAACTTGATCATGTACATACAAATTTCAAAATTTAAGATACATATTTTAAAATCCCCTTAAACCATTCAATATAATTAACCTAATTGAATACAAATGAAAAACTGTGTAAGGCTCATTTATGTCTAAGGCATGTAAATGAAGAAACAAATAATTGTTAATGTGATGTGAATCTCATTAAGAATTACATTAAATTAGGAGAAATTATGATGGCTTAAGGGGTCCTCATAGGATGGCTTAAGGGGATCTATCAATTAAGGTCCTAGGATAAAATTATGGCTTAAGGGAATAAAATTTGGTGAAGTTGCCCAAGGCAACCAAATTTCATTAAGTTATATATATATACATATATATTATTTTTTTAAATGTACATTTAGGAGGTAATTAATAACATATGATGGCTTAAGGGGTCCTAAGTATAGTTTTAAGGGGATCTATGGATTTATTGTCCTAGGAAAAAATGATGGATTTAGGGTTTAGGGTAATAGGATGGCTTAAGGGGATCTATGAAGTAAGGTCCTAGGAAAAACATTTTGATGGCTTAAGAGGATAAAAATTGGTGAAGTGCAAGATAGTGCTTCTAGCTTTAACTAATTTTTTTTACATCAACATCAAACTAAATACATGGTAAGTCATGAAGCACTATCTTTCTCAACTCTGTGTTTACTATACTAATATTTTAAAGGGTTATCAAAAGGTTGCAATGTTCTACAAAATTATTATTGGTTGAGCTACTCATGATATAACTACAATGTTAGTTGCATTTTGAAACATAAAAGGATTCCAAAATGAGTTCCTTCCAAAAACCTTATACCATTTATTAGGGGAAATTAGAGTAGCAAGTTAAAACATGACAAGCTTTGCAGTAACTCACTTGACCTACAAATACCTTTCCATGTCATTACTCAATTTTTTTTTGGCTACGTAGTTATGTAAAATCTAACCATTCACATTCAATTAGAAATAAAATTTGATAATGCACTTCAACTATCTAATATTTTTTCTACAACTTATACTTCACTATTTATTTTCAAATGTATTTTTTTAAAAAAGTTAATATGATATGTATAGTTTTCTTGTATATTGCAAAGGATAATAAACAAACCTCTACTACCCTTAGATAGAGAATAAAATCCCTTTTACATACATATTTAGCTACTTAATAAATAACATAAATACTCAAAAGTTATCCTATATGACAAATTTTATGGCATGGGGAACGATAAATAAATTAATGCATTAAATTAAATAAGTATTTTGAAAAGGTATAAAATAATGAAAGTACTTAATTAAAACAAAACTGGTAGCTATTAGATATTGATTCATCACATATGCAAGAACATTAGTTTATGATTTTTTTTGAATTTATGAATAGATTGTCTATTTCCTTAGATAACTTCTATGATTGAGGAATTAATCACACAACTCTAAATTAGCCCACTTTTGAAAATTTAGGATAGTTTATATGGTCTACCCTTGATTTTATAGAAATGCATATATTTAGAGAAAATCAAAATGTGTCTTGACAAGTTGTTGGAGCTAGATCTTAAAATGGTTATTGAATCCTTGATTAGTATTGGTAATTTATATTCCTTTCCTAATCATCTTCAAAGTCTATGAATCAAAGGAGTGGAAGGGAACATGAAATATAATTCCTGAATTTTTAGATATAACAAGATATTGATGCAAGTGCATAAGCTAGCATGGACTCATATGTGACACTATGGAAAGCAAAGGTTCATCCTCCCCTTCCATGAGAAGCCTCTCTTTAAATGTTTGAGGCATTAACACCCCTAACAAGAGGAAGGTGGTTTTTAATTTCCTCACATCATCCCTTACAGATGTGATTATTTTGTAGGAAACCAAGTTGGGTTTTAACTAAATATCATGCATATTATTGTTAAATTTTGTTTTCTTGGGAAACTTCACCAAAATTTGAGAACTTATTTGATTCCCTTAAGACATCGTATTAGGACCCCTTAAGATGTGGTTATTTTGTAGGAAACCAGGTTGTTTGATGAGTATAATTTTGGTCTTCTTTCTTGAATGGGAAGGCTCTAGTCTATAGTTTAGTCTACTACTCAATGCATCTAGTGATATTTACATATTATACTTGACATTTATGTAGGAGCATCCCTAGGAAGTGTGACCTAATCTTGCATCATTTTAGAAAATTCATCTTAGTTATTTAATTTTTATTAGTTTAAAGTTACCAATTTGTGGTAGAGAAATTTATTTCATTTCACCATAATTTGAAATTGGATTTTTCAATTTTGAGCATAGATTGAGTTAGTGTTAAGAATGTCATGTTAATGTTTGAAGTGATTTGGATGAGGAAAAGATTATAAATTCTTGAGAGTGTTTATGGGTGGAAAGTTAAGTTATTTGGTTTTGAAAGGAACAAATGAATCTTGCATATCATTATCATCTACTTTTAATATTTAGAAAACAATAACATAATGGAATTAAAAAATCATATATGCATACATATATATATACATACAAACATATATACATGCATACCTACATATATATACAATATATGTATATATACATACATGTGTATGTATGTATGTATGTATGTATGTATGTATGTATGTATATATGTAAATACATATATTTATAAACCTATTCTACATAAAAAATGGAGCTTCTATGTTATCTCTTAATGTAACCAAATATTGCATACCATTATCCTCTAAGTTTTAAATATTTAGAAAATAATAATTTAATGAAATGACAAAAGATATATACATATTTACATATATACAAATACACATACTTACATACATATATACATAAATAAATACATACATACATACATACATACATACATACATACATACATACATACATACATACATATATACACATATATACATACATATATGTATGCATGTATACATATAATTAAGAATGTATGTATGTATATATATGTATTTTGAAACCATCTTTCAATGGTTTCAAAATAGCTATTAATAGTTTCAATGGTTTGTATTTTGAATGTATGTTTGTATGTGTGCACATGTATCAATGTATGTATGTATATATGTACATATAATACATACATACATGCATATGTACATATATATATATATATTTTTGTTTAATTATGGTTTAGGGTTCATTGTAATGTTTGATTTCAATTTAAGGTTGATTTTTTTGTTTGATTTCAACTAGTGAGGGTTTGGTTTGATGTTTTTTGTTTGATTTCAACTACTAAGGGTTTCTTTTTTTTGCAGGTAGATTGAAATGAAAAAACTCAAAAAAATACAAACAATGCAAACAAAAACCTAAATTAATAACTAATAACCAAAAAATTGACTAAAAAATGCAAAGAAGAAGGTTCAATGGCTTACCTAGAAGTCATTGTCACTGCCACTCAACTGGGATCTTGAATGCTCAACAGTTAAAATGAGGTTGCATTCTTTTTATTTTATATAAATACCTCTGCAAAATAAAATCCCATTTTTTACAAATCAGGATCCCATTTTTTACAAATCAGGATCCCATTTTTTACAAATCGAGATCATGTTTTGTAAAAAGCAGGATATCATTTCCCTCAAGATGGCTCGGGACAACAAAACTAAATGGTGTCCCGATTTTTAAAAAATGATATCCCGTTTTAATTTTAGGTTTGGGATCCCAAAGCTAAATTGGATCCAATTTATTAAAAATTGGGATCTCAATTCATTGAGCCCAATTTTGAAATTTTTTCTAAGGCTGAAACTTCCTCCTTAAGTGGACTCAACTTTGTGCTTTCACCCTTCATTATGTTGTCATTAGTAAGTGATACTGGTGTCAATCTCTAGTGTTTTTTTGATGAGATTCTATTTGTTGATGTTGTTTGGTTGATTTGTTGTGTTGCAGTTGGTTTAATGGTTATGAGGAAGTGTTGAAGATGATGAGAATATGTCTCGGGTGCTTGGTTTCCAAGTGCTTTTGAGAAAATTTGAATAAAAGAGGAAACAATGTGTTGCAGAGGTGTTCTAGCATACAAAGTGGTGTTCTATTTTTTTCTTTGCATTTCTTCTATGTTGAAGATCTGCTTGTGTGGTTTATATATGTTGATTAGAGGTGTTCATAGGTGTTATATATGAAATTTCTTGGTCTCGATTGTTGTGTAGAAGAATTTGTGTTCACTAGTGTGTGAACTTTGTTGTAGTGTTTTCTAGGAGAAATGATTTTGCTCTGCATTACTCTATAGTTTGGTTTCTAGTCTTGCAGTTCTAGAAGTGTATTGATAAGGTTCATATCTACTTGTAGTAGAATTTTTTCATGGTTTGGTGCTCCACAAGGTGGTTTCTTAAGTTATAGTGTATGGAAGGTTGTCTGAGTGTACTAGGTGTGTGCATTCTTCAGGTGAAAGTTGTTGTGAAGGAATTTGTTAGATTTTAGGGTGTCTATGGAATATTCTAGATTGTGTTCAAGTGTTGTGTGTGCTATGTGAGTCTTCTTTGGATTTGAGGAAATGTGTACTTAAATGTTAATGGTGTTTACACAGGTTCGAATGACCTTGGGTGTTTACACTAATTATGGATTTACTTCGATGATTGTGGAAGTATGACATGATGTATATGTATTATTTGGGTCTGAGTTAAGATGTGGTGTGGTCCACTTTCATTCCTTTACATCGTGAGAATTATTAGTGCTAACCTAATTTGAATTTGCATGGTTGAGGTGCATAATCAACCTTGGAGAATGTTTTTAAGGTTGAAGAAGGTATAAATAAATGTTGTGTTGATGGAAGCTTGTATAGAGAGTGTGTGATGTGAATTACAGAGTTGTGAAGTGTGAATTTGTGAAGTGTAGTGCGAGCTTTAATAAGTTAGACCATTGGAAGTAGTGAGCAGAAGGTGTCTACAATCTTCAAAAAGGTTACAAATGTGTTGGTGATGTTGTGATGGAATTTTTTGTTGCATTAAGATGGATTTATCACTATAACATTCTTTTTTTTTTTTTTTGTAACCTGGCTATGAGCCATTGGTAGTGAGACCTTCTTTCTTTTGGGAAATGAGCCCTTTGACAGTGAGTCTTTTAGTATTCGGTGTTGTAATTACTTTTTATTGTGAGTGTTGCAATTATGAGAAAACTGGTGTTGTCATTGATGTCAACAAGCTTGTGTTGTCATTGGTGTCAATTGTATGAGAAGGAAGAAGATCATTATTGATGAAGATTGTTGCATTGATGATGCTTTGATTAGTTGCATTATGTTTTCATTAGTAAGCTACTGGAGTCAAACTCTAGTGTTGCTTTGATAAGCTTCTAGCAATGGTTAAGGAAGTGTTGAAGATGATGAGGATGCATCTCTGAGGCTTGGTTTTTCAGCGATTTTAAGAAAATTTGATAAAAAGAGGAAACAATGTGTTACAATCTTGTTTTAGATTGTAGAGAAGTGCTCTGGTGTTGCTCAACATTTCTTCTAGGTTGAATATCTTCCTATACATTTTAGATATGTTGATCATAGGTGTTTAGAGGTGTTGTATTTAGAATTTGGTGTGCTAGACCATTGTACAAAAGAAGTTGTGTTCACTAGTGTGTGAATAGTATATTACAAAGGTGTCTGGGAGAAATATTTTTGCTCTACATTTCTCTATAGTTTTATTTTAGGTCTTGCGGATCTGAAAGAGTGTTGACAATGTTGGTATCTTTCATCAGTCAGGGTTGTTTAAGGTTTGGTGCTTCAGAAGTTTATTTCTTAAGTTGCAATATATGACAGAGTTGTTTAAGTGTATTGTGTGTACATTTCTCAGGTGAAAGTTGTTATAAAGGAGTTTGCTGGATTTTAAGGTGTTCATGGAATATTCTAGGTTATTTTAGGTAACATTTGTTGTCTGTGAGCTATTGTTGGATCAAAGGAAGTGTGTACTTAAAAGTTGAATGGTGTTTACATAGGTAACATATGACCTTGGTGTTTACACTAATTTTTGTGGATATTTATTGTTTGTAGAAGCATGTGGTAGCATGATGTTATAGTTTTTGGTCCCAAATAAGGAATGGTGTGGTCCACTTTCACTTCTATCCACCATAGAAGTGTTTTGGCGCTGACCTAATTTGAATTTGCATAGTTGATGTGCATAGCCGACCTTGGAGAATGTTTTCAAGGTTGAGGATGATATAAATATGAGTTGAGTTGTTGAGGGATGTAGAGATAAACAAGTAAGATGTGAATGATGTGAAGTGCAAAGTATTAGAGTGTGAGTTTGAGAAGTGCAGTGCGAGATTTCATGTGTTAGATTGTTGGTTGCAGTGAGCATAAAGTGTCTAAAATGACTTAATAGTTATGTTGCGAAGGTGTTGGAGATATTGTGGTGGATTTCTCTATTACATTGAGATGGATTTCTCTATGTAACATTCTTCTCTATCTTCTTTTCTATTCTGGCAGTGAGCCTTTCTTTATTTGGGAAGTGAGCCCTATTGTATTTAGTGTTGATATTACTTTATATTGTGAGCTAATCCTCATCGTGGTTTTTCCCATCTTGGGTTTTCCACATAAATATGGTGTTCTCTTGTGCATGGTGTTGATTTGTTTCAATTTCTATTATTTTCCTTTCTTGTTAAATCATCATAACAGATTAAGGGTTAATTAAATTAATGTGGATCAGAATGTGTATGATGGTTTTGAAGGTTTAAGGTACAACTGATTCACCTCCCCCTCTCAGTTGTCATGTGCATTAAATTTTTGGTATTAGAGCAAGGTTCCTTGGAAGAAAGCTTAACTGCTTGAGGTAGATCTAGGATGGTGCACAAGAAAAAGATCCCTATATTTGATGGAGCAGATTATGCATTTTGGAAGACAAAGATGAAAAGTTTTTTTGGTTTACCCTGGATATGATGTCTGGAAGTTTGTTAAGGATGGATACACTGAACCTACAAATGGTCCATGTACTGCTGATGAGATCAAGGCCTATGAAACTAATGGTAAAGAAAGGTATGCTCTCTTAAATAGTCTTACTAATTTTGAATTAGTGAAAGTGATGAGTATGAAAACTACTAAAGAAATTTGGGATAAGTTAGAAAGCATTTATGAAGGAGATGATAAGGTCAAAGAAGCTAAGATGTAGAATCTGAAGATAATGTTTGAGAACTTAAGGATGTCTAAAGAAGAAAATGTTACAAGCTATATGCAAAGGGTATATGAAGTTGTCAGCTCCATCAGAGGTCTTGGTGGAAAACTCAAAGAACCAAAAGTGGTAAATAAAATTCTCAAAACTCTTCCTAAATATTATAGTCATAAAGTATCTACTATTGAGGAATTTGCAAATTTGAATTAATATACTAGAGATCAGTTGTATGGATCTTTAACTACTTTTGAAAAGAGAGAATTTGGAACAAATAGTGGTGCAAAAACCAAGACTGCTTTGAAGGCTAAGAAATCAGATGAGAACAAGGAATCAGATCAAGAAGATCTTGATGATATAGAAGCTAACTTTGTAAAGAGAATGAAGAAGGGTACTAGTAAGTACAATGGTAAGTTTCCTTTTAAATGTTTCAGTTGTGGAAAGATAGGTCACTATGCTTCAAGATGTCCAAACAATGTTTTGAATAACAAAAACAAGGAGAAAAAAGGTAAGATGATTAAGAAAAAACATTATGTTAGAGAAGATGAAAGCATTTTTGATGATGAATCTAATTATGGAGATGATAATGATGAATTCTTGTTCATGGCTTTAAAAGATGAATCTATTTCTACTAACTCTGAGAGATGTGTGAAGGGTAACCCTCCAAAGATAAAGGATAAGATTGAAGGTACTTTGGTATCTGATTTTCATGCTAGATAGGAGAAGAGCTATTGGATCATTGATAATGGATGCTCTAATTATATGACTGGTGAAAAGAGTAAGTTTGTTAAACTTGGAAAATATGATGGAGGATGTGTTAGATTTGGTGATGATACATCTGCTAAGATATGTGGAAAAGGTTCTATCTGTCTTGATGTCAAGCACAATATTTATGATGTCTGATATGTTAAGGGTTTAAGGCATAATCTCTTGAGTGTTGGATAAATGTGTAGCAAAGGATACAATATTATATTTTAGGATGATGGATGTGAGATCAGAAAAGGATCTAAAATTGTGGTTACTACTAGAAGGACAGATGGAAATGTTTATCAACTTAAGGGTGCTAATGGTCATTGATTTGTGACTCAGAATAATGAAAGTTGGCTATGGCATAGAAGAATGTGTCACATCAAATTTGATAGCCTAGTGATTATAAGTTTAGTTCAAGTTGTAAGAGATTTTCCAAAGATTACAAAGCCTATCAATTTTGTCTGTAAAGAATGTCAAATTGGAAAGCAAGCAAGAAGAAGCTTCAAAGTCAAAGAACAATCTACTACTAAACTATTGGAATTAGTGCATATAGATCTTTGTGGTCCTACAAGAATAAGAAGTCTTCAAGGTGACAGGTATTTCATGCTTTTAATTGATGATTATTTTAGAATGACATGGGCTACTTTTCTAAAAAAAACTAAAAAACTCTAGACAATTTTAAAGCATTCAATGTTATGGCTAAGAATGAAATGGATATGAAAATAAAATGTTTGAGATTTGACAGAGGTGGAAAGTTTATCTGAAATGAGTTTCACATCTTTTGTGAGAGTCATGGCATAAAGATGCACTTGTTTTCCCCTAGGACTCTTTAGCAAGGTGGAGTAGTTGAACGAAAGAATAAGACTATTCAAGAAGCTGCAAGAACAATGATGAAAGAGGAAAATCTACTGAAAGTATATTGGAGAGAGCAATTCATACTGTTGTTTATATACTTAACAGAGTTCAAGAGAGAGAAAATAGTACAAAGACTCCCTATGAGATATGGTATGGAAGGATCCCTATTTTCAAGTACTTCAGAGTGTTTTGAAGCAAATTTTATATCAGAAGAGATGAATAAAACTTAGGAAATTTTTCTGCAAGGTCTGATGAGGGTATCTTCCTTGGATATTCTACTAGAAGCAAAGCTTATTGATGCTACAACAAGAGATTAAGAAATATTGTTGTTGATGAAGAGTTGTAGAAGAATCCAATGATGATAGATGGATATGAATTAGATGAGTCTTGTTGTAGAGAAGAAGAAAAAGTTGAAGAAAGAGAAGTGTAGATTGAAGATGAAGAAGGTCTGGAAAGGACTCCTAAAACTCCTAAGTATGTGCAGAAGAACCATTCTGAAGATAAGATCATTGGAGATAAGAACAAAGGCGTATTGATAAGAAGGAAAGCTACTGAAGAATATGTAAATCTATGTTTAATTTCTAAAGTTGAACTTAAAAAAATGATTGAGGCATGCAAAGATGAATATTGGATCAAGGATATGAAAGAAGAATTGTTGTAAATTGAGAAAAATTAGACTTGGGAACTTGTCCCAAGACCAACAAACAAAAATGTGATTGGAGATAAGTGGGTGTTCAAAAACAAAATAAATGAGAATGGAGAAGTGGTAAGGAACAAGGAAAGGCTTGTGTGTAAATGCTACTCACAAATTGAAGGAATAGATTTTGAGGATACATTTGCTCTAGTGGCAAAAATGGAAGCTATCAGGATGTTTTTTGGAATTTACAACACATAAGGATTTATTTAAATTCTATCAAATGGATGTGAAGTCTACTTTCTTGAATGGAGAATTGGAAGAAGAGGTACACATAGAACAACTAGAAGGATTTTAGACAAACTAGATATGGTCTACAGATTGAAGAAGGCATTATATGGATTGAAGCAAGATCTTAGAGCTTGGTATGTAAGGTTGGATATATATTTGATACAAGGATTCAATAAAGGTATTGAAGATAGAAATCTTTACTTTAAAGTTGAAAAAGACCAAATCTTGATTGTGGTTGTATATGTTGATGACATAATATTTGGAGGCAATGAAGATATGTGCAAGAAGTTTGCAGAGGAAATGTAGAAAGAGTTTAAAATGTCAATGTTTAGGGAGATGAATTTCTTCCTTGGATTATAAATAAATTAGAAATATAAAGGTATTCTCATTTCACAATCAAAGTATGCCAAAGAAATGCTGAAGAAGTTTGGAATGTAAGATTGTAAACCAGTATGTACTCCTATGGTTACTAGTTGCAAGTTGAGCAATAATGATGAATCTCCTAAGGCTAATCAGAGCAAGTAGAGATCAATGATTGGTGGACTGCTATAGCTAACTGCTACTAGACCAGATATCATGTATGCAGTGTGTCTTGTCACTAGATTTCAAGAAGATCTTAGAGAGTCACATGTTGCAATAGTGAAGAGGATATTCAAATACTTGAAGGGCACTCTAGATCATGACTTATGGTATCCAAAGGATATTGATTTTACTCTGAGTGCTTACAAAAATGCAGTTAGGCTGGTTGTGTGGATGATAGGAAAAGCACAAGTGGTGGTGCATTCTTTCTTGGATGTAGATTGGTGCTATGGCTAAGCAAGAAACAAGATTTAGTTTCTTATCTATTGCAGAGGAAGAGTACATTGCAACATCTTGTTGCACACGAGTGTTGTGGATGAGACAAACATTGAAGGATATAAGAGTAGTGTATGATGAACCAATTTCTATTTTTTGTGATAATACAAGTGCTATCAATATTTCAAAGAATCTAGTAATCCATTCAAGGAAAAAACATATCTCAATCCGGTATCACTTTCTGAGAGAAAAGGTTGTAGAAAATGAAGTTAAGCTTGAGTATATTCCTACAAAGGATCAAGTTGCTAATATGTTCACTAAGGATCTTCCTAAGGAATTTGAGTATCTTCGGGAGAAGTTGGGGGCCATTTCCACTCCTTTGAACTAGATACATAAGGAGATGCATCTGTCTAGTGGATTTCAAGATCCATTTGCTTGTATGGACTAATGTTGGTGGCTACCTCTTAGGGGGAGTAGGTAGTGACATTGTTGGTTGTTGCAATCGGGGGGATTAAATGTTGTCATTGTGCAATGGTTGCTTATTTGTGCAATATGGTGTGTGCTCCTAAGGGGGAGTGTACTGAACATCAAAGAAAAGAAAGTTGCAGGACTATTGTAAGAAGGTTGATTAATTTCAAAAGGGGAAACATCAATGGTATAAATATTTTTTCCTTTTCCATTGACATCAAAGGGGGAGAGGAAGTCATGTGAAAAATAAGAAAGTTAAGGGGGAGAATGAGGCATGTGAAAAGATAAGTATCAAAGGGGGAGAGAGTGTAATGAGCTAGTTGTGCAAAGAGAAAAGGAAATAGGTATGGATCAGAGTTATGTCTTTGATGGTTTTTCACATCATGTATTGACATCAATGAAAAAGGGGGAGATTGTTGCAAGTATGAGCAGATTGGTGTTGTCATTGATGTCAACAAGCTTGCGTTGTCATTGGTGTCAATTGTATGAGAAGGAAGTGATGGGGATTATTGAATTGATGATGTTTTTTGCATTATGTTGTCATTAATAAGCTATCGGTCTCAACATCTAGTGTTTCTTTGATAATCTTGTGTCCATGGTTAATGAAGTGTTGAAGATTATGAGGATGTGTCTCTGAGGCTTGGTTTTCAAGTGATTTTGACAAAAATTGATAAAAATAGGAAACAATGTGTTACAGAGTTGTTCTAGGTTGCAGAGTAGTGCTCTACTATTGCTCCACATTTCTTCTAGGTTGAAGATCTACCTATGCATTTTGGATATGTTGATAAAATGTTTTTAGAGGTGTTGTATTTATAATTTGGTGTGCTGGATCATTGTACAGAAGAATTTGTATTCACCAGGTTGTGAACAGTGTATTACAAAGGTCTCTAGGAGAAATGTTTTTGCTTCATGTTTCTCCATAGTTTTGTCTTAGGTCTTGTGGATTTGAAAGAGTTTTGACAATGTTGGTATCTTTCATCAGTCAAGGTTGTTTGAAGTTTGCTGCTTCAAAAGTCAATTTCTTAAGTTGTAGTGTATGGCAGAGTTGTTTAAGTGTACTGTGTACATTTCTTAGGTGAAAGTTGTTATCAAGGAGTTTGTTGGATTTCAAGGTGTTCATGGAATATTATAGGTTTTGTTCAAGTGACATTTATTGTCCACGAGGTGTTGCTAGATCAAAGGAAGTGTGTACTTAAAAGTTTAATGGTGTTTACATAGGTAACGATTGACATTGGTGTTTACACTAATTGTAGCAGATATTTATTGTTTGTAGAAGTGTGTGGTAGCATTATGTTATAGTTTTGGGTCCCAAATAAGGAATGGTGTGTTCCACTTTCACTTCTATCCACCATGGGAGTGTTTTGGCGTTGACCTAATTTAAATTAGTATGGTTGATGTGCATAGCTGACCTTGGAGAATGTTTTCAAGGTTGAGGATGATATAAATATGAGTTGATTTGTTGAGGGATGTAGAGATAAATAAGAAAGATGAAAATGATGCAAAGTGCAGAGTATTAGAGTGTGATTTTGAGAAGTGCAGTGCGAGCTTTCATGTGTTATATTGTTGGATGCAGTGAGTAGAAGGTGTCTACAATTATTTAGTTATGTTATGAAGGTGTTGGAGATATTGTGGTGGATTTATCTATTTCATTGAGATGGATTTCTCTATGTAACATTCTTCTCTATCTTCTTTTCTATTCTGGTAGTGATCCTTTTTTTATTTTAGGAAGTGAGCCCTTTGGTAGTAAGCCCTATTATATTCAGTATTGATATTACTTTATATTGTGAGCTAATCCTCACTGTGGTTTCTCCCATCTTGGGTTTTCCACATAAATTTGTTGTTCTCTTGTGCATGGTGTTGATTTGTTTTTGTTTATGTTATTTTCCTTTCTTGCTAAATCATCATAAAATATTAAGGGTTAAGTAAGTTAATGTGGATCTAATAGGTATGAGGGTTTTAAAGGTTTAAGGTACAACTAGTTCACCCCCCTCTTAGTTTTCTTGTGCATTCAACAATGAGCTAATCCTCACCATGGTTTTTCCCTTCTTAGGTTTTCCACATAAATATGTTGTTCTGTTGTGGATGGTGTTGATGTGTTTCAGTTTTTGTTATTTGATTTCATGCTAAATCATTCTAATAGATGGCGGGTTAATTAAGTTGATGTGGATATGAATGTTTATGAAGGTTTTGATATTTTAATGTACAAATGATTCACCCCCCTCTCAATTGTCTTGTACAGTCAACAATTGGTATTAGAGAAAGGTTCCTTGGAAGAAAGCTTAACCACTTGAGGTAGATTTGGGATTGCGCACAAGAGGGATGCTCCTTTTTTTGATGGATCAGACTATGGTTTTTGGAAGACAAGGATTGAAATTTTCCTAGCATCTCTTGGATTTGGAGTTTGGAATCTATTGAGACTGGATATACTATGCCTACTAATGGTCTGAGTACTGATGATAAGATCAAGGCCTATGAGAATAATGGTAAAGCAAGGTATACTATTTTAAGTGTTCTTTTTAACACTAAACTTGTGAAAGTTGTGAATTTGAAATCTGCTAAAGATATATGGAAAAAGTTGGAAAGCGTTTATGAAGGAGATGATAAGGTCAAGCAAGCTAAGATGTAGAATCTAAAAATCAAATTTGAGAACCTATGGATTTCTGAAGGTAAAAACATTACAAGCTACACGTAGAAGGTGGACGAAATTGTCAATTCCATTAGAGGTCTTGGTGGAAAACTTGAAGAAGTGGTAAAGAAGGTACCAATAACTCTTCCTAAATATTACAGTCACAAAGTTTATGCTATTGGGGAAGTTCAAGATTTAAGAAAATATTCTAGAGATTAGTTGTATGGTGCTTTATCTACTTTTGAAATGAGAGAATTTGGTCCGAGTAATGCAAAAAATGAGACTATTTTTTAGGCTGGAAAATCAGAGAAGACTAAGGAATTAGATCAAGAAGATCTTGATGATGTAGAAGAAAATTTTGTGAGGAGAATGAAAAAGGGTACTGGTAAATACAAAGGTAAGTTACCTTTCAAATGTTTA
>VDFB02256132.1:141972022-141991023 GCA_007258455.2 Sequoia sempervirens
TGAAAAACTAATAACATGATAAAAGATCAAAAGACAATTGTCAAGTGTTTGCCAAGTGTGTCTGGATATCCATTGTTCTGATGTCAAGATGCCATATTTGATAATGTCGAGATGTCGAAGTGTTTAAAGTTTTGATTGACCTTGGAAAATGTCAAGAATTGGTGAATTCAGGAAGGACACATCCTGAATAATGCCGATGACGAGAGGACTTGATCCCTAATGGTCGTAAGGGGTCCCTCGACATAATGACGATGCCTAGGAAGGACACATCCTAAGGCATAAATGACAGAGTTGGTTCTTCAGAAGGACACATATGAAGAATACTGATGTCATGAAGAGTGATCTTTAGATGTCAAAAGGATCACTCAAAATGTCAAATGACAATGATGACGCCTAGGAAGGACACATCCTAAGGCATAAATGACAGAGGTTATCGTTCAGAAGGACTCATCTGAAGACTAACCAAAATTTTGACAGTTTGACTGGTTTATGATGATTTGACTTGCTTTGCCCGAGTTTGACTTGTGTTTGACTATATGCCGATATTGCCTTGATGATATGCATGATGTGCTGATGAGATTGCCATGCTGAATAAATGATTGTTTTACTTTGTTTTAGGAGTTTTCCCATGTCAAAATTGATTGAAGACTTTTGACGTGTGTGCCAGTGTAGTGCCATGAACCCTAATGGACTGACCTAGTGTGGCCTCGGGGACTCAAGTATGAGTCTTGCCTACATAGAAAATGTGCAGAGACAATGTAGTATGGACAAACGATAAAGACTGATTGATATGACTGACTTTGACAAGAGATGACACTGTGTTTGTGCTTTTCGAGTAGTCTGATGTTTTTGTTTGAGGTTTTCTTCAGGACATTTTATGATTTTTGGGTATTTTTTCAGGGTATTTTGCGATGTTTTTTGGTCTTTGTTTAGGACATTTTGCGATGTTTTTGTCTTTTTTCAATACTTTTTACCAATGTTTTTGTCTTTTTTCAGAACTTTTTTCCAATGTTTTTGTCTTTTTTTAGGACTTTTTGCCAATGTTTTTGTCTTTTTTAGGACTTTTTGCGATGTTTTTGTCTTTTTTTCAGGAATTTTTATGATGTTTTTGTCTTTTTTCAGGACTTTTTATGATGTTTTTGTCTTTTTTCAGGACTTTTTTGCCAATTTTCAAGATCATGTGTGACATCCACTGTAGTTTCATGATAAACATTTTTCCCCCAGTCAGGTCTAAGACTTAGCCATTTGTAAGGAATATGGACGGGATGCTGCTGACTTGCTAGACGGACAGTTGTCAGGACTTGATGTCAATCATTTATCTACTATGATAGGTAGGGTAGGATGTGATGGCGATTTGCATAATAATGGCGAAAATACCTTTCATCCTAGGCCAAGTTAGACAAAGTGACAGTAGATGGTAGAGCAATGATTGACTACGCATGGCGCCTGTTTGCCAGGTTTTCACCATGGTACTTGTCTAAAGCGCCTATTTGCCAGGTTTTCACTATTGAACGAATCATTTTTATCTTTACTATTTTCTTGACTTTTTGATTTTTTTGGTGTCACCAAGACGCCTGTTTGCCAGGTTTTCATCAGGGTGACAATTTTTTACATTTTTCAATTTTTTTTTGTATTTTATGGCTTTCAGCTCCATCCTCTGATGCTATGCGTAGAAATTTCGGAGATGTAAACTGTTGATGGGCTCTGTCAGCTGTTCCCCATCTGGAGTTGCCAATTGATAAGCTCTGGAACCAAAGGAAGATATGATGATATAGGGACCCAGCTAGTTTGGTTCAAATTTTCCTGGCTTTTCTCTATCAACTTGGTTCTTGGGGTTCTGCATTAGAACTAGGTCGCCGATGTCAAACTTTCTGACCATAACCCTTTTATTGTAGCTACGACAAAGGCGGTTCTGATATGCTTGGAGATGATTCAGTGAGTTTTGTCTTCTTTCTTCCAGCATTGCCAGCTCATGCAAGCGTGATTGTTGGTACTCCTCTTCATTAGTTAGACCCTTCAAGGAGACTCATAGCGAAGGAATTTTGACCTCAATGGGTAAGATGGCTTCAGCGCCAAATACTAGGGAAAATGGGGTAACTCCTGTAGGCGTACGAATGCTAGTTTGGTAAGCCCATAGAGTTGGGTTAAGTTGTATGTGCCAGTCATGGCCAGCGTCATTGATAGTCTTTTTTAGAATTTTGACAATGGTTTTATTCGACGCCTCAGCTTGGCTGTTTCCTTGGGGATAGTATGGAGATGAAAAGTGGTGTTGGATATGGAATCGCTCACATAACTCACATACGTCTTGGTTTTTAAACGGACGTTCGTTGTCAGTGATGATGGACTGTGAAAGGCCATACCGACAAATGATGTAATTAAGGATAAACTTTGATATTTGTTTGCCGGTAATGTATGTCAACGGGATGGCTTCAATCCATTTTGTAAAATACTCGGTGGCGGTAATAATGAATTTATGGCCGTTGGATGAGGTTGGATGAATCTTACCCACGAGATCGAGTCCCCATTGAGCGAAGGGCCAAGGAGAAGTGATCGGCCGGAGTTCTTGTGCTGGAGCATGGACCAAGTCACTATGTATTTGACATTTACGACAAGTCCTGACATATTCAATTGCATCATTTTCCATGGTCGACCAATAATACCCAAGTCTCGTTAGTTTCTTAGCCAGAGTAGGACCACTCGAATGAGATCTGCATATATTGTCGTGCACTTCTCGTAAGGTCGTACATGCTTCATCGGTGTCAAGACATCTAAGGAGGGTATCGTCGAAACTATGGTGGTATAGGGTGTCACTGACAATGGCATACCTTGCAAATTTTCTAATGAAGGACTTCCTTTGGTTATTGGACAGGTTCAGTGGAAGGGTTTGAGATTTTAGGTATTCGTAAATGTCGTGATACCAAGGAGAGTTGGAACCAACAAGTTCACAAACCATTTCTGATTCTGCGATATCATATGCCGGTATCAAAAGCTGTTCCACTAAGAACTCAAATTGTGACACATTTTTAGGGATGTCCAAGAGAGAAATAATAGTAGCCATCGCGTCAGCTGCCTTATTCTGTGCCCTGGGGATTTGCTCAAAAGAAATCAATTGGAAGTATGTCAGGAAACTGTCCACCATCCTCTTGTAGGGAAGCAACTTCTCATCCTTTGTTTCATAGTCATCATTCACTTGGTTGATTACTAGCTGGGAATCCCCAAATACAAGCAATGTCTAAATTTTCTATTTGATTGCCAACTTGAGACCTGTGACTAGTGCTTCATATTCAGCAATGTTATTTGTACAAGGGAAGGCAATCCAAAATGATTTAGGAATTGAATCCCCCTGTGGTGTGATAAACAAGATTCCAACGCCTGAGCCATGACCAGTATGAGACCCATCAAAATATAGCTTCCATGGTGCTGTCGGTTCTGCATGAAAAATGGACTCATCGGGAAAATCGGTTACTAATGGATGAGTGACTTGAATTAGTGCATCTGCTAGTTGATCTGCTATTACTTGTCCTTTTATTGCCTTACGCTCAACATACTGTATGTCATACTCACTTAGTATCATGACCCATTTTGCCAACCGACCTATTAGTGCCGCCCGACTTAAGAGATATTTTAGTGGTTCAATCTTGGCGACCAGCTGTGTTTGATGACTGAGCATATAGTGTCTTAGTTTTTGGGATGCAAAGACAACAGCGAGGCATGCACGCTCAATGTATGTGTAGTTCAACTCATATCCTATCAATCTGCGGCTGATGTAATAGATTTCTCTTTCTTTTCCTTCATGATCATTTTGTGCTAGCAATGCCCCCAGTGTTGAACTAGTAGTTGAGATGTAAAGAATTAATGGCTTTCCATGAATAGGAGGCATGAGGACTGGTGTTGACAACAAGTAATCTTTTATTTTTTGGAAGGCCTCTTGACATTTATCCGTCCATACAAAGGGGATACCCTTGCACAACAGATATTGAAACGGATGACACTTATCTGCCAATTGGGCTATGAAACGTCAGATAGATTGCACTTTGCCTTGCAGAGTTCTGAGTTCACTGATCCCTCTGGGCAGAGGTATGTCTATGATTGCTTTAACCTTTGCTGGGTCGACCTCTATGCCTCTTTGGGAAACTATGTATCCCAATAGTTTACCTGATGTGACCCCAAAAACACACTTCTTAGGTTTAGCCGAACTTTTGTACTCTTCAAGTCTTTTGAAAATTATGTCGAGTACCTTCAAATGATCTTTCCTTGTTGCTGATTTGGCCAATAGGTCATCTACATAATCTTCCATTATATTGTGCATCATGTCATGGAAGATCATGGTCATAGCCCTTTGATATGTGGCACCTACATTTTTGAGACCGAAGGGCATGACGTTCCAACAGTATGTACCCCATGGGCAAGTAAATGCTGTTTTGTGTTGATCCTCAGGAGCAATGTGAATCTGGTTATAGCCGGAGAAACCATCCATGAGGGATAGCATCTCATATCCTACAGTTAGGTCAACTATGATGTCAATGTTGGGCAAAGGAAAGTCATCCTTTGGACATGCTTTATTCAGATCCCGAAAGTCTGTGCATACGTGAATCAGCCCATTCGACTTTGTCACCGCACTAGGTTAGAATTCCATTCAGCATAATCTATAGACCTTATGAATCCATCATCCAGTAATTTCTTTAATTCGCCTTGACCAAAAGAGCAACTTGGGGATGCATCTTGCACAACTTCTGCTTGACTGGTTTAGCATTGGGTAATAGTGGCGGATGATGCAGAACTAGTTTTGGGTCCAATCCTGGCATGTCAGCATAGGACCATGCAAAGTTGATTTTTCGTTCTGCAAAGAATTTATGAAATTCTGGTTTCTCTTCATCAGTCAATGATGCGGCAAATAGGACCATCTTGGGGTCTTCTGCAGTTGAAATGTTATCCTCTATTGTGTCCTCAATAAGCATGGCCGATTTCTCTTGTTGCATGGGAGAAAATCCAGTCCTCCATCTTTGGGCACCTCAGGGAGGTTTTCACCCGCAGATACATCCTTTATTTTTACTATTTTATCGTTAAGAGGTGCCTTTCGGTTTTCACCTAGAGACGTTTCATTTTTTGCTTTATTTTTACTTTTGCTTTATTTTTACTTTTGCGACTAGAGGACTGAACAGTCTTGCCGAAGTATGCGGTGCAGTCTAAATCAATGGAAAATCCTGATTTGTGGTCCCCACTGGGTATGCCTTCTCGTAATCCCATGAATTCAGCTATTGCCTCATCATTCTGAAATGTGTCCAGAATTGGCGGTCCTTGTTGGTCCCAATCGACTAGTTCAGGGTAAACTAAAGAAATGCCATCATCAAAGCTAGTGAATTGGGGTGAGGATGTGGACAACATGCAGATGGATTCAGTAATGTTGTAAATGAGGTTATCATCATCCAACTCAATATCCGACTCTATCCAATATTCTCCTTCACTAGTGTCATATTCGTTGTCAAAATAGGGAGTGAAGGTTGTAGAGCCCTAGTTGTCAATGTCGTCTGATACCTCAGATGGATTAGACTTATGGGGTTTAGATGACGGGTGTTGTACATTCTGGGAGGTGGTAGTGGGATTTTGACTATTTGGTGCTTGTTCAATTTTGAATGTTTGCCAAAATCATTGTTCAGAGGTTAGTTCCCCTGGTTCGATAAACAAATCATCAAGACAACAATCACTTGGGGATCGTTCTGAGCCAAATTCCCACTCGTGGGAGTTAGTTTTAGTGAGGGTTTCCCTAGTAGTCTCGACACTTTTTGAAGCATGTACTCGCTCATTTGAAAGTCCAGAGGTACGTCGATCGTCATTGGCAGGTGACCCAAACCCTAATCCAAGATACTTTAGAATTTGAAAAGTTTCTATGGGTTCCCTTTGGCCAGTTTTGTCTTTTCCTAGGCCACTAGTACCATCGTAGCCTTTAGCCTTCATGAAGTCATAACCTTTGCCATATATTTGAACTGGTAATGGGGGTAATGTGACAGTATCCTTATAGATCCATCCTGTGATGTCAGCAAGATCTTCCTCACTCATGTCTCCCCACTTGATAAAAACTGTATTCGATGGAACTTTGAAGGTTCCTGAGGTTCCATTCTGAAACATGGCCAACCATAGTCCTTGGGAGACCTGGGAATTGTTGTTATGCTGTATGCAGTGTGCAGTTTGAATTCTCCACAGCCAAGGTCCTAGATTTTGACAGTTGATTCAGTCTTAGGGTCGGTGGAAGGTGGTGGTATGGCAAAAGACGTGGATGGAGCAGATGTGGAAGATGACGTGAGTGTGGAAGGGTCGATATATTTGGATGACAAGGAGCCAGGTGCTTCTCGATTAATAGGTACTCAGTTTTTGGAGATACCCCTTAAGTTGGTACAATATTGGAAAGGGTTGGGGTCTCCGTATATGGTGACTTCTGTACTGTTAAAAGGAAACTTGAGGCATTGGTGGTATGTTGACAGAACAGATTTTAAAGCGTGGATCCATGGACGGCCAAGTAAAATGTTATATGGTAGTTCCAAATCTAGGACCTAGCAGGTTGTGTCTACAATGACTGGTCCCACTCTGATGGGGAAAGAGATAACACCCCATGAAGAGCGTTCCTTGTCATCGTATGCTTTGATCACTATGCTTTTTGTTGGGTCTACGTATGCATCAGAGAACCCTAGAGCTTTAACCAATTTGAGGGAGCATATGTTGAACCCTGCTCCGCCATCTACTAAAACCCGTCTAGCTTTGTGCTTGTGGACAAAATTTTCTATGTGTAATGCATCATTGTGTTTGGTTTTATGTGATGAGTAATCTTGGTCCGAGAAGGTGACGTGGTGCGGCATGGTGAGATATCCCACCATAGTTTCAAACTGATTGACATCAATGTCCTTAGGGACCGACGACTCTAGGAGAGTCTAGGATTTCTTTGTGCACAGGAGAGATACGAAGCAACTCAAGGATAGATATTTGCGCGGGAGTCTTTCCTAGTTGGTCAATAAGGTTGAACTAACTTTTGGGTTTCCACTGTTGTGGGGTTGGGACAGGTTTTGGCTATTTAGCTGATGAAGCAGGTTGTGATTGTTTAGCCGATGGACCTGGTATTGTGATTTTGGCTTGTCTAGGGGGAGGTGGACCAGCTATAGTGACCTTGCCACTGCGAGTATTAGCATTACACTGGGGTGCTCTCTTGACCGTAATGGTATTGATGTACTCATCTTCAGTTCATACATTGTTTATAATAGGTCCACCAGAATAGTCATACTTGACTTGGGAAAAGTTAGCTTGATTCTGTGAACCTGAAGTGGAAGCATTATGAGAACCATGGTCCTACAGTGGATTCTTGTGGATAGTATGATCCAAATTGGAGGTGAATTGTGATCCACCTACTTCGATGGTGTGATTTTCAATAAGGTCTTGTATTATGTTTTTCAATTGTCGACAGTTAGAGGTTGTATGTCCTTTTTCTTGATGGTATTCGCAAAGTGCATTGTCATTCCACCATGCTGGTTTGAATTGTCCTGAGTCATATGGTTTTATCTCTGGAAGTGTGATGACCCCATGCTGAATGCATTTCTTAAGGACTTCTTCAATGGGTTCACCCAAATGGGTGTATGTGCGACCCCTAGGAAATTGTCTCATTTGATGATATTGTCCTTGACTATTTTGACCACTTTGATTGTTTGAAGAAGTATTGGGAGGAGGTGTCAATGTCGTTGTTGGTTTGTTTTGTTGTTGAACCCCCTTCAAGGCCAATATGGGACCTACAGTGTTTGCAGTCTTGGCATCAACAACACCGTCATTTGTAACATGCTTATTTTTAACCCAATATTTGTTTTTTGTCAGCGGGTGGATTGACGTTCATGTTTTTGGAACCATATCTCAGTTCTCCCTTTGCAATCAGGGCTTTCTCAATCTAGACCCCTTTTTCCACTAATTCTGTGAAGTTTGTGCAACAATGTATTTGCAATGTGAATTTTAGGGGCCCTAGAAGTTTTTGGACGAACATGTCGACTTTTTCCCTTTCAGGAATGTTAATGTGACATCAACTAGCAAGGCTTCTCCATTTTTGAAAGAATGGAATAAATGTCTCACCAAAGTCTTCTTGCGTGAGATTGCACAAGCTAGTGATAGAGGTATCCATGTCATTTTTGTACGTGTAATTTCTTATGAATTTTCGTTTGAGCTCATCCCATGTCTGGATATCTTTTTGCCCTGAAAACCATTCAAGGGCTTGACCCGCCAAACTTTTAGAAAAAAGTCTCATCAAGTATGTTGGTTCGTGGGTGATATCCATACAGTTGGTTGCGAATTCACGAACATGTTCAATGGGATTTGTCTTGCCTCTATATTTTGTGAAGTTGGGTGACACGTATCTTGGCAGAAATGTAGGCATATGTAAGTTCATGTCGAATGGGTATACATCCAGGTCATATGATATTTCTGATTTCCTGCCTGAAATGTACATGTTTTGCATAGTTTTCTCCATATCCCTCATTCTTGCTTTGAGTTCATCTATGGTAGGGTCGTTTACGTTTCCATATGTTGGATTGCCTGGTACACCATGTATTCCTGTCTGGTGTGCGTGAATGTTGGTGTATTGTGGTGGTATGGGTTGTTGTGGTACGTATGACGTACGTGGATTGATATGTTGTTGGTATTGGAAGTTATGATTTGGTGCATGTTGTTGAGTATGAATGTTAGATGAGTATGTTGGGATGTGTCCCCCAGCCATGTGTGTCGTTAATTGGGGGATGTTGTGACCATGACTGTTATGGTGTATCAACGATGTCATAGGTTGTGTTATTTGGCCACCTTGTGTAAATTGTTGATTTTGTACAAGGGGAATGTTTGTATTTGTACCTTGGGAGGCAATGACATTTGACTGTGTTGTTGTGTTAGCATTTTGTTGTTGTCCTTGGATAAATACACGTCTTGTGCCTCCTCCCAAAGGATTTTGTGAAATACCACTGGACATATATGAGGAAGTTATGTTCATGGTAGTAAATGGAGCTGTCAAGGGGGGATTGTTGTGACTTGATGATGCCCCCGTGGCATTTACTATCGTGGTATTGACTGTCGTGAGATTTGTGGTGTTGGGGACGTTGGTGGTGTTTGGGACGTTGGGAGTGGTATGCACTGTCGTTGTGGTCCCAAAGGAAGTATTACCCGTAGTATTTAGAAGTTGACCACTATGTGACATGTTATGTGCGTTGTTAGCATTAGGGTCGTGAAGTGTCAAATTTAGCGTGTTAACATCAAATCCTTGTGGTAACTTAGTTCCTTCACTCAAGAGCATAGCTAAGAATCTTTCTCTGTCCTGACGGACCATAGCTTCAGCAAGCTAATAGGCCTCAGGGTCTTGTGTCAATGCCTCTATGTTTTCCTGAAGTAGTTGTCCATTTTCATCTTTTTGCAAGAATTGTTCGAATGGGCAGTTTGACGAGGATTGCATTGTTGTTGGAGGTTGATTGTCTAAAAACGGATCGTAAAAGGTCTAGTTTGGGTCATGTGGAGGATTGTTGTCAGTAAACGGGGGGTCTTGTCTAAAGTTTTCCATTTGTCTCTTTTGTTTTTGAAGTCTCGTTTCAACCATAAATGAGATTGCTCAAACGGGAATGACGACTAAATGCAAGTATGACACTACGTGAAGTCAAAATGACGACTAGAATGACTATTGTTTTTGGATTTTTTGTGAATAGGATATGCAATGTAAGACAAGGTTATCTAAGCACTTCTAAGCTCAAACTTTGTTTTCAATTTTGACTGCTAAAGGACTTTGTTGGAAATGACAAGTTGACAAGGTCTAAGTGACTAGTGAGTCTTCCTAACTAGACTTTTGAGTTGGAAGAAATCTCACAAAAGAGGACAATGACTAAAAAAAAAAAGGTTTGATAACTTAGTCCAAGAGGGTCTAATTTTGAAAACAATGACTTTACAAAGTGTGCTTAAGATTTTCCTAATCCTAAGTATGCAAGTATGAACCTAGGGACAACGTAATGTTGAATGTATGAAACTAAAAGCAATGAGGTATGAAACCTATGGTGACTAATGCAAGCTAATAAACAAGACTTTGAGCAATATCAAGTTTGGTTTCTGACAAAATCTTTTTGATGACAGACAAATGGTTGACAATTTGAAGACCTCAGGTTTTGATTATGACGTTTAAAATTTTGATAGACAAATGCGTCACAGTTTGGAAAATGCGTCACAGTTTAGCAAATGCGGTTCAGTTTTGCGATTGCGGCTTTCAGACTGTCAAATGCGACTCGATTTAGCATATGCGGCTTTTTAGTTGACAGATGTGTCACGACGCCTACAGATGCGGCATTATAAGTTTCAAATGCGGTTTAGCAGAGCAGTTGCATTTCAAAAAGTCAGTTGCGGTTCGACAGATGCGACTCAGTTTAGTTTCAAATTGATTTTCTTGTCGTTTTGATGTAAATTTTGATCTATTTGGTGAATGTTTTTTTTAACTGTGATAGAACCACAATACACTTGAAAAACACAGTGTTTTAAAAAGTAACCAAACACACATCAGAAAAGCACGATCTTAGGTTAGGCCATGACAATATTCGCTAGATTCCACGCGGGTTTCCCCAACCGCATATCTGTAGCGTGTGAATTCAGAATCTTGGCTGCATAGGCTCCCCCTTACAGTGCACTCTCTTCTCAAGCCAACCAAGCTTCCAACCCCCATGAAAATCCCATGGCGAGTTGATCACCTCTACTACAAGCTGCGAAAGTGGATGCCTTCCACCGATCGGTGCTGCGCTAGCAAATAGAAGGATTTTGGATTTCTATAGAGTTTTTAGTTTGGGACCCCGTTCGAGTGGCATACATGGGGCAAGAGATTAATCACCATTAAGGTGGCACTCCTGAAGCTCAATTTAAGGGAGTACAACTCCGTCTGTATGACACATCTGCACTCGCAACCTTAGGTTTTCCCTTAAGGTTTACATTTATATACCGGTCGGGGGTAGCTTGGCTTTAGCTCCATTGCCGGTTTGAGTCATGTTGGGGTGATAAAATCCCTAGGTAGGCCCAATTTATAGAGTTGGTAACCGTTTCTCTTACACCCAAGATTGCCCAAAAGCGTGAGGGGAGAGGATACTCCTATATACCAAGTCAGGGTAAATAACAGATTAGAATGGGTCTGGTTTTCTGATCACAAGGTTTTCACCAAGTGAGAGCATACTCATCTACCATTGCGCAACCACAATTAAGCATAGAAGACATGAGTTCGTTTTATATGCACCAAAATCAAATGTTTGCTAATCTAAGAAAAATAAGCACAAAGTTTGTTTATTCCTTCTTTGACATGCAAATTTGCAAACAATGAATTAGTAATCTTTTTAAGCAATGGTCTTCGACACATGAATGAGGATCACCACACGCTACAAGAAAAGATTAGTAACACAAAAAATCTAATCTAGTTAACATGCAAGAATAAAAAACATAGAAAAATAGAAAACCAGAAAACCAGAAACCCGAAAAACCTAAAAATCCAAAAATCAGAATGGCAAAACTGAAAGAAAAATTTTACCAGACAGATGTGGCTCGATAGGGCAGATGCATCATTCGGGTCTTCGAATGCGGCTCAGCAGATCAAATGCGTTGTTCCAGATGTCAGTTGCGGCTTGTCAGGGCAATTGCAGCGCTTCTGTCATCAGATGCATCACGACACATCAAATGCGTCATGATTTTTTTTAAAAAGACACTTGCATCGATCCATACTTGTACCTGCAAAACAACAAAAAGCAACAAAAAATTGTACATAAACGACAAAACGGAGTCGGGTTCACCAAATGTATTCAAGGGAAAATTAGATTGTTATCTTGTTAGATAATAACACCAAAAATCCAATGAAATAATGAAGCACAAATGAAATAAAATGAAAATAAAAGGAACAATGTTACTAGAAATCTTCATCTTCCATGGTTGACCTTTGTTACACCTTCTAGTTTGCAGCAAATCGATGAGGTCCTCAGATTTCAAATGAGCAACCTATGATAATGTCCAAGTCCTATGCAAATGTTGAAGGATTTGATAGAATAATGCCTATGACTATGACAATATGCTAAATGAAATAATAATTACCAATACTAAAATGACTATATTGCATAAATTCAAAAAATGAAGTTGTCAGATCCCGAAATTATGAGCAAAATTGTCTTTTATAGAAAACATAATTTTGAGTGGACGGATGAGATTGAATTCTAAGAAAGACCTAGAATGAGAGGTCTGGATTTAATCTGAGAATCCCTAATTAGGGTTAGGGCAAATTCCTTAATCAAACGGTCAAGATAAAACCTTAGATAAATGGATCGACAGTGGAGAATAAATGAGACAATTTAATTAAAGAAATAAAGATTTTTGAAAAATCAAGAAGATAAGATTGCCTGATTTGCGAGATTCAAAAAATCAAGAAGATAAGATTTGGATTGAAGATCAGATTTGGAAAATCAAGAATCTGCCCGATTACTTGATTTTTAGAAGATTAAATGCCAATTTGAATTAAATTAATTCAAATTATGGATTTTATGAGACAATAAATATCTTTTTCAGATTATTTACCAAAATCGACTGACAGTTAAGATTGAGATGACATTTTAAATAATTTAATTTATTTAAAATGAGAGGAATATTAAATTGGCAATTAAATAATAAAATTTAATTATTTAATTTAGAAGATAAGATTAACTAATTAAATAAATTAATCAATTTATTTAATTAAGAGGATTAGTGACATATTAAATAAATAAATGTAATTCATTTACTTAATAATCAGGAAGAATTAAATGACGAAGGGGAATTAAATAAATTAAGAAATTTATTTAATTAAGGGAAGACTTAGACAATCAGTGAAGTATTTAATAAATAAATAGAATTTATTTATTTAATAATCATGAAGAATCAAAGGACATGAATTAATTAAATAATTATGAATTATTTAATCAATAGTCGAATGTGGACCAAAAACATAATTAAATGTTTCAATTATGCTAGGACGAAAGTGGTAAAAATGAAGCTTGCAGGCCTAGGTCATTTTTAGGTGTCTACAGTTTCATCTCCTCTCGCCATCATTGATGCCCATCTAAGTCCACATCAATTGAACTAATGGCATCAAAAACTTTTTGCATCACATATGCAAAACACCTCAAGTGTGGTGGGATCAATGCTTCATTTTGAATAACATTGATTTGATCTTGAATGGATCTAACATTGTCACTAATCTTTGCTCACAAGTGAGCTTCATTTGATCTAGGTGGTGTAGGTGGGATGTTATGAGGTGGAAGGGGGGGAGGGGGAGGTGGAGGTGCAGGGGGTGGAGGTGGAGGGCTGAGGAGGTGGATTAAGGATATCATCAATATCGAATTGATCCATGATCTATATAAGTGAACCTACATTAAATTATACAAAATTAAAAAAAAAGTACAAAATTAAAAGAAATAGTTAAATTTTAAACGTAAATGAATTTTTAAATATGATACATACATACATACATACACATACATACATCATTCAACTTGACCATGTACATAGAAATTTTAAAATTTAAGATCTAACTATGTATTAATACATGTACATACTAAAAAATGAAAACCCTTTAACATCAAAGTTCAATAACATCATTGTGTTTTCACTATCATCATCATTTTTCTTAGGTATTAATAAAATGTTACGACTCTCAGCTGCATCTCATCATATCTCTTTGTTTTCCTTTTCAGAATAGAAATGTCTCCTCTCCTCTCAGCATCAATGATGCATGTCTTAGTCCACATCAATGGACCTAATGACATCAACAATTTTTTTCATATTAGATGAAAAACACGTCAAACGTGGTGGAATCACTTCTTCATTTTGAATAGCATTGATTTGATCTTGAATTGATCTAACATTATCATTGATCCATGCTCGCAAGCGAGCCTCATCAAATCCAAGTGGTGGAGGTGGGGGGTTATGAGGTGGAGGGGTGGAGGGAGAGGTGGAGGTGGATTAAGGATATCATCAATATTGAATTGATCCATGATCTAAATAAGTGAACCTACATCAAATTATAAAAAATTAACAAACAAGTACAAAATTACAAGAAATAGTTGAATTTTCAACATACATGAGTGTTTAAATCTAGGATACATGTGCATACACATACATACATCATTCAACTTGATCATGTACATACAAATTTCAAAATTTAAGATACATATTTTAAAATCCCCTTAAACCATTCAATATAATTAACCTAATTGAATACAAATGAAAAACTGTGTAAGGCTCATTTATGTCTAAGGCATGTAAATGAAGAAACAAATAATTGTTAATGTGATGTGAATCTCATTAAGAATTACATTAAATTAGGAGAAATTATGATGGCTTAAGGGGTCCTCATAGGATGGCTTAAGGGGATCTATCAATTAAGGTCCTAGGATAAAATTATGGCTTAAGGGAATAAAATTTGGTGAAGTTGCCCAAGGCAACCAAATTTCATTAAGTTATATATATATACATATATATTATTTTTTTAAATGTACATTTAGGAGGTAATTAATAACATATGATGGCTTAAGGGGTCCTAAGTATAGTTTTAAGGGGATCTATGGATTTATTGTCCTAGGAAAAAATGATGGATTTAGGGTTTAGGGTAATAGGATGGCTTAAGGGGATCTATGAAGTAAGGTCCTAGGAAAAACATTTTGATGGCTTAAGAGGATAAAAATTGGTGAAGTGCAAGATAGTGCTTCTAGATTTAACTAATTTTTTTTACATCAACATCAAACTAAATACATGGTAAGTCATGAAGCACTATCTTTCTCAACTCTGTGTTTACTATACTAATATTTTAAAGGGTTATCAAAAGGTTGCAATGTTCTACAAAATTATTATTGGTTGAGCTACTCATGATATAACTACAATGTTAGTTGCATTTTGAAACATAAAAGGATTCCAAAATGAGTTCCTTCCAAAAACCTTATACCATTTATTAGGGGAAATTAGAGTAGCAAGTTAAAACATGACAAGCTTTGCAGTAACTCACTTGACCTACAAATACCTTTCCATGTCATTACTCAATTTTTTTTTGGCTACGTAGTTATGTAAAATCTAACCATTCACATTCAATTAGAAATAAAATTTGATAATGCACTTCAACTATCTAATATTTTTTCTACAACTTATACTTCACTATTTATTTTCAAATGTATTTTTTTAAAAAAGTTAATATGATATGTATAGTTTTCTTGTATATTGCAAAGGATAATAAACAAACCTCTACTACCCTTAGATAGAGAATAAAATCCCTTTTACATACATATTTAGCTACTTAATAAATAACATAAATACTCAAAAGTTATCCTATATGACAAATTTTATGGCATGGGGAACGATAAATAAATTAATGCATTAAATTAAATAAGTATTTTGAAAAGGTATAAAATAATGAAAGTACTTAATTAAAACAAAACTGGTAGCTATTAGATATTGATTCATCACATATGCAAGAACATTAGTTTATGATTTTTTTTGAATTTATGAATAGATTGTCTATTTCCTTAGATAACTTCTATGATTGAGGAATTAAGCACACAACTCTAAATTAGCCCACTTTTGAAAATTTAGGATAGTTTATATGGTCTACCCTTGATTTTATAGAAATGCATATATTTAGAGAAAATCAAAATGTGTCTTGACAAGTTGTTGGAGCTAGATCTTAAAATGGTTATTGAATCCTTGATTAGTATTGGTAATTTATATTCCTTTCCTAATCATCTTCGAAGTCTATGAATCAAAGGAGTGGAAGGGAACATGAAATATAATTCCTAAATTTTTAGATATAACAAGATATTGATGCAAGTGCATAAGCTAGCATGGACTCATATGTGACACTATGGAAAGCAAAGGTTCATCCTCCCCTTCCATGAGAAGCCTCTCTTTAAATGTTTGAGGCATTAACACCCCTAACAAGAGGAAGGTGGTTTTTAATTTCCTCACATCATCCCTTACAGATGTGATTATTTTGTAGGAAACCAAGTTGGGTTTTAACTAAATATCATGCATATTATTGTTAAATTTTGTTTTCTTGGGAAACTTCACCAAAATTTGAGAACTTATTTGATTCCCTTAAGACATCGTATTAGGACCCCTTAAGATGTGGTTATTTTGTAGGAAACCAGGTTGTTTGATGAGTATAATTTTGGTCTTCTTTCTTGAATGGGAAGGCTCTAGTCTATAGTTTAGTCTACTACTCAATGCATCTAGTGATATTTACATATTATACTTGACATTTATGTAGGAGCATCCCTAGGAAGTGTGACCTAATCTTGCATCATTTTAGAAAATTCATCTTAGTTATTTAATTTTTATTAGTTTAAAGTTAGCAATTTGTGGTAGAGAAATTTATTTCATTTCACCATAATTTGAAATTGGATTTTTCAATTTTGAGCATAGATTGAGTTAGTGTTAAGAATGTCATGTTAATGTTTGAAGTGATTTGGATGAGGAAAAGATTATAAATTCTTGAGAGTGTTTATGGGTGGAAAGGTAAGTTATTTGGTTTTGAAAGGAACAAATGAATCTTGCATATCATTATCATCTACTTTTAATATTTAGAAAACAATAACATAATGGAATTAAAAAATCATATATGCATACATATATATATATACATACAAACATATATACATGCATACCTACATATATATACAATATATGTATATATACATACATGTGTATGTATGTATGTATGTATAGATGTATGTATGTATGTAAATACATATATTTATAAACCTATTCTACATAAAAAATGGAGCTTCTATGTTATCTCTTAATGTAACCAAATATTGCATACCATTTGTGAGTGCCTTTAAAAATCTGCAAACACTAAACTCAAACAAGGGTTAGCATCTACAAATCCTTCAAGAACACTCCTATGGAATACCTTGCAAAGTGCTTAAAACATGTAACAAAAGGATGAAAGAAAGCTACAAGCATCATAAAAGCAATCACAAATTACCTATTCCATAGTTGGATTGGTGTCACATGTGCTAGTGACCCTTTCCCAATCCTTGATCAAAGCTCAAATTGAAAATGCTATGAAGATGGTGGAGTGATGATGAACAAGATCAAATCTCAAATGAAGAGAGTAACCTTGCATGAAATTGTGAAGGATTTGCTTGAGGATGATGCACCTATTTAAAGATTTTCAAAATGCCAAGTGTTGAAGAGGGACCAATGTGGGATCAAAAACAAGCCAGTGAAGGACACTTGTCATCATGTGATTAGTTGATGTGTGTGTGCAAGATTTGGGAAGAGTGCCCAAGAGGGAATTTTGAATTTTGCAATAAATTTTGAGAGGGACAAGAAGAAGAAGAGCAATAAATGCCCTGTTTGACTTGTCATGTTGAGGGAAAATGAGGTTTTTAATAAATCAATAAATTGATTTATTGTGCAAGTGGCTAGATCTAGATAATGCAAGTGGGATGGGATTAGCATTGGATTAGAATTAGATGATGATTATGCTGATTTAATGCTGATTAGGTGAGTTGACATTTTGGACTTAAATTTTTGATTTATTTAAATCAGAAAAAGGATGAAATATGATTTAGTATTTAATTTAAAGGAAGTCCTGATTTATTGGATGAATGGAATATGATGAAGGTTGAATGATAATGTTTATAAGATTATTTGATGAATGGTTTAAAGTGATGAATTTGCCTAATGTAAGAGCTAATTTGACTGAATCCGATCGGATGCATAATGTGAATTTTGCATGTCTACATTTTGCCTCTTTGAAGCAATGTACTTGTTGCATTGGTTCAAAGAATAAACTTACCATAATCGAAATTAAAAAATTTCATGATTTTTCAGATGCCCCAGCGGAAAGAAGTACACTGGTACATTGCCCCCTCGAGAGATCGAGCGAAAAGATTCGATTTGAGGGTCGATCTCGCGATAAAGAGGTTCAAAATGGATGGTTATGGATGACGATGCAAATGAGATGATTTCAAGATGCTTAGAATAACAAATCTATATTATCCTAAACAACTTAAGTGATGATATGATATGAGATGGATGAGATGGATGATGTGATATCTGTGATTATGCAACGGATGATTTATGATATGCTTAGACTAACAGATCTATATTATGATGATGATGCATGTGCATGTGAAATGATCGATGTTTCCTATGATGTATGATATGAATGATATGTGATATGCTGACTATTTGTAGATGCAGGATGGATGCATGATGGATGCATGACGGATGCATGATGTTAGTGCGGGAATGAGATGATGACAAGAGGATCCAACAAGTCCATAATTGGTCGAGACTTTATTAGAGATGACGATGATAGATGATGATGATGATAATAAAAGATGATGATGACAAATGATGATGATAGATGGATGATTTGCTTATCAAGGATTGGGATTTTCAAAGGGTCACTTTATTTTTGATAACACGCCTAAGTACGATGCATCAAGGTATGAAGGTTGGGATGAAGTTGTACCTAGTGTGATGGACTTTGACTCAACAAACAAATGGGAGTATTCTTGTTCACACTTGACATACGAAAACTTTTCTAGGATGCACTTGAGAAGTTTCAAACATCTGAGACCAAAAAACGGAAAGGTATAACCCATCAATGCAATAGTCAACAAGCTTCTCACGAGAAACCTCCTCCATACATATCTAACGAAACGAAATATTCACCAATTTATTTTACAAAAGTCCTTGGCAACAGAGCAAAGATAATGATCGTTGCCCCATTCTATTTCTCTAAATCCTGTTTTAGGATATCATCGAGACGTCCTTGGAATGAGTGCAAAATAAGATAAGTCAAAAGATAAAGACCAAGTAAACAAACAGACTGATGCTCTTCAATACTGCTAATGGAAAGAGGATATGTTTTCTAAGGATGATGAACGAAACTTATTGCCAAAAGATAATGCCCATTGTAGGAAGGATTCATCCTAGGACATGTTAGTGGATGG
>VDFB02256132.1:141991123-142048086 GCA_007258455.2 Sequoia sempervirens
TCTCACCGAGAGGTGTCCTTCATCTGCCTCCGCCAAGACAATGTGTAGTCGGGGTGACATCTCATAGAGCATCCTATGGCATACTAAAAGCTCACATTTTCATTCCTATTGCCATGACATAACACTTTCAGGGAGACCTCATATAGATATCTTCGTTATACTGAAACACCCTGAATTCACCTCAGATTGCTAAGAGAGAACAAATCTCACACCAATAAAGTCCTTTTGAATTCCATTGGTGAGACATATCAAAGTTGAGAAGACCTCTTGTAGAGCACACCATGTCTTTTCGAAAGTCTTCATCCACTTGTGTGTCACTGAGACAACACAAACCTTTCACCGAAAGCCCCTCATTAGACTTAGTCACCAAGACTTGACGGGTTCACCGAGACTCTACAACGAAACTCATGAGTCTTACTGAAATGTTTTATCCATTCATCCGATGTTGCTGAGACAATCTAGATCTTATGCCGACGAAGTCTCTTTAAGTTTCACCGGCGAGACCAAAGGTCACTCGCTGAGACCTCTCGCTGAAAACCCTAGCTCTTACCGAAGAGACTACCTTTATGTTTACAGTTGGTGTAACATATCAAATTCTCCAAGACCATTCTTCGATGCACATGAGTCATACCGAAATGCTTTATCCACTCTGATTCGCTAAGACATTACAAACCTCTTGCTGAAAGCCTTCCACAAGCATTAGTCGGTGAGACCAAGTGAAATCGCCAAGACCTCAGCCCGATACCGCTTAGTTTGGCCGAAGCTCTCTCAAAGAGTTGTTCGGTGAGACTCCTCCCAAAAAATAGATAAAACCTTTTGAGCACGAGTCGGTAAGACAAGAAGGACTCGCTAAGACATTATATCAATAGCCACAACTCACGCCGATAGAATTCCATATGCACTTGTCGGGGAGACATTACCTTTTTGCTGGGATGCTAAACCGAATACTCCAAGTCTGGCTGAAGTGAATCCCATATGTGATGTCGGTGAGACAAAACCACTTCGCCAAGACCTATTCTGAAAACCCTGACTCTTGCCGATACACATCCATTTTAATCTTCGATCGGTGTGACATACCAATATCGCTGAGACCACATACCGATAGAATAACATATGCCGATAGAGAATACTTTTATGTCATTGAAACCAAAGAAAAGTCTTGGCGAAATAACCTTTCTTGAGCCGGTTGCCAAGACAACGCTAGTGTTACACCGAAAGCAGCCTCTATGTTAAATTCAATCGCCATGACATCTGAAATGTCTTGCCGAATAGGCAACTTAGACATTTCAGAGTGGATCGGGAAGACCTTGCCATTTTCACTCCGATATGAGTAAGCTTTGAAGAGAAACAACCAAAGCTTGTGATATGAAAGGAGAACCATTTTGACAAAGAAACCATCTTTCAAACTCTGTCAGTCAAAGATGTAGCATTCATAACTTGAACCAGAAAACTCATCACCATGAAATTGAACCATAACAACTAACTTTCTGTAATAGCCAAGAGACATCAAGGAAGTGCCATAATAAATCATAAAGATCCAAACTGAGACTGATCACCAAAGAGAACCAACTGAAAGGGATTTTGACATCAAGGACAAACTATATGATCACAACTGAGATCCAACAACTTCATCAGTTCACTTTGTGTTAGTGAGACTATTTTGTTTTTGTAATATATATGCAGTGAGCCCACCGGCAGTGAGCCTTACCTACAATGAGCATTTTGGAAATGAGCCTTTGTAAAAATCACCTTAAGCGGTGTTTTATAATTGAGAATTAGCACTCTCCATGGTTTTTCTCTTCTTGGGTTTCCATGTAAATTCTGGTGTTCATTGTGCTTGGTGTTGTTGTGTGCATTCATGTTCATATCTATTTGATTATTTTCCGATTGTTATAATCTTGCTCCAAATTAATTAAAGAAAATAAAATTGTTTTATGATAACTGATTCACCCCCCTTCTCAGTTATTAAGACTGTTCAACACTTAATATCTCATACTTCATTTTAAATACCTGCTAAGACACTACTTGTTAAATTCAAAAGTTATACCATTTCTAAGATTTAATTTAAAAAATTTATTCTCATCCCAATTGTTGATATTTGTTTTATAAAAACATGTTTAAACAATTCTTAATCAAGTCTAATTTGTCTCTTGATAATTTTGAAAAAAAGTTCATCAAACTCACTACCTTACAATTTTGAGTTGAACATTAAGACTCAATGTTTATGTATGATATATTAAATTTATTAAGTATTCTTGAATTGACTTTTAAGGAGAGATGAATTATAAAAGTAAAGAAAACAAACAAAAATAGGAAAATTTAATATCTAAATATGAATTAACTAAGTAATTAAAAAATAACTAAAAACCGATTTCAAACTAACTTATGATACCTTAAATATGAGTCTTCTCAACTATTTGTCATTTTCTCTTTAAAAATTGTTTTCAACATGTAATGTTATTTCTTGATCTCCTCCATTTTATTGTTGTTTGCAAAAGAAAACATTTTGTAAAATCTTATGTTGTAGTTTAACAATAGGAAGTAGATGAAAGAAACATATTTCAACTCTTTTGTCTTCATGAAACCCTAACTTGGTTTTACTCAATTTGGTTTTTCAATTTTTTGTTTTAATTTTAAAGTAGGGGACAATAATGTTTTAATCATAACTTTTATTTTGTTTACTGGGTTGCTCTGATTTTCTGATATGTTTTTTTAGAAACCCTTTAAATTTTATCATCTAACTATTTGTATTCCATTTTGTGTGATCAAATATGTAAGACTATTTTATGACAGATTTTTATTGTGAATAAGCATGTCAATATTTTCTTAATAAATCCTAATTGGTTATCAAGGTTAATACAAATTTTGAATATGTTTGTTGAGATTAATAATTGAAAAACCCATTAAATTTTGTCTTTCAATATCATGTGGATCAGTTTTTTAGGAACAAATTTGTGAAACTAGTTTGAATCAGTTTATTGTTTGGCATAGAGGCAACAATGTTGCAATCCTCAATAGTTGATTAATCAAGTGGGTTAGGATGAGTATTTGATATATATATATATATATATATATAAACTTATTATTTATTATTTCTATATAAAATAAGTACCCTAGAATATAAATTATAAAATTTATTTAATTAAAATTAAACATTGGTTAAAAGTGTATGTATTAAACATTTCCACAACAACATCCTATACCCAAAATATTTCATTAAAACTTGGTTCTTTATAAATTAATATTATCGTTTGAATTCCAAAATCCTCCATGATAACAACTAACCTTTATTCTTCTTCTTCATTTTTATCAAGTATAACTCCTACCACAATTAAAATCTAAATTACAATGCACATCTAGGTTCTTAATAACTTTATAAACCCCCACAAGACCAACATGTTTCTTCCTTGAAATCCATAGGTTGAAAGTCCCAAGATAATCTTTCTTATTCAATACATGTACCTAAAAGACAAAGATCAAAGAAAATAATCTTGGCCAATGGACTCTCCTCCCAACCATAGGATTGAAAATAAATCCACCCCCGAGCTCTAATGGTCACATAGCTTTCCCTTACACACACCATCACTATTCACAAGGTTTCCTTAAGCAAATTACACAACATACTATGGACAATGAAAACACACATAATATAATTCAGCACCCTAACCCTTAAATAGTTATACATATTAAGAGAAACTAAAACATGGTGGAACTCCAACAAGACAAAACTAAACACATAGTTTCAACAAATACCTCAAAGGGATCTAGCAATAAGTTGAACATAAATTTCAAAACCTTAACAATATTTCATGCATCTTAAACAAAGATGAAAAAAGAGGTCGACCTTACCAAACTAAGTGCAAATCCAAAAAGTGATAGCCTCTCCCTCAATCCCTATTATGCCATTCTTCCTCTCCAATCCTCTCCTCTATCTCCACCAAGGATTCTCCTTCCCAAAAGGAGAAATCATCCCAAGGACAAGAAAATAACCAAAGAAAAAAGAGAGAAGCCAAGGAAAAAAGAGAATCCCCTTCTCCTTTCAAAGAGAAGAAACATATAGAAGGAAAAAAGGCAACCAACTCCCCATAACTTCCTAACCACCCAACCAACTTCAATTTTCGCCACTTTTCATAAGTGGGCAATTAGAGTTGGTTTTAGAGTTTATTTAAGGGGTTTTATGGAATAAAAAGACCCCTAACCCATAGACCTACCACTTAGGAAACATTTTATATGCTTAATACCACATTAAGACTTCTCAAAACATACAATAAGTAATCACATTTAAAAGGTGACTCAAAGGTCTAATAAAACAACCTTTCACACAGACACAATCCTTACAAAACAAGGTTACAACACATATCTAGAAAATACTAGAAATTCACAAGAATAACATAAGTGAAGTAGCTTTGTGACCCCTTTATCAACATTGGTCAATTTTAACATGTTTACTCAACCAAAAAAAAGGTGTCAATATTTCTCATAATCAAAAGTAATTCAAAAAAATAGTATTTGAAAAATAACCTTTAATAATAATCGACTAAGGAATTAAATCTACATAAGTAACATATAATTTAACTCTTTCTACTTGCATAATACCTTTTAGAGTCAAGCAATAATTGATCATGTTATTTAATATCAAAATATTACCACTTATCACTAATCTATTTAATCTATAACAAATACTACTACAACCAAATATTGAATATCAATCATTATCTTTATATTCACACTTACACCCACAATATAAAATCACCTAACATGATGAAATTCATTTGATATATATAATGATATTACCAACAACGAAACATCTCGATCATTGCATACTTACACAGATAAGGAATAAAACTCATCTAGCTATCACATGAAATTAAAAAAAAACCACTAGTTAGCTAAGAATCAAAATATAAGCAACTTGATGTATAGGAACAATAATCACTAGTGTATATAAAAGAACATAAAATATAGGACTTGAACCATCGATGACTAATAGCTTCCTCCTGGAAGTCCCTAGAAGTGAAGGTAAACACAAGCACTTGTCAATAATATTTAATACAAAAATTCCCAAGTATGACAATAAAAAAATTATCTTCCAAAGCATTCTAAAATAATGAGAAACTTTACAATTTAACTATCTAATCAAAAGATAAACCATCCATGTTACACAACAATATTGTAGATGTCAATTTCACATTACTCATATGATCATAAAGGACTATACTATGCATATATAGGTTCACTTCAATCATCACTTCTTTTTCAAATAGGTCAATCATTTCACAAAATAAATTTACATTTTAAGTGATCATTCATTTCCTTTTATTATAATAATTCCTTCAATTATTCCATAAGCATCACAAAAACAATTTTTTTACAAAAAATCCACCATCGACACAACACTGAAATATCACATGGTTCAGGTGATGGGATTTATAAGGAGGGATGGTGCCAAATTCCATATCACTAATCTAAAGCAACTTCCATCATGATAATATTAGGAAAGATGGTCTCAAGGCCCTCTCTAGGACCCCTCCATACATTTCCTAGTACCTTCCCCTTGTTTGTGTAAGGGGTTTAGCCTCTAAGAAGGAAGGTACACAAGAATCACATACTAGGGTAGAATGGATTATGACCATCCCATACCGGTCCCATTTACATCCCATTCTCACAAGATAGAATTTCCCACCACGTCTGCACCCCCATATGACCTACCAGGGATCCTTCCTGGATATAACATTTTATAGAGTTCACATCACAACACATATGCTAGTAGTTCAAAGAAGCCTCAAACATAAGAAGATAAAAATAAGATTTCCAAAGTTTTGAATAAAATCTCGAGAAAGTAAAGTAAAAGAGTAAATCAAGTACAAAGGAAACATTTCAATACAAATAAAAAGTGTTTAAATCAAATTAATTCCTTGAGGAAAAATGAATACACAAATTAAATATCCAAAAATATAATACTACTGACGAAATATTAAAATAAACTTCAAAATAATACACATTCTATGCACTATGTGACTTCTTCAAGCCACTCGAGGGGTGGAGGGGAATGGTGGCTCTCAAACCACTTATAATATGATGGTCTCAAACCACAAAATATCAATATAATAACCAAGCATAGTCCCACATAACCTGAGACATCCATCCAAGTAGCCATAAATCATGTATCTAAAGTAGCATGTAAAAGAAGTGATCGGTACACCGAATCTTACCCAAGGGGACATCATTCACTAACACATATCTTTTTCATCATCCTTGTACTTTTGTATTCCGATAAATATTGTATTACTCCATAGTCACAAGTCTCAAATTTTGTATTTCATATTCTTTTAGAAAATACTAGATAATACAAAATTAAACAATTGCATTCATCTCCCTCTATTTCCAACACTGCTCGTGGACCATTATTGGTTGAAGAATTACTTGTATGTAAATAAACCAACAATGATACCACAAGAACCCTGCATCTAATACTCATGTCTCTGAATCCAATCTCTGTAATATCTATAGTCCAAATGGAAGCTCATCCAAAGTTTGTGTAATGCCCTCACCAAGATTAAGCTAATATAATCCTACAAGGTAACTAAATAAGAGAAGTAAATAATAAAATAGAATAATTCAAGATAAACTACTCAATTTATAACTTCTTTGATGATAAAAATAATGATGAAGTCTTGCATGATCCAAAAGAATATTTTTCAAGTTAGATACTTTCTTTGCTAATCCAACAATTGTATTCACATGAGGGAATAATAATAAATGATAATGATATTGTCACTAAGGAATTTCACAATCATTAATTTATGATGATTTTGATAATGCACACACCCAATGTTAATATAAAAAAAATGAATGATTTTTTTTTTTGAAATCAAACATTGCTATTCCAACTTTACACTAATTGTCAACGTCATTTATATTCATTTAAACTACACAGAAACATGGAACATACTTTGATATGGTTGGTATTAAATCTCCACAATAACATTAACTTATCCCCCCAAAGATATTATTACCATTAAATCAAAATAAAATAGGACATCTAAAATTGTTAGTGAAGGTAAAATCAAGATTACATAAAGGTTGAGATATGTAATAGAATCAAATACTAAAGATGCATCGTAAGTGTTGAACCAACCTTAATCTATTTACCTTTCCAAGTGAGTTATTTAATGTCTAATCATTAGAAATGAAGAAAAAAATTTAAACAATACTTTAAACAAATATTACAAGCATAAGAATACATGAAATAACCTAACAAGAACTATACCATCCAATATTGAACACCCTATCATTAAAGGACTAATAACTCAACAACTTGAGATTGATTATGTATATTTATAGTATACATGCACAAGTTAACATATACACATAATTCATGACTATTTAGTTCGCTAATGTTTGTTACTAACTATAATTTAATGGATTTAAAAGCTTTAATGTTTTATTTCACAAATTAAACCTTATTTATTTACTTCATAACTCTACCCAAAAATTCCTAGGTGATTTCAATTGCTTAATATACCTAGACTCTTCTATGGTAAGTTGTTTGAATCACTTTGATATAAATTAGAATATTCTTATTCTTGGATTAAATGGAGATATTGTTCATCCACTAATAAATCAAATAAATAATTGAACTATCTAACAAGAACACAATCTTGAAAATAAGAGGATAAATAAAATCAACAATTTGGAACCAATATTTCTAAGCACTATACTATTAAGGCTCTTAATGGATAACTAGAAACTAATTTTTAAAAACTAACTTAAGAATCCATGTAAGGGTTTTTTTCTCATGTTTCTATCTTTCTTATAGAATATTTCCTTCAAATATTTATCTTTCCTACATGATACCCTAACTTGGTTTCACTCAATTTATTTTGGTTTTCAATTTACTGTTTTAGTTTTAAAGTAGGAGATGGTAATGTTTTAATCATAAATTCTATTTGGTTTACTAGGTTTCTCTAATTTTTGGATATGTTTTACAAATATTGTATTTATATAAACCCTTTAAATTTTATCATCTAACACTTTGTTTTTCATTATGTATGAATAGATTTTTAGCACTATTTTATGACAAATTTTTATTGTGAATAAGGATGTCAATGCTTTCTTGATAAATCATAATTGGTGATCTGTGTTAATGCAATTTTTGAATATATTTTTCTGAGATTAATAATAGAAAAAACCATTAAATTATATGCTTCAATAGCATGTTTATTAGTTTTTATAATCAAATACATGAAACTACTTTAAAAAAAAAAATTATTTGGCATAACGGTAGTTGTTGGCATATGGCTTCTGGTGTTGTCATTGATGGCAACCTAAGTCATTGATCAGGTCCGCACTACAGTATTTGACCATACTAGAAGATAGAGTAAAGAACAAGGTATCCAACTGAAGTTGAAACTATCAATCTATTTGCATTTACAAGTTTATTAGTTTGGATTGTGGATCTCAGGGAAGGTCGATGGGTATCTGGAATGTCTAATCCTTGAGTTTTGTGCTGTCGTATCAAGTGGTGTACAAGTTGGGAGATCCGGTGAATTGATTTTTTGTTCAACAATGCTAGAAGGCCGACTATGTGAATATGGGATGTTGCGGATATTCAAGGTGAAATTATTTGGAGTATTTTCATATTGAAGATTTTGTTTTGGGTCCTCACTATGCTATGGCTGACTTTGGTGGATGCGCATTAAATGTTATTCATGATTTGAGCTAGTAGTTGGTAAATATTTTCTATTTTATTGAAGCTGACTTATAGCGATTGAATAATTGGTAGCAGATATATATAAGAGATCAGTTATTTCATTTTGGTGTGTGTTTGTGATGTGTTGATGGATGTAGCGAATGTTAGAAGGTTAGTTGAGAGATTATGCATAGTTTCACTTGTGTAATAGAGGATTTTGTGAAGTGAATTGAAGCATAATAGAGTGAAGTGCTGAATCAGATAAAAGGTCCAGATTCTAATCCATGAGCCTAACCAGAACTGTAATCAGGAATTTGTAGATGCTACTTTCTCAGTTCAACCTTTTTGATGTAATTCAAATCTTTTGTAATGTAGTGAGCCTTCCCGATTTTGAGCAGTGAGCTCTAGGTAGTGTGCCCGAATGCAAGTGCATTCCCGTTTTGTTAAACATTTATATTTGCGTACTGAAATTGTGGATTGTCCTCCACCGTGCTTTTTCCCCTAACAAGGTTTCCACATAAAAATCCTTGTGTTATGGTGTTATGGCTTATTTTTTTATGTTCATGCATCTTTCTTTTGATTGAATGTTGTTGTCACTTGAGAGATCAGGTTAATAAAGTTAAAAATTTCACGACACTGATTCACCCCCCCTCTAAGTATTGCTTGATTCCAACAATTGGTATCAAAAATAAGTTCCTCGGAAGAAGATTAACAACTTGAGGTGGATTTTGGAATGTAATGGACTTTGGAAGTCTTCAGCAATAACTTTTGGTGGTGCTTGATGATCTTGACCAGTCCAAAGCAGAAGTCCAGGAATTGAAAGAATATCTTAAGGATGCTGAGAAATTCATTTAGAAATTGAAGGATCAGATTATTAAGTCCAGGGAGAAGAGAAAGGATCTCTATGACTAGATTAAGCAAAAAGAGAGCAAAAGCATGGATGATGTTCACCTGAATCAAACCTTGAAGGAAATAACTGGAGAATATGAAAAGCTTGCTAGAGACAATGCTACCCTAAATCATGAGATGGAATCTATGGTGATGAAGATGACTAAGGAGATTGAAGAAAGTAAGAAGAATGAGGAAAAACTTGTCTAGTCCCTAAAAGAAAGATCTAATGAATGTAACAAAGTTAATGGAGAATTCATTCATTCAGAGATTGAACTGCAACAATCTAGAAACAATGAAGAAGAGCTTGAAAAATAGATTGTTATTCTCAGGGACAAACTTGCTACTGCAAATGAATACAAGGAGAAGTTCAAGATTAGCTCAGTTAAGTTTGGTGAGATGACTCAAGGTCAAAAGAATGGAAACGACAAGTGAGGTCTTAGATATGAGAGAGGAGAAAGTTCTAGATTTGGACAAAGGAATTTCAAGAAAGGAAATTTGATGTACAAAGCAAAAAGACATCCGGTAAGACAACCTAATGCTCAAAAGTTTAATGGATACTGTTTTACTTGCAATAAATTTGGTCATATGGCTGCTCAATGTAGAAGTAAAATTAAATCAAGTGATCCATCATTCTTCGGCCAGTGTTTCAATTGTAATAAGTTTGGTCATAAGTCAATTGAATGCAAAAATATGTCAAACAAATCTGTTAATAGAAGGAATGTTAAATGTTATACCTGTGGAAGATTTGGGCATATTACTAACTAGTGCAGTTCAAGAAGAAATCAATGGAATGACTAGTCTGGACAAGGAAATGCTATGTGTTTCAATTGTAACAAATATGGTCACATTGCAAGATTCTGCAGAAAAAAAAATATGGATAGAAGAGGTCTGACATACAAAGGCATAAATATGTAGAAAGATGATAAAGGAAAAGGGAAAGTGATTGTGGATGAAATAAGAGATTAGATGAAGAAGACATGGGTGAAGAAGAGTTCCTCTGTTGCAGAAAATGATTCAACACCAAAACCTACTTTTGGTAATTCCTCTGGGAATTAGTTTTAGGCCTCTGGCCTAGGGGGAGTTGTCAAGAAAATCCTTCAAACCCCCTGTCGGTAATTGACACCGGAATGTGGATGAGTGCAGTGATTGCACTGATGTTCTATGGATGTTGTTGAAATAGTTGGAAAGAGTATTATGTTGAGTTGAAGGTATGAAAAAGAGTTATCTTTCATAGTATATGGAAATAGGGTATCTAGATAAGTTAGGGAAAAATAATTTATTACAACAAAATTTAAGTGGACAAGCTATAAAAGGCAAGTTGAAACCCTTATTTGCCACTTTATATCGAAGAAAGGAAGAATGAGAGTACTCTGCATCAGATTTTCAAAAGCATACTCAGTGGAAAAACCCTAATCTAGTAGGTACTTTAGTTGTATTGAAATTTCAGTCTAATTTGGTGTGTGGTTGAAGAACTTATTTTCAAGAAATGTGTACGAAAGGTAAAATGGAACAAATCAAAGAAATGATAAACCTAGATGAGTATAGTAGTGAGAAGATTATAGCTGCAAGAAACATGTTCTCGCACAATGAATTGAAATGGTTAAAAGAAGCAAAACACAAAAGCTTGGACATTTGGAGTGAATTTCCCTATTTCGTAAACACAAAAATGGTCAAGTTTATTCTAGATAGATTGAACGATGATATTCTAACTCTAGATAAACCCTAACAAGTCTCAAAAGAAGTGATTGGAATTGTAACTAGGTTATATAAAGTTGGGGATGTGCCAAGAAAGAAATCAATCTGAAATAAATAATTTGAAACCCTAACTGGAGTAATTGGAGACCAAGGGGCATTGATAATCTCAAAAATTAAAGATTCAATGACAAGGTACATTGCGCATGGAATATCCTACAAAATCTTTTTTAGAAACATAGAAGGTGCAACTTCAACAGATGTTGCTTACATTTCACACAAGATGATAATGGAAGATCAAGATTTTGACCTTTGTAGATTACTAAAAGATCAACTAATGGAGAACATGCAATTGACAAAGAAGGAATATTACCCTTTCAGGTTTGGTACTTTGGTTATATGCCTCATGATGTATTTTTTGAATTTTTTACCACTTAACAACAATGTAGTATGGGAAGAGAGTGAACTAGTTTGCAAGAAGATTTACATATACTCTAATAATTTGGAAAAATGTGATCAAGTATATGAAAGTTTCTTTAAGGGGTTTGCTAAGAAATTTTGGGTCAATTGGTATTTCCATTCTAGTAAGGGAACTTGAAGTTGGCTCCTCCTCTGGTGAGATGGAAAGAAAGAAGAAAAAAGCAAAATAAATTATTGTCTGTACTCCACCAACATGCAAGACTCCAAGAGTTGAAGAGAAAGGAAAAGAATAGGTGATTGTGGATATACCAGATGAGGAATCTGATAAGGAAACTAAGGACACCCAAAGAGAAGAACTGGAAATAGCTGAATCGGGACAAGATAAGACAATAATTGAAGAAAGTGAAGAAGAAGGTGTTTTAACCAAAGAAGAGCTATTGCAACTTATTCATGAGGAAGATGGAATGCATAAAATTATGAACATATGATCTATTAGACCTTCATATGAGTAGGACATGATCTTAAGTGTACTAAGTGCTCATCTAGTGCACAACCATATCAAATTAGAGAGTTTGTAGAATATGTTGCCAGAAGAGATGATTGAATGCATCAAGGGAATCATGGACTTTGAGTTTCAGGACAAGGAAGAAGAAAAATTAATCCTGTACCTAAAGAAGTAGTACAGATTGTCACTTACCAAACTAAAAAGGCACATGAATCAATTAAGGAAATGCATAAGCACAAAAAAAAACATCTATAACTACTATCTTTGATGGCCTCATGCAATCAACAAGTACAAAGAAAAGTTGGAACACATTGAAACAAAGTTGAACAGTATTGGAAATTTTTTTAACATGTTTGAGGATCAAGATGGCACAGTTAAGAAAAGGATTAGGGAATTGCAATAAAAGCATACAAAATTTCAAATCATGAGAGATAGGATTGTTGACACCTTTTGGAAAGTGAAGGACATAACAAAATGTAGGCTGGAACAATTGATTGAGATACTAAGGAAAGGAGAAATATTAGAAGAAGGCATCACCATTCTATAATCCCTTATCATTATTACCAACTAGACATCTAAAAAAAATAACATGATCATAATCACCGAGATTGCAGTAGAAGCATGGAAGAAATTTCTTCTGAAGATGAAGGAAAAGTACAAAATAATTTTCTAACACAAGTACTAGTTGTATTTCTTGAAAAAATTTGAATCAGTTTTTGCATCAATAAGTTTTTGATTACACTTCATAGGGGGAGAGAGAAAAATATTTTATTATCTTTTTGTCATTTATGTCAAAGGGGGAGAGAGAGCAGTGAAAAATGCCTTATCAAATTTAGGGGTAGTTTTTGTCAGCTATGGCTTTTTGAAGTCTTGAAGGTTCCAACACTTAGTCATTTTTCACTAAGTGTTGCCATCAATGCCACAGGGGGATATTGCTGGCATATGGCTTCTAGTGTTGTCATTAATGGAAACCTAAGTCATTGATTTGATCTGCATTGCAGTATTTGACCATACCAGAAGATAGAGTAAAGAACAAGGTATCCGATTGAAGTTGAAACTGTCAGTCTATTTGCATTTACCAATTTATCAGTTTGGATTGTGGATCTCAAGGAAGGTCAATGGGTATCTAGAATTTATTATCCTCGATTTTTGTGTCATCACATCAAGTGGTGTACAAGTTGGGAGATTTGGTCGATTTAGTTTTTGTTCAACAGTGCTAGAATGCCGACTAAGTGAATATGGGATGTTGTAGATGTTCAAGGTGAAATTATTTGGAGTATTTTCATATTCAATATTTTTCTTTGGGTCCTCACTATGATATGGATGACTTTGGTGGATTTGCATTAAATGTTGTTCATAATTTTAGCCGACAATTGATAAATATTTTCTATTTTATTGAAGCTGACTTATAGCGATTGAATCCTTGGTAGCGAATATATATAAGAGATTAGTTATTTCATTTTGGTGTGTGTTTGTGATGTGTTGATGTATGTAGTGAATGTTAGAAGCTTAGTTGAGCGATTATGCACAGTTTCACTTGTGTAATAGAGAATTTTTTGAAGTGAATTGAAGTAGAACAAAGTGAAGTGCAAAATCAAATAGAAGGTCCATAATCCGATCCATGAGCCTAACCAGAATTGTAATTATGAATTTGTAGATGCTACTTTCTCAGTTCAACCTTTTTTATGTAATTAAAATATTTTGTAAGGAAATGAGCTTCCTTGATTTTGAGCAGTGAGCTCTAGGCAGTGTGCTTGAATGCAAGTGCATTCCCATTTTGTTAAACATTTATATTTGAGTACTCAAATTGTGGATTGACCTCCATCATGGTTTTTCTCTTAATAGGGTTTCCACGTAAAAATCCTTGTGTTATGGTGTTATGGCTTATTGTTTTATGTTCACACATCTTTTTTTTGATTGAATGTTGTTGTCACTTGAGAGATCAGGTTAATAAAGTTAAAAATTGCACAACACTAACTCACCCCCCCTCTCAGTGTTGCTTTATTCCAACAACAACAATATTGTTGCCTCAATAAAACCATCTTGTTTCTCTCTTGAAATCCACTGGATTAAATTCCTTAGATTTTCTTTCTTATTCAACACATATACCTGAAATACAAAGATACACAAAGAATAAAAAATAATATGTGCCAATGGTCTCTCCACCCAACCATAGGATTGAGATTCAATCCAACCTTGAGCTAGGGTCACATAGCACTTCCACATAATACTTCCCACATAGGATCCACAATCCAAAGTGTAAGATAAAAAGTCCACATTACTAAACTTAACACATTAAAGACACTAATCACAAGGGCTCCTAGAAATTTTTGTACTTTATATACTTTGCACATCATAACATCTTGCATTGATATTTCTTTATTTTAACACAAAAGGTTATAAATGAAAATAAACTAAACAAGGTGGAAGATTCAACCAATGCAAACCCCAACACACTACTTGCATCAACACATGAAATGCAATATCAAATTCCACATATATTTTGTTATAAGCAAGACCAATATGACAAAAAAACTCATTACAAATCAACAAAGATAACTAAAAGGTTAGACCTCACCAAGAAAGTTTTCTATCCAACTTGAGGAAAAATCTCTTCCATTTCTCCTCCTTCATTACAACATGGTAAGAATTCAAAATGAAGAATGAAGAAACCAAACATAAACTCAAGAACAATCCAAAAAATCCCAGAGAGAAAACCCCCTCCACATAAATAGAGAGAATAAATGGAAGGGGAAAAGAAAACCTCTTTTGAAACTTCCTAATAACCCTTTTAAATTGAATTTTCGTCATTTCTCAGAAGTAAGCAATTAGAGTGGGTTTTGAACTTTATAAAAGAGATTTTATGGAGTAAAAATACCACTAACCCATAAACCTATCACCTAGGAAATATTTTAAACAATTAATATCACAAAAGGACTTCATAAAACATAAATTAAGTGACCATTTTAATAAAATGAATCGAGAGACTAATAAAACAACTCTCACATACACACAACCTAAACCACACAAAACAAGGCTAAATCACATACCCATGACAAGACTAATATTTCACAAGGATACAATAATGAAAGTAGCTATGTGACCCCCTTATCAACATTGGCCGATTTTTACTTGTTTACTTAACCAAGAATGTGTGTTTGTATTACTCATAATTAATAATAATTTAAAAAAATGACATATGAATTAAAAATTCCAAGAATAATAATCAACTAAGAAATTAGATCCACTAATCTACAAAATAACATACAATTTAACACTCCTTACTCAAATGATACCTGCTATGGAGTCAAGGAACAATTGAGTGAATACTATCTGTTATCAGAATATCACCACTTATGTCAATAGAATATTTAACTTATAATACATACTACTATAAGTAATATTGAATATCAATAATTGTCTTCATATTCATACCTACCCACATCTATGATATGTAATCACCTAATATAATGTAATCCACTTAATATACATAGTAATATTACCAATAACATAGCATATTGATCATTACATAATTACATAGACAAAGAATGGAACTCGTCTTACTATCACAAGAATTCACAACAATCATTAGATAGGATTAGTCAAGAATATGAACATCTTCATGGTGTAGCAACAATTGTCACTCATGTGTACTATCAACATGAAATAACAGATAAATCATCAAAAACTAATAGGATCATTAAGGTCACAAGGAACGAGGTCTTATAGTTTGGCACACCAGATCCATCCTCGACCTATGGGATATAAATCAAGGAGGAAAATAAAAAGGTTTTACACTATGGACCAAAAAATGTGGTGCTCAAAGGGGGAGGAGATCCAACTCAATATTCCAAATGGGAACATGATTTCATACATTTGTCCACTGTCTAGCACAAGGACGCATCACAAAAGAATCATAACGCTCCAATGAATGGGGGACTCCCTCCACCCCTAATACACTAGCAGAGCCTTCTTCGAATGGGGTGGTCATTACTAGGGGAATTCCAACACACAATAAAACATGAAATCTTATCAAAACACATAAATTAACACAAGGGTATACACAAGTAGATCATCTCAAATGTCAACCACACCCTTATCCCAAGTTGTATACCCAGTATCCCAGACTTGAGTCATAGACATTAAATTCACTGGTTTCTCACACACATATAATAATGCACTGTTTAAGCCTTTGAAACACCCATTTAAAAAAACAAACACTTAGCACTATCAATGCTTGAATCGGTTTACACTTGAAACAGTTACCAACATCTAAGCACATCACTATCACATTGGATTTCAAAGAAGGAATTTCATATAGGGGGAGTAGGGGCTTTACCATACATGGGGAAAAACATTTGAACAAATATCATAATCAAATCTCCACCAAAAACTCCACATAATTCCACACCAAAACCAAAACTCCACATTGGTGCCACACCACAACCAAATCAACACCCTTATTCCTTGCAACAATAAATCTCCAGAAAGTATAATGGGATACTCATATTCCTATAGATGCAAGGGTACTTATATCTTGGTAATGGCCATTTCCCCAAGGGCTACTCATATCCTAAATAATGAAATTCCCCTATGTGTGGGAGCTACATCCACTCAAACCCCTTGCACTTGAAGTACCTCAAATATCCTCTTCACAAGAGGGAGGTATACTCCCCTAAAAGGCACATAAGAAATGACACAAACACAAGGGACCACATAATTCCCAATCCCTGACATGAAAATCAGAGCAAACATCCACCATAGATCAAAACATAGTACACCACTAAGGATAAACTCCTTGCTTACAAAGATTATTTAGCTTATAATTCCATTGCACCAAAATAAAGCATCACTATTAGAAGAGGATGATTACTAATAATTGAGGCTAAATTTCTTCATGCATAGCTATTGCATTTTAATTTTCTACTCAAATAATTATGATAATATTTGCATTCTATTTAGAAATGCTACAACATCAAATCATTTGCACTGGACAACTTCAAATTAATATCATTAAGAGAATAAAATAAGAGTTTCATGCATAGCTAATGTTATCACGAGGGATTGCACTCGAATGCAAAGCTGTAAAGCTCAAAAATCCCATGTAACATGGAAACACTTTCAAGCCTGTGGGTTGCTCACAATGAAAGTGAATCTCTAGATTATGGGTTGGTTCCCCTTTTGATTTTGCAATGAAAACTAAATGAATTATACAATAAAACTGATAGAAGGCTAAATGAAATGCAAAACTGAACTTAAATGATGGTGATGCACCTAACTATTGATGAACTTGCAATCTGATTCACAATCAATTTTCAATGTTTCTATTTGCACAACTAAATCTGAACAACTCAATAACATAAATATTTAATATAGAGGCTTAGACAAAATTTTCCCTTTCAAAGGAAAACTATGTTTTCACAACTAAAATGATAAAAGAGATCACATGCACTATTAGTTCTCAAAAACGTTGGTTTCAAACCACAAGAGGTTGCAAAGCTCTTGATACATTTTAGGCTAACAAACAAGGCCAAACGGTATATTTGAACATTCGTCTCTTTAGGCTTTGCTAGACATAGGCTAGTGCACCTATGCAAATGAGGCAGACTTAGACTATTTGTTTCCTACTTGAAAAATTGATCAACAATGGAAATTGAGAGTGGAGAGATGCAATCCTAATTTGGTATAAATTGTATAATCAATATCAAGGTAAAATATATGAATATGTTCATATATGAGGTTTGAAACAAGTTTTGATAAAACTAAATGATGAAAATGGGTGAGACCAGTGCCTTGTAGGGTGAACGAAGTCAAATGAAAATCTAAGACAAAATGACTTGTATTGGCAATAACTCGAACTGTTTGGCACACTTATGTTTGTTTATAACTTGTATAAACATGCAGGAAAATGACTGACAAACTCTACTTGTGGATTCAATTGACACATATAGGTTACTTATGATTTATTAAAAGGATTTTTAATCTTTACTTAAAAGAACCAATTAAATAAATCACACACGACCAATAGATAACACCAAATTGGAGACAAAATGACAATCCTAGTTATATGATTCTTCTTACTCATCCAAATAACAATTCTAGATTACTATAACAGATTAAAAGGGTTTTAATTCTCTAAAAGAAGCCAATTAATCACATCACACAAGAACAACAAATGTGTTTTGATAAATTAAAAATGTACTTGATATATCAAATTAAATAATAAGGAAATATTATGCTGGAGACAACCATATAATTGAATATATTTAACGAATACTTGATACCAATATGAACCCACAAAATCAAATTTCTTTCATTGATTTCCTCAAATTATACTTGCAACATAGTCTTTTGAAATGTAAACATCATAGAAGCTTTTTTACTGTCTATCTATCCCTATTCGCCTATATCCTTTTGTCACAATGTAACAGATTTATATATGTCAAAATTTTGAAAATATGCATCCCTTGATGAATGTCTTTTGATATTAACAACAACTAACAACAATTAAAAATAGGTAGTTAGGCTCTAGTTAGCCATAAGTGGACTTTTGACAGATGGTCTAGATAATCACGTCTTTTATGAGTATCAACATCTCCCAATGCATTCTTGACTGCTATCTCCATGTTCACCATTTTCTCATTCTTCTCACATGCTTCATCTAATGTCGAGTCTTTATCTGTAGCCACTTCCAAGGTCTTTTTGTAGTATCAACTCACATTCTTCAATCCATTTGGTGTTTTCTTTTGTTTTTCCATCATTTTCAAAGAATACTAGAATTCCTTCTTTTGTGGCATCAATTAATCCTTTTTCATCTCCTTGAAGTTCCTCATGATAATCTTCGTGCTTTCTTATGATCTCCTTAGTAGTAGTGATAACCTCATTATTAGGAGTATCTCTCTTCTATATTTCCTGAAATTTCTCCTGGATTCTGCCACTAATTCTTTTATGCTCCTTCTCTGTAGCATAATTCTTTGAGTGAGTTCCCCAGAGTTTGCTTAGCCAAACCATCAAGTTATCCTGTCTTTTTCTAATCACTGCAAAAAGTGTATCAAATTTTCCTTGAGAATATACATCTGATCCTTCCCACTTGTCCTTTGTTCGAGAGTTTTCTCCTTGAGCCAACAACCTAGTGGATCCTTTCAATGTGTTTTCAATCATATCCTTCAGGTGATCATTATCCCTAAGTATCCTTTGATTGTTTATTTTATACACTTCCTTTTCTTTGATCATCATTTAGATCTGGGATTTATTTAGCTTGGCCACATTGATACCAATCTCAGATGTAGCCACTTGATCAACCTCTCCAACTTTCAATGTCATGACATGTCCAAAAGATTTTTGAGTGTCAATAATAATACATTTCCTATGTGGTGGGTAGAAGGCCCAGATCATAAGGGAACCTTCATCAGGGTTATACTTTGATCCTGTATACACTTATGTCACTCCCTCAGGGCTAAGCTTATGTGTAGCATTGTTATCCTTCAAGAAATTGTCAAAATCAAGAGCATATTTTAGGTCCAATCCTAGGAAAATCATGACACCTGAATCTTCTAACAATTTTCTCCCTCTCTATGGGGTCATATCTTTCATTTCCTTTTCCACACTTAACTTCAAATTATTAAACAGTTAATCCTCATTATTTGGTGTTACATTTTCAATAGATTCTCTTCTTTCTTTTCCCTTTTGTTTGTACAAGAAAGCTCTGAACTGTAGAGATTTCACAAACTCATCATCTACTACAAAGGATCTATAAGGCATTTTCCTGGTGTCTATGTCTGATCCCTCTTCAATTTTTGGTTCTCTAGGAGGAAGCTTATAATCCTTAGTTTTCAATTTGGAGATTTAATCAGTTGGACTTTGTGACCCCTCATCACCAGATGACTCCTCGCCAGAGGATACCAACTCCACATCTTGCATCTCTTTCATTTTTTTCTCTACTCCCTTGTTATATTCATCAACAACCCTCTCAACTTCTTTCTCTTCCAAATTTCTGATCAAATCATCATACTATTAAGGCATATGATTATACCCACCTAACTTCATCTTTTTCCTAGCAAGGTCTATGTATCCCTCTAGATCAAACCCTTTCTATGGTGGAGCTTTCTTCAAATTAAAATGCAATAACTTATCCAAAATCGAATCATACCCTTCTTTCGACAATATAGTGAAATGTCCAAAGCACAAAGTGCTTGGCATGAATTCCTATTTTCTAAAGGAACTTAAATTCACTACACTTGAGTAATCCATTCGCCTAACAATTTACAAGTAAGCAATTCTATCAGGCATTGTTTTAGGCAAGTTGAATGGTGTATCTTCAAAACCATACACTCTAATCATAGAAGCATCCTCAAAACAATACCAATCTCTCCAGTTGTGACCAATAGGTCCATTGAAATATTTAGGTCTGAGGAACCTCTTAATCTCATTAAACAATGCATAGTCGCAAGGATGGTTAAAGAATCTGTACAATGGTTTAACAAAGTATTCTTCAAAATGTATAAAGCTTGAATTAGAAAACCCACTATCCCAAATAGCAGTCCATAACTAAATTGGTAACAATTTACCCTCCCTATTAAACTTTGTAATCTTTAACTCTTCTGGCCACATTCCTAATTCTTGTCCATAATAGATTGCTATATGCATAAAAATCAAGTAATGTTTGAAATGCAGAATGGGGATCCATTTTTTATTGCCATTAGTCTTGAATCAATTCCTTTGAAGATGTATGAAGCATAATCAAAGGGTCTGGCATTGTGATACTAAACATCAGCTGCAAATACCATTGGTACAATTGACATAAGCTCAGGAGCTTTCATCCCTAACACCTGACATACTGAGAAGTATGTATATTTCAAATAGGGCTCGAATAAGTCTACATGAAATGGAGGCCCGTCATTGTCATCCAGTGGAACCATATTTCCATCCTTCTTAGGTATATGCAACAGTAATCTCCACCCCTTATAGGTGGTATCCATTCTCAAAAAATTCCTTTTCTAAATTCTCATGCACGATAGCTTGATCACATGTGCCTTCTAGGTTAAAATTTTTGCAAATTGTAGCTTCTGACACATGTATGAAAGGTTTACCCAATGAATTGCAGATAGATTTGAGTTTTGGATTGTAATGAGAAGCTAAGAGTTTCATTAGTTCCACATCCACAAATATTTTTGGGACAACCAATTTTACCAAGTTGAATTTCGAGGGATTGCATACTGGCTCAAACCTATCCCTCTGATGATAGTGAAACATAAATAGTTCATATCCCAGAATTGAAGTCCACACATCCCTTATGTGTTTGAATTTTTCCTCAAATATATCCAAATCTTCCCTAAGTTGTGTAGAACCTTTGGCTTTAGGTCCTGAGCTAGGTAGTTTGTCAATAAGATCTTGATTCAATTTCCTTTCAGCTATTTCTGATTCATCCCTAGTCTCAATATTTTTCTTTTTTCCCTTAGGATGACTACCCTCACCCTTATTTTTTCTACTTTTTTATTTTCCAAAGCTCGAACCCTCCATTTTATTTTCTCAAATTGACAGAATTGAAAATACAATTGCAGAGAATTCACAAGCTTACTTGAAAATCTTTGACTAGATAAAATTCTCTTGCCCTTGTCCATTCTCCCATTCCTTTCATTGCCAACTCTGCAAATTATCCTTTATTATTCTTCTTCGATTCAAAGGATTATCTATTTAGTGTGTATCCGTGAAACCATTAATGTCTAGCTCCGAGCATGAGTGTAGCAAGTTTTTCAAATTTCCCACTATCAGATCAAATGATTATATCGAGGAGACATTTTTAAACTTTGGATGATCTATATGTTTGAATCAATTCAAACATTCATTAGGCACCTTATATGGTCGGGGAGACCAAATATCACTCCTACCAATGTTAAATAGTTGATTTTTTCTTCATCTTTTGATCCATATCACCTTTAGAAAAGGATTTATTAAGTCATTTAGATATCATAGCTATTGCCAAGTGTCACTCCGATGAACTTTTGATCCATTTTTACTTCCATCAGCAAGAGAATAGGTATCGCTACAAGATTTGAATGTTACTCTTATGTTACAAGTCTCCCCGATGTATCGTCCTCCTTTAGATGAATTGAGAAGACTCTCTCTGATGCTACTTTCATCAACATGACATATGGAGTTGGAAAGACATTTGAAACTCATTTTGATAGCACGTCTCCCCGACATGTTTCTTTGTGTTTCATTGGTGATACAGATTGGACATCTTGCCGATGAAATTCCATTGGAATGAGATGTATGATCAGGCTAACTTGAAGATCTCACTCCAATAGCATTTTTCTTACCGATAACTTTTTCGTCGGTGAAACAATAAGCCTTGTCTTCTTGAATATGTATCCTCTTAAGTTGTTGATTGATGTGACAATTTTGACCTTTCGTTGATATGCCATAAATACCTAAATTGAAAGGTTATAGCTTATGGGTCAGAGAGACATAGACCTAGTTATGCCGATATGGATTATTTATTCAGAGTCTTCCGCTCAATGATGATCAGAGGGATTTTGATGTGTCAAAAGGTAAAATTTGATGTGATCAATGGTGGATATGATATGTGAAAAGGATTATAACAAATTTTCACTCAAAATGTGGCTACCTTGTGGGATTTATGAATGTAAGCCACTAAAATTTTGAAATTTTTTATAGTCCCAATAGTGGCTCCATCTAGGAATGAATGATTGTGAGATCATTGCAAGAATTTAGATCACTGGGAGAGAATACCAAGTAGCATGTGATATGGAATGGTAGTGGAAATGAGGAAAATGAAGAGTGGTGGAAGTGATATGAAGTCCTATTCTACTGTGCATGGAAAAGTTTTATTTATTTTGGAAGGTTATCTAGGAATTGTCTATGCACTAACAATCCCTAACCTTCACTTATTCTACTGTGCATGGAAATGATGCATTTTAAGAGGTTTTTCAAGAGTTTTCCATGCATTGGAAACCATTAATTCTCTATGTTCTTCAAGAAAAGAAGTGCTTTAGGAATTTACCATGTATAGGAAATTCTTGTTCTTCTCCTGACATGTTTTGCAAAAAATAAGAATCCTCCCCTCCTTTTCCAATGATAACAAAGGGACCTAACCACAAGGCTTCAAACTTCCCATGCTTTCCTTTTTCCTAACATCTAGCATTCCACATTACTACCAAATCATTCACCTTAAATTTTCTATTTTTGGCTTTCTTATCAAAAAGATATTTCATTTGTGATTACAATTTCATATTTTTCTTTTGGGCCATTCTCCTTATTTCATCAAGCTCTACAAGCTACTCCATCCTTTCTTCCATTGGTTTTGGAATATCTAGGTCTCCTGAAGGATGAATTTGTAAATTGGTAAAAGGTTTTGTAATGGAATCTTGGCTTGTGTTCTATACACCATTTCAAATGGAGACTTTCCAATTTCCTTCTTTACAGTAATCCTATCCGCCCACACAACTATTCTCAACTTTGAGTCCCATGCCTTCTTGTTCCCACCTAACATCCTTATGATTTTCAAAAGACTTTTATTACTAGATTCTTCCTGACCATTTGCTTGTGGGTTTTAAGGAGCAGCATAAGAAATAGCAATGCCATATGTGTTGCATAAATTTTTGAATTCATTGGACCTAAAACACATCCCATTGTTTGTGATCATCCTTATTGGTGTACCAAATCTAGTTATGATATTCTCCATCAGAAAATTTATTACCACCTTGCTTATTGCTTGCTTAGTTGGGATTACCTCCACCCATTTAGTGAAATAATCAATTGCCACTAATATCCACTTATGTCCTCTACTTGATTTTTCTTGTATTTCCCCAATAAAAGCAATTCCCCATTGATGGAAAGGGGTTTCTACTTATACAGGTCTAAGCGGTAGGGCTCCTTGATATCTCATATTTCCTAAGAATTTCTGACAAGCTTCACACCTCCTTATATATACAAAAGAGTAATTAAAAACCTTAGGCCAATAATAGCTCGCCCTGAGAATCTTATGTACAGTAGATTTGGAATAATAGTGACCTCTACATACTCCTTCATGCATCTCCCTCAAGACATGTTCTGCTTGTGATTCATCTAGATAGAATAATAGCACTCCATCCTTGTTTTTCTGAAACAAATCACCTTCTATGAATACATACTTGGATGCCTGCAACTTTAGAGTTCTCCTCTAATTATCATTTAATACTTTAGGGCACTTCATGTGTCTAAGATAATACACTATGTTTGTGTACCAAGGAGTATGTTTAATGCTTGCAACTGTACCATCCTCATTTTCCACATTACAGATTTGGTTAGCTTCTATGTTTTCTTCTACAATTAGTTTGGCTAGACCCTGTCCCCTTACTAACTTGGTATTCTAAATTTCCATATTAAATTCTTGGATTTTATTGATCCATCTAGATGTCTTCCCTGTTACCTCTATTTGTACCAAGATATCTTTCACAACTACATGTGGTACATATGCAATTACTTTGGCTCGAACTAAATATGCTCTAAAAGATTTTGTTTCTTTGACCAATGCATAAGATTTTTTCTCCATAATATCATACTTTAATTCTGACCCTTGTAGTGATTTGCTAAAAAAGGATACAGGTTTCTCATATCCTTCATCATTCTTTTGTAACATAACAACTGCTATGGTGTGGAATGAGGCAAATGAAAATATTTGGAAAGATTTGGAAAAATCATGAGATTTTAGAATAGGGGATTCTTTGATGGCTTTCTTGATGGATATAAAAGCTTCCAGGGCTTCTATAGTCCAATCTATTTTTTCTCTCTTCTTCAACATTTTGGATATATAATTTCAACAAAATTTGACACAAATATCCTAACAAAGTTAATTTTTCCAAAAAAAAGATTGAATGGCTTTGACAGTTTTGGGAATGGGAATTTTGTCTATGGCTTCTACTCTTTTAGGGTTTATTCTAATTCCTTTTTTTTGATACAATATGTCCCAAAAGCTTACCTTCAGTGACAAAAGGTGACATTTCTTAGGATTGAGACTGATACCATATTCCAAAGCCCTGATGAATATTTTCTCCAAGTGTTCTACATGGTCTTCTGCCCTTTTAGAATAAGTAGTGAGGTCATCCTAATACACTACCATTATAACATTGATTAAATATGCAAATGCCACATCCATGGCCCTTTGGAAAGTTTCCCATGCATTTGTGGGACTAAATGGAATTCTTACATAGACATATATCCCCCATGGTGTAGTAAAAGTTGTCTTGTATTGCTAAGAATCTTTAACTTTGACCTGATTATACCTAGAAAATCCATCCATCATTGACAACAACTCACATCCTATTACTTTATGCACTATGGCTTCCATATTTGGGAGCGGGTAATTATCTTTTAGGGAGGGGACATTTAAATTTTGGAAGTCTACACATAGTCTATAATCCCCATTTTTCTTTCTTACTAGGACCAAGTTTGAGACCCATGATGAATGTCTAATGGGCTTGGTAATACCTCCTTCCCTGAGTTTTGCCAATTCCTCTTGCATTTTAGGCTCCAAAGTTGGATTGATGGGCCTTTGCTTTTTTTTGAATGGTTTTGCACCTAGCTTTAATGGAATCTCATGTTGGAAAAGATATTTGTATGCTTTATGATCCTCCTAAGACTAGGAAAAAATGTGCTTGTATTTTCTTAACAATGCAATCAACATTTTTCTGATTGTTGGACTTAGCTTCTTTCGAATGTAGACTCTTTTTGGTGCTAATTCAGTTCCCAAATTGATTTCCTCAACATCTTCTCTCTTTAATAGTGTTTTCTTGATGAGAGCATGATCCTTTCCATCATATACCCTTTCTAATGCCACAAGTCCTTTGGGAAGTTTGCTGGTTTTAAGCTGCAAAACTTCTTTTCCAAATACGGTTTGTTTGGCATCTACTTCCTCAACAAATGCATTAAAGTCAATCTCTTGAGCTTCATACTGGTCTATGCAATGGAGAAACTTTATGAGATTAGTGTCATCATTGAAAACTTTCCAACTATAGATATTATCAGGGATAGTAGGCCTTGTTTTGAATTCAACTTGAGAAACTCTCACCAAGGTGATATCATCTCTTTCTAGGGTTACATTAGCTAGAAAATTTGCCATCAAGTTGTTGGACCTGTTTATCCATTCAATTGAAAAAGCATCAAATAATTCAATTTTATCCCACACAAAATTTCTATATTGTTTTAACCTTTTTTTTTATAGCATATTTCGACCTAACTTGTGAAATGATTAACTCAAAGTCCTCAAGAACAGTTAGCAACTTGATCTTGTGTTTGACAACCATATCCAAACCAATTAGTAGGGTTTCATATTCTACTATATTATTTGTACAATCAAAGGCTAGAAATAATGAATATTTGAATGTGATACCTTCAGGTGAAATAAAAACTACACCGTCTCCATTTCCTTCCTTACTACATGCTCCATCAAAATACATTTTCCATACACTGTGTTGATCCTTAGAAAGATGCTTATCAATTGGATCAATATTCACTAATTCCTCCCTAAATCCACATCACAAAAGCAATTTAGCTGCTCTTGAGGAACATAATGCACAATTTGATTCATCCTTAGTTCTCTATATAACTTGACCTCTTCGCCATTGATTGGTATTGTGGCATAGGATAGGTCAAACTGTACATTTCCTCCAACTACTGCGGTCCATTGTCTTGACAAAAGCATTCCAAAATGAGGAGGCGTATCAATCACAATTATATCAATATTGTAAATTGCTTGTGGATAAGCAACCAACTTCACCTCTACATCTCTCATAATTCCTATCACTGGGACATGCCTACTATCCATAGCATAACATTTTCCACTAGTAGTGTCTACCCACATGCCCAATTGTTTCATGACCCCTACTGGCATGATGTTGATAGCAACACCTGAGTCTATCATACAATTCCTTACTAGCTTATTATTTATGAGTAGTGTAGTAAATAATGGATCAACTTGTGGAGGATTTATCAATGCATCACCTAGACAAACCTCAGGAACTTTTACCTTTTCTTTCTTATTAGTGATCTTGGTGGTCCCCTTGTTTTTAGAGTTTGTACTTTTATCATTTCCATTAGATATTAATTGAATAACATTATCCCTTTACTCTTTTATCTTCATCATTTCTAATAATGGCACAAAATTTTTTCCTGAGACAAAGCCTGGGTGAGGTCAAAAGATGTATTCTCTGTTTTAATCATCTTCCTTTGCTCCAGTGAATCTCCTTTGTTCTCTTCTTTTTCTTTTTTGCTTGTTTGATCAAACTTTTTCTTGTCTTTATGCAACTCTTTGTTTTCTTCCTTATGAACATGCTTTTTCTCGTTTTTATCAAGCTGCTTATTTTCTGCCTTTTTCAGTACTCGTTGTGTTGTTACTTTGTCTTTCATAACTATTCCTCTTGGAACACCCTCATCCTCATTTATTATTATGTTTCTTAATCGATATTTTCTTCTTTCCTATTCTACTGCAGCAATGGTTAAATTTTTAATCTCTTCCTCAGTTGGCTTTCTTATATTGTATTTACTTGGCTGAAAAGGTGCACTAATATAACATTGTTCATCACTACTTTCTTCATAATAAAAAAAGACTTGTTGTCCTACCATATGAACATTTTAAATTTTATTATTAACATCATACTCGTAACCTTCCTCTTCTGAAGATGAATATACCTCCTCAATGGGATGGAGGGTGTGGGAAGTTAAATAGATTGTATGATCCTCTTCATCATTGTCTACTGGTATCTCCTCTTCTTGTATTGATTGAGCAACAATACAATGATTATGGGAATGTGGCAACTTGCAAATTTGACACCAGGAACTATTGTTAACCATGTATGCTCCTCTCTTCTTTAAAGTGTCAGGAGTTTCCTTATTCTTAGGCTTGCCAATTATGGGCCTTCCATCTTTGCAATTTGTGTTATATGGCATATCATCTAGCTTTGTTCTTTCATTCCTATGTGTGTTTTCTTGTCTATTATGAGGATTGTTAAAAATTTTGGGAACCCTGAGATTATCTCTTTTACCACTCATCCCAGTAGCCTTTCTATTATTTTCAATAGTTAATGTTATTTTTTGTACTTCAACTAAATTTCTAGGGCACCTATTCCAAAGCTCATATCTTGTCTTTGGATCTAATGTTTTAGGGTCTACCAATTTGAACCCAGGAGGTATCTTATTATGCAATTTGGAGAACCTCTAGTTGAAGTCATAGACTGAATCATTCTGATATTTCTGGATACTAACCAATTCATGCAAGGAAAACTCTAGTGCACATTGATTCCCATACTGTTCAAGGAACTGGTCGTGAAACTCTTGAATGGAAGCAATAGAATTTGTTGGTAAACTATTAAACCAATCTCTAGATTCTTTAGTTAGTGACATCATAAATAGCCTCATCTATACATCTTCATACTACATATCCAGGTCTTGAATAAAAGCATTAAAACTCCTTAAGTGTTCCTCAGCAGTGACCACACTACTTCTTGTAAATTTTGGGACAAGACCTCTTCAACTGTTGTCCATAGGGTAGGGGTATATTTGGAATCCTGCTAAGTCAAATTGTCTAATCATAGTTGTGTAGTGTCGAGGAGGTGGATTTTGAGGATGTTGATATTGGTATAATGGATGATTGTATTGTGCATGGGGTGGTGGCATATATTGTTGGCTAGGGGGCGGCTGAGCATTTGGATGTTGTGGTGGATTTTTAGGTGGAGCATTTGATGGTTTGTATTGATTCCCAGATGGATTTTGTGGTGCTTTTGGTGGATTTGAAGGTCCTACATTATTATTCCCTTTCCTGTGAGGTGGTATATATTTAGGGAGGTTAGCTATCTAAGCATCAAATCAGGCTCTTTGCAGCTTTAGATCCTGGAGTTCTTTTATCACTTGGAGCCTATGTTCATATTCTACTTTCATTCTATCCATTTCTTTTCTTTCATACTCCAATTGTGTATTTAATTCTTCTTGAGTCATAAATTCATAATTTTCTTCAGGGGCTACATTATCAACAGGCTCATTTTGATTTCCTTCCATTCTATGATCATATTCATGTTGTTTCTTGATTCTTTCAGCCTCAAAGCTAGCTACAAATTCTTCCTCTTTCTTAGGATCTGGCTGGTAGAAAGGATTCTTTTTTTCTTCAGGAGTGTGAGGTTCTCTTGATGAGCTATTCTCATTTGTCAATGTATCATAGCGATTATATGTTTCAAAGTGGGGTTTTGATGTTTTATCCTTATTTGTCATGCACATGTCATCAAACACCTTCTTACCTTTATCATTCTTATAAGTCCATTTACTATTATCACTAGGACCTTCTTTATATAGGGACCTTCTGCTGTGCATGTTGTGAACTATTCTGATGGTCTTAACTCTTGAGTTTATTCTTTCTAATATGCAATTTATTTTATCAGAGTCACCACTCACTCATACAAAAGTGAGAAAATTATATACTTTCTTGTTCCTAGTGGAGTCTTATGTAAGGTATTGGCTCTATGATGAAGGCTTGGATTTAGATTTGAGTCCCTAGTAGAGTCACCAATCTATTAGTTCTCAAAAATGCTAGTTTGAAACCACAAGAGGTTGCAAATCTCTTGATATGTTTTAGGCTAACAAAAAAGGCCAAACGGTATATTTGACCCTTCTTCTCTTTAGGCTTTGCTAGACCTAGGCGAGTGTGTTGATGATGTTTTCTGCATAGCAACAACTCAAACCTAATATAATATCCTATCTCTCTTGAAAGGTAAATCTCTATCGGCAAGCTTCAAGAAATAACCCCAAGGTCTCTAATGTCAGGTCTTGACAATGCATAAACAACTTAGTGATAAATGTGAAAATGTTGGTAATCACAAAGGGACCTTACAAATGAACAATGCTGGAAGTGTATTTTCATCAAATGCAGCAATGTGGTGATGCTTTTAATCCTAAAATTGACCCAGATTCAAAATAAACAACAAAATAAATAAGGGTTAAGAGATATTTCTAAGACTAAAACCTAAGATCAATCTCAACAATGATGAATGTTGCAAATGGACAGATCCCCAATGAAACCAATCTCTGTTTGATCAAGGATAAGCCTACAACTCCATAGAAATGGTGCAATCTTCTAAGGAAACTAAAGATTTTTAGACTTTGAACATTCATTCACATACCCAATAACTGGCGCAATGTAAACAAGCATCCACAGTTGAACTTAGCACAAAATAAGGCCTAGACTAACTTTACACAACAAATTACAATCAGAAAATTGCTAAAAGTATGGATTGGAGATCGATCAACATCATTAACATTTTACCATTATTGCAAGAGAATCAAAATCTAACATCTAACATTGAGAATTGAGAACAAGAAACCATAAATTGTCAAAGTGTAACACAAAGCTTGCCAAATCAACAATCCAATTGCATTAACTTCTCCAGCATTACATAACAATTTACAGTCTCCCCTCTCTCCTACAACTACTGACTTCTCCAACTTAGCCAATTCTGGATTTTACAACCTCTAATAAGCTATTCTAACCCCTATATCTGACCCCCTTTACAAATGAGAGGGCACTGGTCTTTTATAAAAAAATACATTTTTAATCAATGGCCAGGATTTAGTTCATCCAATGGCTGCAATTGCACTTCTAGAAGCATCAAGTTATTACATTTAATTTGGGAGCTCATGGTATATCATCATCAAATTGCATAAAAGTAGTTACATCATGGAACAATGAGAAAACAACATTATGCTAGCTTGTCATTAATGAGAATTCTGATTGGATGATGAAATTAGCTTCACATGTCTTCTAGAAACTACTTCCAGCTGTAGACAGTTTGGGCACTGATTCTCATGCAAGTTCCACTTTTAAAATTTGAATTGAACTCTTCCATATTTCCCTTTTGGCACGAATCCATATGCAAGTTCCCCTTTTAATATTTATTTAATCCTAAAAAACAGATATCATCATTAGTAGCTCACATGTTGGAAATTTTATTTTCAAAATTTTCTTTCCATCTCAAGAATTTAAGTTTCGGGAACATTTTAAAATTTCAAGGAAAAATATTCCATTTTTGAAAAAAAAATGCATTTCGAAAAAAATTTCCATTTCAAAAAAAAATCATTTTTGAAATTTTTTTCCCATTTTTCCCATTTTGGGTTTTAAGGAATTTCAGGATTTTTAGGGGTCTCGGGATTTTCAGGGGGTCAAGGAATTTTTGGGAAAATCCTGAGGGAATGGATTTTCCCAGATTTCCTGCAGGGTCAAAATCCCCTAAACCTCATAACTTTTTTTCTAGAAGGAATTTTCAAAAAGTTCAAAAAGCAACCCTGCCTAATTTTTTGTCCTTTATCCACAAATGCAAAAAAAAAAATTACATATAACATTGAAAATTCACTTCAAAATCCCCATTTTTGAATTCCAAGACAGATAAATTTCCCCTAGAGCCTCAAAATATTGTCCTCATCAAACCAAATCTAGACTTAATGCCCAAATAACCTCCCAAGAAGAGCAAAACCAAAATTTGACCAAGCCAAGAGGCAGAGATGCAAAAGAAAAAAAGAGGGTCCCCGCCTTCGATGAGGCGTGTGTGCAAAAATTGCACAATAGGGTGAACCTATGAAAATGAGGCAGACTTAGACTATTTATTTCCTACTTGAACAATCTATCCACAATGGCAATTGAGAGTGGAGAGATGTAATCCTAATTTGGTATAAATTGTATAAGAAATATCAAGGTAAAATCTATGAATATGTTTAGATGTGAGGTTTGAAACAAGTTTTGATAAAACTAAATGATGAAAATGGGTGAGACCAGTGCCTTGTAGGGTGAACGAAATCAAATGAAATTCTAAGACAAAATGACTTGTATTGGCAATAACTTGAACTGTTTGGCACACTTATGTTTTTTTATAACTTGTATAAACGTGCAGGAAAATCAATGATAAACTCTACTTGTGGATCCAATTGACACAACCAGGTAACTTATGATTTATTATAAGGATTTTTAATCTTTACTTCAAAGAGCCAATTAAATAAATCACATAGGAACAACAGATAACACCAAATTGGAGACAAAATGATAGTCCTAGTTATATGATTCTTCTTACTGATCCAAATAACACTTCTAGATTACTCTAAGAGATTAAAAGGGTTTTAATTCTCTAAAAGAAGCCAATTAATCACATCACACAAGAACAACAAATGTGTTTTGATAAATTGAAAATGTACTTGATATATCAACTTAAATAATAAGGAAATATTATGCTGGAGACAACCATATAACATAATATAGTTAACAAACAATTGATAACAATATGAAGTAACATAATCAAATTTATTTCATTGATCTCCTCAAATTATACTTGCAACATAGTCTTTTGAAATGTAAACATCATAGAAGCTTTTTTATTGTCTATCTATACCTATTCACCTATATCCTTTTGTCACTATGTAATAGATTTATATATGTCAAAACTTTGAAAAGATGCATCCCTTCATGAATGTATTTTGATATTAACAACAAATAACAACAATTAAAAATGGTAGTTAGGCTCTAGTTATCCATAAGTGGACTTTTGATAGATGGTCTAGATAATCACGTCTTTTGTGAGTATCAATATCTCCCAACGGATTCCTAACTACTATCTCTATGTTCACCATTTTCTCATTCTACTTGCATGCTTCATCTAATTTCGAGTCTTTACCTGTAGCCAGTTCCAAGGGCTTTTGTAGTTTCAACTCACATTCTTCAATCCATTTGGTGTTTTCTTTCTTTTTCCCATCATTTTCAAAAAATGTTGGTATTCCTTCTTTTGTGGAATCAATTAATCATTTTTCATCTCCTTGAAGTTCCTCATGATAATCTTCGTGATTTCTTATGATCTCCTTAGCAGTAGTGATAGCCTCATTATCAGGAGTATCTCTCTTCTGTATTTCCTAAAATTTCTCTTGGATTCTACCACTAATTCTTTTATACTCCTCTGCAGCATAATTCTTTGAGTGAGTTCCCCAGAGTTTGCTCAGCGAAACCATCAAGTTAGCCTATCTTTTTCTAATCACTGTAGAAAGTGTATCAAATTTTCCTTGAGAATATACATCTAATCCTTCCCACTTGACCTTTGTTATAGAGATTTCTCCTTGAGCCAGCAACCTAGTGGATCCTTTCAATGTGTTTTCAATCATATCCTTCAGGTGATCATTTTCCCTAAGTATCCTTTCACTGTTTATTTTATACAATTCCTTTTCTTTGGTCAACATTTGGATCTGGGCTTTTTTTAGCTTGGCCACATTGATACCAATCTCCGATGTAGCCACTTGATCAACCTCTCCAACTTTCAATGTCATGACATTTCCAAAATCCTTTTCAGTGTCAATAATAATAGATTTCCTATGTGGTGGATATAGGGCCCAGATCATAAGGGAAACTTCATCAAGGTTACACTTTGATCCTGTATATACTTCTGTCACTCCCTTAGGGCTAAGCTTATGTGTAGCATTGTTATCCTTCAAGAAACTATAAAAAAAGAGAGAAGAATTTAGGTCCAATCCTTGGAAAATCATGACACTTGAATCTTCTAAAAAATTTCTCCCTCTCTCTAGGGTCATATCTTTAATTTCCTTTTCCACACTTAACTTCAAATTATTCAACAATTGATCCTCATTATTTAGTGTTACATTTTCAATAAATTCTGTTATTGCTTTTCCCTTTTGTTTGTACAAGAAGGATCTGAATTCTAGAGATTTCAAAAACTCATCATCTGCTAGAAAGGATCTATAAGCCATTTTTCACATGTCTATGTCTGAGCCCTCTTCAATTTTTGGCTCTCTAGGAGGAAGCTTATAATCCTTAGCTTTCAATCTGGAGATTTTATCAGTTGGACCTTGTGACCCCTCATACCAGATGACTCCTCACCAGAGGATAACAACTCGACATCTTGCATCTCTTTCATTTTTTTCTCTACTCCCTTGTTATATTCATCAACAACCCTCCCAGCTTCTTTCTCTTCCAAATTTATAATCAAATCATCATACTGATAAGGTATATGATTATACGCACCTAACTTCATCTTTTTCCTAGCAAGGTCTATGAATCCCTCTATGGTGAAGCTTTCTTCAAAGTAAAATGCAATAACTTATCCAAAATCAAATCATATCCTTCTTTGAACAATATAATGAAATGTCCAAAGCACAAAGTGCTTGGCATGAATGCTTGTTTTCCAAAGGAACTTAAATTCATTACACTTGAATAATCCATTTGCTTAAAAATTTCCAAGTAGGCAATTATATCAGGCACTATTTTAGGCAAGATGAATGGTTTGTCTTCAAAACCATATACTCTAATAATAGTAGCATCCTCAAAACAATACCATTCTCCCCAGTTATGACCAATAGGTCCATTGAAATCTTTAGGTTTGAGGAACCTCTTAATCTCATCAGACAATGCATATTCACAAGGATGGTTAAAGAATCTGTGCAATGGTTTAACAAAGTATTCTTCAAAATGTACAAAACTTGAATTGGAAAACCTGCTATCCCAAATAGCATTCCATAACTAAATTGGTAACAATTTACCCTCCCTATCAAACTATGTAATCCTTAACTCTTTTGGCCACATTCCCAATTCTTGTCCATAATACATTGTGATATGCATAAAAACATAGTAAGGTTTGAAATTCAGAATAGGGGATCCATTTTTTACTACCATTAGCCCTGAATCAATTCCTTTGAAGATGTATGAAGCATAATCAAAGGGTCTAGCATTGTGATACTGAACATCAGCTACAATTACCATTGGTATAATTAACATAAGCTCAGGAGCTTCCATCCCTAACACCTAACATACTAAGAAGTATGTATATTTCAAATAGGACTCAAATAAGTCTACTTGAAATGGAAGCCTGTCATTGTCATCCAGTGGATCCATATTTCCATCCTTCTTAGGTCTATGCAACAATAATCTCCTTGTTTTATAAGTGGTATCCATTATCCAAAATTATTTTTTCTAAATTCTCATGCACAATAGCTTCATCACATGTGCCTTCTAGGTTAAAAAATTTACAAATTGTAGCTTCTAACACATGTATGAAAGGTTTACCCAATGAATTGTAGATATCTTTGAGTTTTGAATTGTAATGAGAAGCTAAGAGTTTCATTAGTTCCACATCCACAAATATGTTTGGGACAACCAATTTTCCCAGGTTGAATTTCTAAGGATTGCATATTGGCTCAAACCTATCCCTCTAATGATAGTGAAACATAAATAGTTGATATCCCCGAATTGAATTCCACACATCCCCTACGTGTTTGCATTTTTCCTCAAATCTATCCACATCTACCCTAAGTAGTGCAAAATGTTTGGCTTTAGGTCCTGAGCCAGGTTGTTGCTCAATAAGATCTTGATTGAATTTCCTTTCAGCTATTTTTAATTCATCCCTATTCTCAATCTTTTTCTTTTTTCCCTTAGGATTACTACCCTAACCTTGCTTTTTTCTACTTTTTTATTTTCCAGAGCTAAAACCCTCCATTTTATTTTCTCAAATTGACAGAATTGAAAATACAATTGCAGAGAATTCACAAGCTTACTTGAAAATCTCCTGCTGCACCTCCCATTCCTTTCACTGCCAACTCTAGAAATTCTCCTTAATTATTCTTCTTTGATTCATAGGATTATTTATATAGTGTATCCGTGCAACCATTAATGTCTAGCTCCGAGCATGAGTGTAGCAATTTTTTTTGAATTTCCCACTATCAGATCAAATGATTATATTGGCAAGAAATTTTTAAACTCTAGATGATCTATATGTTTGAATGAAGCCAAACGTCCATGAGGAAAATTATATGGTCGGGGAGACCAAATATCCCTCCTACTGATGTTAAATAGTTTATTTTTGCTTCATCTTTTGATCCATATCACCTTTGGAAAAGGATTTATTAAGTCACTTAGATATCATAGCTATTGCCAAGTATCACTCTGATGAACTTTTGATCCATTTGTATTTCCATCATGAAGAGAATAGGTATCGCTGAAATATTTGAAAGTTACTTTGACATTACAAGTCTCCTTGATGTATCATCCTCCTCCTTCAGATGAATCGACAAGACTCTCTCCGATGCTACTTTCATCGACATGACATATGGGGTTAGAAATACATTTGAAACTCATTCTGATAGCACATATCTCCCTGACATGTTTCTTTGTGTTTCATTAGTGAGTCAAAGTTGGAATCTTGTTGATGAAATTCCATCGGCATGGCATGTATGCTCGGGCTAACTTGAAGATCTCACTTCGATAACATTTTTCTTACCAATAATTTTTTCGTCGGTGAAGCAACATGCCTTGTCTTCCCAAATATGTATCCTCTTAATTTGTTGATCGATGTGACAATTTTGACCTTTGGCCGATGTGCTAGAAATACCTAAATTGAAAGGTTATAGCTTATGGGTCAGAGAGACATAGACCTAGTTATGTCGATATGGATTATTTATTCAAAGGCTCTTGCTCAATGATTATCAGAGGGATTTTGATGTGTCAAAAGGTCAAATCTGATGTGATCACTGGTGGATATGATATGTGAAAAGGATTATAACAATTTTGCACTTAAAATGTGGCTACCTCATGGAATTTATGAATGTAAGCCACTGAAATTTTGAAAAAAATTATAGTCTCGACATGCACAATGTATAACCTGTGAACTTAAACTTAACTGCAAACACACATTTATGAGAGAGACAAAAAATTAGAGGTTTCTAAATTGAAACACAATAAATTCCTTATTAGATCAAACATAATGATGATGCCTAAAATATTGAAGGAAAAACTTGATACTATTGAAAGGTGAAAGGAAAATCTGCAATTGACAATATATGATAACCTATAAAAGTTGTTGTATATATTAAACTGTAAAATAAAATTGAGTTACAAGATAGTCTCTTTGTAGAATGTAAATGCAAAAAATAAGAACTAAGGAAAAAGACTAAGTCTTTTCCAATATATACAATGTATGATAACTCCAATGCGCCAAGAGGTGGAACTAAAAGCCAACTAAAAGTGAAAAATATCTCAAAAGTATTCTCTCATGATGAAAGAAGAAAATCCTTGAAAAGAGGGCTCACAATTGAAGCAAATTGAACTTTGAATGTTGTAAACTCCTCCCGATGTTGTGCATGATCGAAAGATCTTCAAAACTGATCTTAAACTGAAGTTATGCCTCAAAAATCTCCACCATTTGCTCCATTTTGCATGACTAGTTAACTAAAAAAAGACTCAAGTCTCCACCTTTGTGATTTGCATGATTTGATCTCCAGCTCACTTATTTTTCTTGCATGATTTTGGAAAAGGTAAATGTATGATTATATAGTAAAGATAATCAATGTGATTATTTTAATATTTAATATGTGATTGTTCTTCCTTTTACATATTACATGCTAAATATTAAGGTAGCTTTACCTTTAATATTTAATTACATTGTTATTTTTTTTAACACCATGTAATAAATATAAGTGAAGTGCTCCCTTAGCTCAAATTTAAATAATAATATGGAACTTGACTTATGAGTCCATCTTCAAAACACATAGGCCTTCTATTATCACTAGGTTGACTGACTTAATAATTCAAGACCATGGGCAATAATAAAATGAAATGATTTTATTTAAAAGCTTAAGACAAAATTACTCCCTTCATTCGACTTAGGGTAAGTAAAGGCATCAAACCCTAATCCTTCCCTCATTCATCACTTGCACTTTCTGGAAGCATACTGCTATTGTGCCGCCATGAACTAGGTTTGGAGCTCAAAACTCTTGATTTTACATGCTATTTCTGATGGCTTTCTGAAGATTTACATAGAAAAATGTAAGTTAAGCTTTCCTTGGGAGTCAACCTCCATTTTTAATGCATTCTCAGGCTTCCAAGCCATGACTATAGGTCATTTTTTGATGCATTTGTGTTGCTTCTATTTCTGTTGACATTGTCTCCACCTTGGGCTGCCATGGATGCCTCCATCTTGAGCTTTTGGAAGCCATATCCATGGGTTTTGATATATTTTATGTGAGAAAAAGAGGTAAGCTCTTTTATTCATTCGAATATTTCTCCACTTCTTTAGCAAAATAGGGATTTGCTTATGGTTTTTTTCCCTTTCTCTATTTTCTGAAATTGATTGAGGTCTTTCTTTACCATATGAATCTAACAAAAGAGAGACATCATGTTGATTTTTCTGATAGAAATAAAAAGAATGACCTCCTGATGAAAGGCTGCAGCCTGTTAATTTTTTGGGTGCTTCTATATTTCTATACAAGCTCGATATATTCTCCTTTATGATCTTATTGGAGGGTTTTAAAAACCCCAAGTTGTGGCTTGAAACCTGAATCTTCTGGGTCATCTTTGTTTGAAAAAAAATTGAGGGTTTTCATCTACCTTCCTATATGTGTCAATGAAAGACAAAAATTGTTCATGAAAGAAAGGAAAAAAAATTAAAGAAAAACTCTTTCATTAAAGGCCGTGACCTATTTAGCTCATGGTATCTCTTTTATTTTGCTGAAATGAAGACTATTTTGTAGATGCATTTTCCTTTTGCAAAAATCCAAGCTATTTAATTTGAGATGTAGGTCGAGCTCTCTCCATTTTGGGTGTTTGAGAAAATTTGAGGGCTTTCATTTTTATTTCCTATAATCATGCATTATCTAAACATTGGGTCATGTAAATGTAAGATAGTTTATAGACCACTGTCACCCTACATTTTGATTCCTTTATGAATGGCATTTTGATAAGATCTCTAGGCTTTAAGCTTTTATGATTCAACCTATTCAATTGTGACTGTCTCATGGTATCTTTGCTCAAACGAATGATTGCAATTTCATCTATGCCATTGGTGATTGATTGAAACCTTCTTTTTGTTTTCATAATGCAATGCAAAAGAAAGGTTCCAATAAATAGAAAATATAGCTATCTCTTCAAGTGAGTGTCACTTATTTGTGAACATTTGATTGAAATTAGGCACTCCATTACAAAAATGATGTATCTTTACTCAGCTTTGCAACTTATTTAAGCAGTTTAATTGAGCTCACTGTTCACTTTTGATTCCCATTTGAAAGTGAAAGATGGTAACCTCATTGCACCTTTGACATGGTTGTCATGAATGAGCAAAGTGCTCAGTTACCTTACCAAACAAACTTTAAACAAAATATTCTTTTTATTTCATATCCTTCTCAAGATCTAGATGGCAACATGTTGGGCTCAACCCTTGTGGAAGCCCATTTTCCTCCACATACTGAAATGTTGAACATGATGAACCAATAATGAAATATGTACCTGTTCCTACACAATGAACAAACAAGTTAGAAAAATAATGAAGTTTCATGCTCTTTCTAATCATTTGCTTTGGATATCTTGGATATAGTTGTTCATTTTTCTTTTATTGATCAGTTATAAAGTAGCAAGTATCTCCTTGATTAGACATGCATGAGATTTGTATGGAACCCCGAGCTCTAACATCTCCTCTTCCACCTTTGTAGATTTCTCTCTTGGAGCAGCAACTGGACAACTCAACGATGTTGGAACAATGTCCAACAATAAGATTCATCATTCACCAGGAAATGACGGGTCCCAAATCTTATTTTATGTATTTATTTTCCTATATTTACTTGTTATTTTATATCTCTCAGATACAATTACTCCCATGACTTGTGTGCGATTATAGAAACATTGCCTTTTAATATATCAACTATTTCATATCATGTAATGACTTGTGTATTTTCATTTGTGAATCACTACATAATATGAAATAACTAAATGAAACTGTTTGAAGCATATGTTTTGTAATCATGATGAAATGATAGTTTTTACATACCTCATGTTTGAACTGCTTTTTTTTTTGAATAAACAACAATAACATATTAAAAACATAAACTATATAAAATATTTTAGCTTCAAAAAGATATCCTTTGAATGTTTTCTTTCTTAATGAAGCCTAATTTGTTGATTTATCTAGATTGTTCAATGGATTTACTCAAATTGTTGCATGGTTCTGATAAACCAATTTTAAAAATCCTTCATTGAGAAAGCTGATATTGATTGGATTGTTTATGCATCAAAATTTTCTTACCCCATTTAAATAACTTATTGATAAAACTTTACTAATTTGAGCTGGAAGCTAAAAATTAGTAACAGCTAAAATTTTCATTTTTCAAGCAACCAACATTAACATTTCCAATCTTTAAACATGCCATCAACATGTGAATAACATGTGGAACAAGAGAACTGAGAGAGGGGTTGAATTAGTTGTAACAAATTTAAACCTTTAAATCATTCACCAGAACAAATCCTTAACACTACTTAAAATGATTAAACATTAAGCATAAGTGAAAAAACTAAAAATAATCACACAAACATAACAACACCAAATTTACGTGGAAAAACCCATGAGGGAAAAACCACGGTGAGGATTAACTCACACTATAGAGAATATCAAAACCGATTACAAATGGTCACTTCCTAAGAAGTAAGGCTCACTGCCAAAACAAGGAATCACTATTTGGATTAGGAATCACTATCCAACAGGGTTAACCAACATGAGGGATCACTACCACAAAGATAAAAAGAAGATAGAAGAGATATGTTAAAGAGATAAGACAATCTCAATGCAATGAAGAAATCCACCACAATTTTCATAACCACTTACATACATGCATGAATGATAGAGTACACCTTTAGCTCACTACATCCAAAAACTTAGCATTTAGGCTTTGCACTGATCTACCACACTCGCATCACACACACTCACTGATTTGCATCATTCTCAAATCTCTTTTCTCCACTTTCACCACGTCTAACTCATCCTATATTTATACCATCTTCAACTTTGAAACATATCCAAAGTTGGCCATCCAACATTAAATTGAAATTAGGTTGGTGCCAAAACATCCTAGGGTGAAATTAGAATGAGGCCAATCCAAGCACACGCTTGATAGGAACCCAAATAGATCCAACATGCTTCATCAGCTTCGAAGATAGTGTTTAACAAAATGTCGGCCAAGCTAGTGTAAAGCACATAGATCAATTAAGCACAAACCTTCTAGATACTGAAATTATTTTCAATACAATAATAAAAACTCAACTCTAGAACTGTAAGTCATAAAACTTTACCAAAGAGAAATCTAGACCAACAACATTTCTCTCGGGCCTCAGCGAGAAACACATAAAACCATAGTTCTAACTAGTGAACATAACTCACACTATACAATGAATCAACAACCAAAAATATGGATATATAAGCTTCCAATAAACATGATCAACATATATGAACCACACAAACATAGGAGAAAATCCTGGAGCAAAACCCAGAGCAACCACTGAACACCTGCAACTTTTCTTCAATACAATTTTCTCAAGATCCTCAACATATACAACCAATATTCTATATCCATGAAATGAATGACAAAAAAAACCAGTTGATAACCAATTGACTAGTTTACATCAATGACAAAACCTTCATTCTTTTCATTCTTGTAACATTCTCCCCCTTTGTCATTGATGGAAACACCTGATGTGAAAAACCATCAAAGACAACATACTAGCTCTTAATACACTTCTCAAGATTTTTATTTTTGTTTCTCCCCCTTAGTAGATAATATTTTTCACATTCTTCCTCTCCCCCTTTGACATCAATGGCAAAGGAAAAATATGTTTTACATTGATTTCCCCTTTGACATTAAAAATATAATACATACAATGACAACACATGACACTACCTACACCCCCTGAGAGGAAACCACCAAAATATCAGTCCAAAAAAAAAAGATAGATCCATAGATCCACTGGACTGATGCATCTTGATATGCATCTAGTTTAATAAAGGAGGGGAAATAACCCCTAACTTCTCCCAGAGATACTCAAAAGTTTCTTTAGGAAGATCCTTCGTAAATATATCAATAATCTAATCCTTTGTAGGGACATACTCAAGATTTACTTCATTCTCCACAACCTTCTCTCTCAAGAAATGATATATGATAGATATATGCTTTGTCAAAAAAAATATAAGTGATCATCATACACCATTATGATATCTTTCAATGTCTATTTCATCCATAGAACTTGTGTACAACAAGATTCAACAACATTATGCCACAAGATAGACAACATGCATAATATCCGGTCTAGTAGCAATCAAATAAAATAGTCCACCAATCATATATCTATACTTGCTTTGATCATCCTTAGGTGAATCATCATCTTTATCCAATTTGCAACAAGTCACCATAGGATTACATACCATTTGGAACCATCCATCCCAAACTTCTTCAACATCTCTTTCACATACTTAGACTATGAAATAAAAATTCCTTTCTCTGTTTGATTAGCCCAAGAAAGAAATTCATCTCTCTAAACATAGACATTTCAAATTATTTTTGCATCTCTTCTGCAAACATCTTACACATAGTTTCATTTCCTCCAAAAATAATTTCATCAACATATACAACTACAATCAATATTTTTTCATTTTCAATTTTAAAATACAGATTACTATCTACCATACCTTAGTTGAAACCTTACTGAATCAAATACCTGTCTAACCTTGCATACCAAGATCTAGGATCTTGCTTCAATCCATATAAAGCTTTCTTCAATTTGTACACCATATCCAGTTGATTTGACAACTGAAATCCTTTTGGTTGTTCTATGTAGACCTATTCTTCTAGATCACCATTCAAAAATGTAGACTTGACATCTATTTGATAGACCTTGAAATATTTATGAGTAAAAAATGCTAAGAACATCCTTATAGCTTCCATTCTTTCCATCAGAGAAAAATTCTCCTGAAAATCTATTCCTTCTACTTATGAGTAACCTTTGCACATAAGCCTTGCTTTGTTTCTAACTACTTCATTCTCATTCAACTTATTTCTAAATACCCACTTTGATCCAATAATGTTTTTATCTGCCAGTCTTGGAACCAATTCCCAAGTTTGTTTCTTCTCAATCTATATAAGTTCTTCTTTCATAGCTTCCATACAATGTTCATCTTTACATGCTTCACTTACAGTCTTCGGTTCAATCTCAAAAAATAAACATAGATTTACTTCACCAACAACAGACTTGCTTCTTGTCAATACACTTTTTGTCTTGTCTCTAATGATCTAAATTTTTTAATGATTCTTCTGCACATATCTAGGTGTCTTAGGGGACACCACCAGAGCTTCTTCTTCTCTTTCATTTTCTTCATTCTAATTTTCTTGCTCATCATTTTCTTGTTCTTCCACAATTTGTTCAATTCTTATGCAATCAGGTTCATCAGATACATATCTATCCATCAATATCAATTGAATTCTTCATTACTTCATCAACCTTGACATTTGCACTTTCTACAATCTTTCTCAGTATTTTATTGAAACATATGCAAGCTATGATTTTATTACAATATCCAAGAAAAATGCCTTCATCACTTCTTGCATCAAACTTTCCTAAAGTTTCTACATCTCTTCTAATATAACATTTGGTTCCAAATACCTTGAAATACTAAATAGTAGGAATTCTTCCATACCATAGATCATAGGGGGTCTTTGTATTTTTTGCTCTTGCTTGAAGTCGATTGAATACATAAACATCAGTATGAATAGCTTCTCTCTAGTAAACTTTCGGTAAAACAACCTTAGTAATCATTAATGTAGAATCCTCTTGAATTTTTCTTCTTTCTTTCAACAACTCCATTATGTTGAGGAGTTCTCGGAGTAGATAATTGTCTTTTTATTCCTTGCACTTTACAAAACATATTAAAATCATGGGAGGTGAATTCTCCACCTATTTCATACCTTAAACATGTTATCCTCAAATTCACTTCATTTTCGACGATAGCTTTGAATGTCTTGAATCTATCTAATGCATCTAATTTCTCTATGAGAAATGTAACCCATGTATATCTAGAATAATCATTAATCAAAAGCATAAAGTACCTTTCACCTTGTAGACTTCTCACTCTTGTAGGACCATAGAGATCTATATGAATTAAATCTAGTAGTCCAGTAGTAGATTGTTCCTTTGATATGTAATGGCTTCTTGCTTGCTTTCCAAACTCACAATTCCTGTAAATAGCATTAATGGGCTTTGTAATCCTTGGTAAATCTCTCATGACCTGAACTGCACTAATTCTTTCCTAGTTATCAAAATTCATGTGACACATTCTCTGATGCCACAACCAAGTATTATTAATCTGATTCATAAAGCATTATCCATCAACACCCTTATGTTGATAGATATTTCCTTCATATTTCTTTCCTGCAACAATCACTATTCCAAATCCTTTCTTGATCTCACATCTCTCATCCTCAAATACAAGATTATATATTTTATTGTACATCTATCCAACATTCAAGAGATTATTCCTTAAACCCTTAACATAGTAGACATCATCATTATTATGCTTTCCATAAAAACTTACTAAACTTATCCCACAAATTTTAGCACTAGTATCATCTCCAAGCATAACCAAGCCTCCATCATATTTTTCAAGTTTAACAAACTTACTCTTATCATATTAATGTGATGTGAACAACCATATTCAACAACCCAATAGCTCTTTTCCTATTTATCATGTAGGGTAGAGATTACAATACCTTCATTTTTCTCCTTCTTCAGAGGGCATTCCTTCACCTGCTTTTCAGAATTAGCATAAGTAGGTTCATCTTTTATAGCCAAGAACAAGAATTCATTTTCATCAGGATCTTCATAATCAGAGTCCTCATCAGATATACTAGAATTCTCATTCACATAATATGCTTTGTTGATCTTCTTGTTGAGATTAAAGGATGCACATCCCCTGAAGCTTCAATAAAGGACTTTAGCCATGAAAGATAATCAACCACAAAAGGAAGTGTTGCAACAATGGAATGTTGATGAAAGATTCTATTGATATGATGATTGATATGATGATTGATATGATATTGATATGATATTGGATATGTTACAAATGAACAAGATACCTGATTATATAGGCAATAATGAAAACCTAAGATGCATGAGATGTTGCCATGTGTCTTGATCTAACAACATGTGACAACATGTGAACCCTATCTAGATGATTATTAAATGTTGAGATAAGTTCTAGAAGGAATCTTATCCCACAAACAAGGAAGGGAATATTATCCCTATTAAATGATGCAACCTAGGACTAAATGATTTATGACCTAAGTTAACTTATGTTAGTGTAATAATTAATTAATTACACTAATACTTCTTACCTTTCTTTTCTTTCTCATATCTCTATTTATTACTCTTAGCTCTTTTTAGAAACCTTGCAACATAATGAGCTATTTCTCCACAACTAAAGAATTTAAAGGGTAACTTACCTTCATACTTTCCTGAACCTTTCCTCATCCTTATCACAAATTTAGCTTCTACTTCATCAATATTTTCTTCATCCAGATCTTTAGCTTTTGTAGCCTTAAAAATAGTATTTGATTTGAATCCATTTCTCAAATTCAGCTTCCTCATCTCATAAGATGTCAGAGATCCGAACAACAGATCTTTAGTGTAAGTCTTATAATCTATACTCTATTTAATAACACATTCCTTTTCATTGTAAGCACCAAGGAGAGTTCTAAGAATATTCTTTAGAATCATGGTTTCATCTATAGTAGCACCAAGTCCTCACATTCCAGCTACTATCTCATTCAATCTTTGTACATAAGCTTTAACATTCTCATCTTCAGACATATATAGGAGCTCAAAACATGTCTCCAAATTATACAATTTTTCCTTTTGACTCTTTCATCACCTTCATGTACCCTTTCCAAAGCATCCTCAACCTCCTTAGCAGTCTTCAAATTCTAAACCTTAATCAACTCAGAATGTACATGACTATTCTTCAAAATGTACCTCACCTTATTGTTTGGTTCATGTGCCTTGATCTTATCAGCCACACTCAGACCATTAGTAGGAGGAGTGTAAGGATTCTTGGAATCTTTCTCCACATCATATTGACAATAATCCATATTTTCTTCAATCAATATTTTTCGGATAGCATAATTAGTTTCATCAAACCTCGGATAATCATAAGTACCTTTTCCAACCATCTTGGACCTTCCTTAAGCGGTTAAGCTCTACTCCAAGGAACCAAGATCTGATATCAATTATTGAACAAGCCAACTGAGAGGGAGGTGAATCAGTTGTAACAAATTTAAACCTTTAAATCATTCATCAGAAAAAATCCTTAACACTTCTTAAAATTATTAAACATTAAGTGCAATTGCAGAAACTAAAAATCATCACACAAACACAACACTAGATTTACGTGGAAAACCCAATGAAGGAAAAACCACGGTGAGGATTAACTCACACTCTAGAGAATATTGAAACCAATTACAAAGTCTCACTACCTGAGAAGTAAGGCTCACTGCCAAAACAAGGACTCACTGTCCAACAAGGTTAACCACCCAGAGGGCTCACTGCCACAGATATACAAAGAATATAGAAGAGATATGTTATAGAGAGAAGACAATCTCAATGCAATAGAGAAATCCACCACTATTTTCTCAACCACTTGTAGACATGCATGAATGATAGAGTACACCTTCAACTCACTAGATCTGAAAAACTTAGCATTTAGGCTTCACACTGTTCTGCCACACTCGCATCACACACACTCATTGATTCACAAAAATATTTCATCTATCTACTCTATTTATTTGCACTTATCTCTTGTTTGTGATTTCACCACTAACTCATCTTATCTTTATACCAACTTCAACTTTGAAACATATCCAAAGTTGACCATCCAACATTAAATTCAAATTAGGTCAGCACCAAAACATCCTAGGGTGGAATTAGAATGAGGGCGACTGAAACATACACTTGATAGGGACCCAAATAGATCCAACATACTTCATCAACTTCAAAGATAGTGTTTAACACAAGGTCAACCAAATTAGTGTAAAACACATAGAAAAATTAAGCATGAACCTTCCAGATACCGAAATCATCTTCAATACAATCATAACAACTCAACTGTAGAACCATAAGTCATAAGACTTTACCAAAGAGAAATCCATACCCACAACATTTCTTCTGGATCTCAGCCAGAAACATAGAAAACCACAATTCACAACTGGTGAACATAACTCACACTATACAATGAATCAACAACCAAAAATATGGATATAGTAGCTTCCAACAAACATGATCAGTAATGTGAACCATACCAACATAGGAGAAAATCCCGGAGCAACCACTGAATGCTTGCAACTTTTCTTTAATACAATTTTCTCAATATCCTCAACATATATAGCCAATAACCTACATCCATGACATCAATGACAATTGTAACCAGTTGATAACCAATTGACTAGTTGACATCAATGAAAACACCTTCATTCTTTTCATTCTTGCAACATAACATTTCATTCAATTCATAACAAAAGGCTGCACTAACTCAACTAGATAGCTTTCATAATAAATTTGTGACATTAATCAAGTAATACCAAATGTCTAGAGAATGCAATAACCTTAATAACTTTATGGAAAATTTACTAGATTGTATTAAATTTAAATTTTCCAACCAAGAAAGCATCCAATTATTATGACCCTCTTTATTATAGCAATCATTAAATAATTACTTCAATAAATAACTTTGTATCTCTATTATGAGGCAAGTTAAAGTGATGAACATAAGTAACTTTGATTAACTACCTCAAGAATGTGATTATCATAAACAAGGCCATTAATTCTTTGGGAGACAAAAATCAATTTCATATAAATCCCTATCACTTTTCTAATTAGTATTATATAAATTCATGAATAACTATATTCAACAAAGAATCAAAATAAAGAGAAACATTGAAAAATGAACAATTAGAATTAACATCAAAGATTCTTCAAATAGAAATTTCATAAGCTTAAGTTATTCAAGGAAATTTCCCTACCTAAGTAAACAAGTTGCTCCTAACACGGAAAAGGATATAATGATCACAACAAGCTTGTTAAGGGCCTAAGATGTTTGAATTGAAAGGATGAGAGAATATCACTTTAGGTGTTTTTAAACAAGTTATAATTAAAATTCTACTTTAATTCTTTTATTGCAAGACTAAGGACAAAGTCACCTAATTACTTCACCCCACAATATCAACAAAATTTTTTTACTCAATGATTACACACATTTGGGACCCTAAGAAAAAAAAGTAACCCTAGAGTTCCTAGTGTTGAAACCCCGCTTTGATACCAAATGTCATGCCCCAATTTAGACACAACTAAACAATACACAACTACAAATTGTTTTGAGCAAATACACATAGAAACTAATAATTATCCATTATACTTAAACATGGAACACACTATAAAAAGGATAATATCAAATATCCACAATAACATTGATTCTAGTGACATACTTATTATTATTATTATTATGATTATCTTTATTCGTTTCCATTCCTTTTTGTATTTACATTTCCTACATTATTAGTATTGACTCTAAAATGATTAAAATATTATTCTTTAATACTCAAACTTAATTTAATACCCTCATTAAGATCACATGCTAATAATTATAACACTCAAAATATTTATACTTAATATTTGAATTAATAAAGATAGTATTACTAATTTCACACTTAATATTACCACTAGTTATATCCATATTTTCTAACATTTTGAATTCTAATTTTACTTCTAGCAAAGTTAACACTATTATTCTTGGAATCACAAGCATATTTACCATCATAGATAATAATCCTACCAATTATAAGCTTTTCATTTACCGTTTGCTTATTTCACTTATGATATTATTCTAGAACACAAAACTACTCAACTATTAGATTATTGGACACAACCACTCAGTAATGACATTACTCAAAAATATAATATCAATGCCATTTCCTTGGCCTATATCCTTCACCAGCAATGATGTTATTGTGATTGGAAATCATAACAATAATATCATCAATATACAAGGTATTCGACCTAACATGGGGAGATAAACACGATTATAAATTTTCTTAGAAAAGTGACAATAAAAACTCATGTCCATAACTCTAGTTGGACCTCAAAGATTATTTAAATAATCCTAGGATTAAATTACTTAACAACCATAATTAACTATTGAAGCATTCTCAAATCTTCAATATTTAAGTAATACATTGACTTCTCAAGTCAAGAGAGAAATATGACAATCCTCTATCACTAAGTAACCACATTAACCAAGAAAATTTAAATGACATTGATTGGAAAGACTATAATGATGATATAGGGTAAAGATTCAAAAAACAACATTTAGTCAACAAAATGGATAAGGAAACTCCCCAAGAAAAGACCATTGGGATGGACAACCCTCAACAAAATGATGATTATCTTGACTAGATAAAAGATAGAACAAAACTCAAATAGGCTACTATGGCCTCCTAAATTTATTGGTTACATGGATAATTGAACACCTATAAATAGATCACCATAATTACTTCCATGTAAATAAAAGGATTTAATTGTGATTTCAAGTTTACCACTTCAGAAAATAATCGATACACAATAGGTGGAATTAGTATAATTAAATTAGAGACAAGAACATTAGCCAACTAACTAAACTAATTTCCAAACACCACCAACTTACCACACACAAAACCAAAACCTTATTTTACTATTCAATTACCCAAATCTCAAAGCAAAACCAAAGTTTTCTATAAGAATTTTTAGACTCTCCCTTTATATTAAGTTAATCAAAATAGACCATTATCATTATTAGTAAAATTGACTAAATAAAATGCAATAACTATAATAATCTATTCACTAACAAGTAATTAATCCCTAATAAAAAACAAGCAATTAATTTCTATCCAAAAACTAACTTACCTATACCTAAAATCAATATGCTCTCTTTTGAATTCTCTTTCTGCATTTAAAAGTTAGTCCCTTCACCATTCTTATCAAATTAAATTGATTGATTGTTCCTCTTACAAGTACAAAAGTGAAAGGAACTGATTTACATGCCCAAACTAGAATTTACTAATTTCATTCATTATAAGTTCTAACATAGAGTACAACTAAGAGCAAAGGAATGAAGTAATTGAATGACCACTAATGTATAACTCATATTAATTCAAAAGAAAATTAAATGATTAACTACTATTCAAATTTCTTTTTTATTTACATATTAAAATATCTAGGTAATGTTAAATCTAAATATGTCTAATTATTTAATTAATTATGTGTATAAGAGTGAATTCGCACCCCACGTGCAAATTCCCTTTTTTCCTTTATGTTGGATCTCAGTTGCGATCATATAGTTTGTCCTTGATGTCAAAATACCTTTTAGTTGGTTTTCTTAGTTGATCAGTCTCAGTTTGGATCTTTATGATTTATTATGGCAATTCTTTGATGTCTCTTGGCTTTTACAGAAAGTTAGTTTTTATGGTTCATTTTCATGGTGATGAGTTTTTTGGTTCAAGTTATGAATGCTACATCTTTGAATGATAGAGTTTGAAAGATGGTTTCTTTGTCAGAATGGTTCTCCTTGCATATCACAGGCTTTGGTTGTTTCTCTCTCAAGCATACTCATATTGGAGTGAGAATGGCAGGACCTCACTGATCCTCTTTGAAATGTCTGAGTTTCCTATCAGCAAGACATTTCTGATGTTATGGTGAAGAAAGTTAATTTAGGCAAGACTTATTTGATGTCATAGTGATTGGGATCCATCTCCAGGCATCATTCGGCATGACACACATGTTGTTTCGGCGACATAAAGTGTTCACTATTGGCATAAGTTATTCCATCGCTATGTGGTCTTAGGGATATTGGTATGTCACACCGATTGAAGTTTAAAATGAAAACTCATTGGCAAGAGCTTAAGGCTTCAGCATGAGGTTATAATGATTATGCAATATCACACCGACCGATGGTGAATGGATGCATATCGGCAAGATTCAGGGTTTTCAGAATAGGTCTTGACAAAGTGTTTTTTGTCTCGCTGACATCACATATGGGATTCACTTCAGCCAGACTTGGAGTATTCAGTTTAGCATCTCAGCGAACTCCTCTTGGTCTCACAGACTAGTGCATGTGGATGGATATCGATATAGTGTAAAACTATCGGTATGAAGTCACAGCGAGATTGCAATGTCACACCAACCACCGTTGGAGAATTGCCTTTGGCAGGACATTCTAGAAGTCTCGGCGAATAGAAATGGTCATGTGGTCTTTCGGTGAAACTAATGGCTATAGATATAATGTCTCAGCAAACCTGTCAAGTCTTGGCGACTAAATCTAATGGCAGGCTTTCAGTGAAAGGTTTGTCTTGTCTCAGTGACACACAAGTGCATGAAGACTTTCAGAAAGACATGGTGTGCTCTACAAGAGGTCTCATTGACTTTTATATGTCTCGCTAATGGAAAACAAAAGGGTCTCTGTTAGTATGAGAATTGAATTCTCTTGGCAATCTAAAGTGTTCGGAGTGTTTCGGTATGACATGAAACGATCAACATGATGTCTCCCCGATGGTTTGAAGCTACAGCGACCCGCTTGGGATAGAAGGTCTCATCGGTAAGAAAGACAATATGTTACGGTGACAATGTGTATCAAGTGACCTTAGATGAAACATATTGTTGGCAGTATGAGTTCTCCCCGACTCTGTTGTGTCATAGTGACAAACAGAAGGATGTATCGGCGAGAGAACCATTATGTTACAGCGACTTATAAATGATAAAGTATTTCGGCGAAACACAGTGAAATCTACAAAGCATCTCCCCGACAGTAGGATGTTATAGCGATAGATAGAAGGATGCATTTAGTGAGAGAATCTTTAAGCTACAGCGACAACAAATGAATAATACTCTAAGGAAGGATATCGATGAGACATGATGTATTCGTTATGTGTTCTTCCCGACTCTGATGGCTCTTGGCGAAAGTGATATCTAAAGGGATTGTCTGGCGATTTAATTGCCTTTGGCAGAACTATGTGGTTTTCTCAGCAAATAGTTACGAAGACTCAAAACTCTGTAGTCATCATCATGGATTGGCATCAAATCTCAGAATGGTTACATAATAGGATATTCATCGAGTTTCTTTTTGTGCTGTTACATTTTTGATTTAATGAATTTTCTAAGTATAGTTGCATGCAGACTTCTTTGGTTGGTATCGAATCTCTGAAAAATATTCTCTGAGATTTCAGAGGATATGATTTTTTGTTTGTGGGCTGTCATAACTTTGATGAAAATATTTTAGTTACAATTTGAAGTCTCCTGATTCAACGCAGAAATTAAAAGCTTTCTGGATATGCATTACTTTGATTTTAACCATCATCTACAGATCATCGTTATCCGGCTTCAGATTCTAAAAATAGCAAGAGAGTTTCATAATCTTGTGAAAAACACTTGTTGAAGATTTCTTGATAACAGACATACTTGAAATGTATATATAAACCTGTGTTGAAAACATAAAAGGTTGGTGATTGTAATTCTCTGGTTGTAATCCTTTGGGTATATTGTAGACGTGAGAACAGAGAAATATGAGCTTAACTATAAACAGATTGATCCTTTGATATATTATGATTGTAATTCTATAATCTATGTAAGGGGTTGGCGCTCTTGAGATTGGTGTCTCTAAATGAGGGGTTGGCGCTCCTTGAGATTGGTGTCTCTAAATGAGGGTTTGTTGATCGTTGAGTTGGTGCTTAGAAATTAGCCTATAAGGCATTGTTAAAAGTGGTTTTTGAAGGATAAGCCAGTAAGGCAGTTTAGGAGTGGTTTTTCTACCCCAAGAGGGTTTTCCACTCGGCAAATTCTCTGTCTCTTTGTTCTTCTATGTGCTCAATGCTTTTCTATGTTGATTTTTGTTTCAGTTCATAGTTGGGTTTATTGTTGTTCTTAATTCTGTTTATGAATGATTACATTCAACTCATGAATGCATTAATCAGAATAATATTGAGATCTAATCTGAGCTATGTTTTGGGAAATGCAAGATATCTCACTCAAATCATGTTTTCATAAGTTGTCTAATAGACTGATTTTATGTTGTCATATCTTTGTGCTTTCAAATGAGATTACTCTACACTATTGTTGAAAGAAAAGGAAATCAGATTGTAAAATCTTGGTCAAAGTTTTAAGAAGTGTAGACATTGATTCACCCCCCCTCTCAGTGTCTGTCCACAACTCCAAAACTTTACCCACCTCAGAAAACCAAGTTTAGAGGCTTAATTCCACCTAAGCCCACTGCTTACATCCCACTTGGTGTCTGTTTTGAGCATTGGTGGAGGCATTTCTGTTGGGGATGCCCGTGTTGCACGCTGACGTCCTTGGAAGATTCTTGTGGCTGAACCTACAAAGGTGTTACACTTCTCATTGGAGGTGAAGTTGTAACGCCCCCATCGGTTGACTGACCTGAATATGGTTGTTTTCTTCCACTCTTTCTTCAAATTCATCCCTTCAACATTCAATCCAAATATTCACCACTTTAGGCTTGCATTCTTGCACTCTCACATTCACTTTGAAGCTCACTTTCACTCACTCCAAGCATTCAAGCATTCCATTGCGACTAAATCCACACTCCATCACTTTAGTAGAGAAATTTTGGGACCACACCATTGTAGCAGAGGCTCGAGTACTCTCATTTTCTCCCCCAATCAACCTTGAGTGCTCTTGGTGGAGGTGGTAAGCTTCCCTCTCCTCTCCTCTATCACTTGGTTGAGTAGCATAACATTGTTTTGTAGTGCTTCTTTGCTCTTTACTATATTATTTCCTTTATCTCATTTCCTTGGCCATCCATGGAAGTGGAAACACCTAAATGAGAGTCTGACTAAGGCAGGCCCCTATACAACCACCCAACATTTCCCCTTTCCTGTTGTGTGTAGGAGTACTTTCTCTTCGAGGGGTCAGCTAGAAAACAAATTCCTTGGTGAGATTCTCCTTGTTCTCTTCACTCTTGCATATTTGCTTTATAATATTAGAGAGTAATTCATTTATTTAATCACATCATTCTGGCCCTTTAGTTAGTCTACTTGGCCATGAGCTTGTTTTACTGGTTTGACCTCATCTCCACTGTTGTGTAGTTGTATGGACAACCACACACTTTTGAGATGCCAGTGCATCACGCTGACGTCCATAGACCGTACCCCTCTCTTACATTATTGGTGAATCCGACATGAACCATTTTGGTTTCGTCACTACTAAATTTGACTCCATTTTATGACAAACGTTCATCGGTAGTTCAACAAACATTTGTCAAACAATTGATGAATTGACGAAAAAACTTTCATCGCTATTTTTTCTTTGAAATAATAGCGCAGATTCGTCGGTCGTCGGCATCATAAAATGACTCAAATGTTCATCAGAATATCGATGAAAAATTCATGTATCCACTGACGAATTAAAACCAAAATGCAATTGCAATGGCTATTTCGAAGTGTCGAAACAACACCAAAATTTCATCGCCATTTCGATGAAATGGGCAAGGAGTTACGATGAAGCCTTTGTCACAGTTATAGCAACTTTGTCAAACCTTTTCGGTGATTCGTTGGAATTGCAAGGAAACAATGCAATTTTTTTTTATAAAATATTTGTTGAAATGTACCATCACGAAGACTCTTAGTGATGACCACTAAAGCCAACCCATCGGTGAGAGATCAATCATTGGCACAAGATAGAAAACTCACTCTGATAGTCCATGTCTTGCCGATGACTTCCGTTGGCAAGACAGATCCAATGTCACACTGATCTGACCTCTTCAGTAGTTTTGAATAGATCTACACCATGTCATCATAGAGACTCTTGGTGATGACCATTGAATCCAACCCATCAGTGAGAGATTAATCATCGACATAGGATAGAAAACTCACTTTGATAGTCCATGTCTTGCTGATGACTTCTGTCGGCAAGACAAATCCAATGTCACACTGATTTGACCTCCTGAGGAGTTTTAAATAGACCTACACCATGTCATCACGGAGACTCTTGGTGATGACCACCGAAGCCAAACCATTGATGAGAGATCAATCATCAGCATAGGATAGAAAACTCACTCCAATAGTCCATTTCTTACAGATTACTTTCGTCATCAAGATAGATCCAATGTCACACCGATCTGACCTCTTCAGGAGTTTTGAACACTGCTGGTTATCAGCAAGACATTTTGAGGGTCTTGCCAATTAAACAAGTGTCTCAGAGCAAATAAACAAATGGAACCTATTAATTTTCTTATTTTGGGGTTCTTTAAATCATAGAATAGATACCATCTTCTTGTGTATAATGTACTTATATTCAGATTTGAATTCGAGACCAATTGTCATTGCACATTCCATTTTACTTGCACAGACTATTCTATAAGCAATATATTGATAATGCCAAATGATTTATGGTGCTGTACAACTCTACCTATCATGACAGTTCTGATGTCCCCCTAGAGAATCCAACAAAGACAAGTTTACAATACCAAGTCAAATAATATGAAAAAGACTTACTTCCATACAAATTAAATGATTATTCTCACAATGGCAATTGTCTAATTACAACAACAATTCCGTGAAAGGTTATCCATGCTTCATAAGAGATGACTGATCATACATACAGATTGCAAGATGCATAGAAAAAGCATTACACTTGAGAACAACCAAGGGATAACATGGGAAGGAGTTAAGAAATGTCTGGATTGAAGAGAAAATTTGTAGGGAAAATGTTGAGTAGTGTCAAGAGAACAAAGCTTGTAGAGCATATTCTTGACCTAATCAAGCTCTTGAACAACTTAAAAAAAATTAAAATACTAACACATACATGATACATGTAATGAAATTCCAATATCTGCTATCTTTTTCATTAATGCAGAGGTAGGTAAAGGAGAAATAATTATAATTGTAACACTATTCATAGTCCAATAAAATATGTTCATAATTTGTGTTCAATGGACCTCAGTTTTATCATTATATTGCCCATCTAATACCATATTTTAATCTAGGGTTCAACTATCTGAGATCTAAAGAAGCACCTTCAATTAACCATTTAAAGTACTATAAAATAAGGTAAGACTTTTACTTGAGAAAGATTGGGTACACTTGTAGGATTAAAGTTTTCGCAATCATCAGGATTTATTTTCACACAGACACAACCTGCAACATATGAAGTAATGGATGACTACAAGTTAGTGAAATGGTCCTTAATATGTGATTGGTTTGCAAATTGATTGGTAGAAAATAAGGTTACAAATATATCTACATGAAAAATTATAACAATCTACTGTAATCATCAAAATAGATGAAAAGTGCAAAGGAAAGAGTCGAGCTACATCTCTAGAACCTCTCTAGAGCCTAAAAAAAACATATGCAAGAAACATAAAAAAAAGAATAAACCAGTTTTTGGATGAATACAAAATGGTGCCTTTAGCAAGTGATTCATATGCTTTCACACCTGATAGGACATTAAGAAGATTTTAGTCTTCCTTTGTGAAATTAACTACTTACAAAAAAAACCCAAAAACCAATATTATATACCTCCATGTCTAGCTGAGGGTAGGTATAAGAGAAAAAATTTCCTCAATGCAATGCCAAAATAAATGAATGTGTGTGTAGGTTTGTATTACTCAAAATATCATTTCACTACCTAAGGAAAAATACCAAAGTGATGTTTTAAATTTCATTCTTCACATAGGCTCCCTTATTGCTACACATGCATATACAAGCATTATTTGAGCTTTAAAATATTCAAATATTAAGGATTTAATTAGCTATAAGATGGAAAGTTGCTGTTTAGACATAATCTGTCATCTTTTACATATATTTATTCACTCCTAGCACTTCAAATAAATTTGTGTAAATGAGACA
>VDFB02256132.1:142661578-142678351 GCA_007258455.2 Sequoia sempervirens
GATGATGATGACGAGGAGGATGATGCCATAGATGAGGCTGAGAGACTTCTCACATGGTAGATGGTAGAGGGGGAGGAGGAGATACTGTCCACTTCAGGGTTGCCGTCGGATGCCACAGCAGATCAGAGCAGATCAGAGGGTGGCCGACCTACAACAGAGGCTGGATGAGAGCATAGCACATGTTAGATCATTACAGTCAGCTCTGGAGGTAGCACGGGTAGAGTGAGATCAGGCAGTGATCTGCCAGCAGGATGCAGCCCAGTGGTATACAGAGTTTGCCGCATTATGCACAGGGCCTATGGGAGACATGGCTCGTGAGCTTGCTAGGGTGAGCACTAGACTAGGGCAGTAAAGGACCCTTTATGAGTAGGCAGTGCCACCAAAGTAGTGAGATCCTACCTTGTCCCGGTCACAGTCAAGGACAGGCAGTGGACATAGGTCAGGAAGTGGCAGTGGTACCAGGAGTCATACCAGTGTCGGAGGGTCTACCTCAACAGGACACACTTCAGGTCACATGTCACATCATTCGCACAGGCACACTCTGGGTCATAGCCATGGGTTGACTGGTTCAATGCAAAGATTAGTACAGGGTCAACCACCAGTGACAGATCCATCCCCCTCTCAGAGTCCAGCTGCAGTGACTTCACAGGTGTTTTCTACTGTCAGGATGATACCCTCACTCGCGGTTCCGTCAGTATCACAGACAGAGGCTGCTACAGGACCACCTATTGCTTCAGAGCCAGTTTCAGAGTCACAGCTGCCACGTTCTTCACCTCGAGGGGGTGATGAGAGCCCACCCTAGGGGCATACTTGTATTATGACACACTATGTATATTATTTGAGTCTGCGAGCTCCATTTTTGGGATATCCGTTGACTCTATCCTGTGACATTGTACCTATTTGAGATGATTCTATATGATGATGTAGTTTTGATGCGGCCTATATGTGTTATGTGATGGTTTTTTCTTTATGTATTATGATATGTATGATGTATGATGCTTAATTTATGATGCCATGTATGTCTTATGATGCCTATTTGTGATTTTTGATGCCATGATGATGCAATGCCTATTTATATGATTATGTTAATGATGTGCATGATGTATTTAGTAAAAGATGCAATGCTGACGATTATGTTAATTCAATGTTTGTGATTATGTATATGATTTAATGCCATGTATGATATATGTATGGACCTAATGCAATGTATATATGATCATGTATGCACTTATGTATTTGGATGTCATAGGATATCATAGAGAGATGGACAAAAGAAGACAAAACCCAAAGATGACCAGACCAAAGAGGAGAAGATGACGAGACCTACGAAAATGCATGTTAATTCCTAGACCAAATCCTTCAAAACTTTACCATAAGACCTTAGTACTTATTGCTCTTAATCATCATTGGGCAGACTATTGTAATGGCCAAGAAACACCATGATATGACATAAATCAAGGTGTGCAAGGTTGTACCATTACATAAGACAAATAATCACAGACAAGGATGATCATGACTCATACTAGGATTGTGTTTTCCCTAGTCTTTTTGCCATAATCAACCACATGCAGTAAAAAAAGACAAGGACAAATCATGAAACGTCACTACTTCTCTAAATCCAGTTTCTAGGACATCCTTGAGAAACTAGTAGCATGATTTTCAAAATACAAAAAGAAAGAGTCCTTACGATGATATGTTGTTGTTTTTCTAAATCCCAAAAATTAGGACCTCGCTGAGAAACTAGTAGTCATGCGTGTCAATTGACATGATATGTCGCTGCTTCTCTAAATCCTACTTAGTGGGATCTTGCTGAAAAACTAATATCATAATAAAAACTAAAAGACAATTGTTAAGTGTTTGCCAAGTGTGTCTGGATATCCACCGTTCTGATGCCAAGATGCCATGTCTGATAATGTTGAGATGTCGAAGTGTTTAAAGTTTCGATTGACCTTGGAAAATGCCAAGAATTGGTGAATTCAGGAAGGACACATCCTGAATAATGCTGATGACAAGAGGATTTGATCCCTAATGGTCGTAAGGGGTCCCTCAAAATAATGATGATGCCTAGGAAGGACACATCCTAAGGCATAAATGACAGAGTTGGTTCTTCAGAAGGACACATCTGAAGAATACTGATGTCATGAAGAGTGATCTTTAGATGTTAAGAGGATCACTCAAAATGTTGAATGACGATGACGATGCCTAGGAAGGACACATCCTAAGGCGTAAATGACAGAGGTTATCGTTCAGAAGGACTCATCTGAAGACTAACCAAAATTTGACAGTTTGACCGGTTTATGATGATTTGACTTGCTTTGACCAAGTTTGACTTGTGTTTAACTATATGTTGATATTGTTATGATGATATGATTGACATGTTGATGAAATTGTCATATTGAAATAACCCATTGTCATAATTTTCTTTTTTTTAGGATTTTTCCCATGTGGAAATTGATTAAAGACTTTTGACGTGTGTGCCAGTGTAGTGCCATGAACCCTAATGGACTGACCTAGTGTGGCCTCGGGGGCTCATCAATAGATGGCCTTGCCTACGTCATACACTCAGAGACCTTGTAGTTCGACATGACCAATGACTTTTTCTTGATGAGAAAAGATTGCATCATGATTTTATTTTGACAAACCTAAAAGGACTGACTTAATGTCTCGGTGACTCAAAATGTGAGTCTTTCCTACGTAGCAAGTGCGTAAAGACAACATAGTTCGACAATGACAAAGACTGATTGATATGACTGACTTTGACAAGAGATGACAATGTGTTTGCGCTTTTCGAGCAGTCTAATATTTTTGTTTGTGGTTTTCTTCAGGACGTTTTATGATTTTTAGGTCTTTCTTCAGGACTTTTTACAATGTTTTTGGTCATTTTCTCAAGACTTTTTGCAATGTTTTTATCTTTTTTTAAGGACTTTTTGCCAATTTTTTTGTCTTTTTTCAGGACTTTTTATAATGTTTTTGTCTTTTTTCAGGACTTTTTATGATGTTTTTGTCTTTTTTCAGGACTTTTTTCCAATTGTAAAGATCATGTGTGATATCCACTGTAGTTTCATGATAAACATTTTGCCCCCAGTCAGGTCTAAGACTTATCCTTTTGCAAGGAATATGGACGGGATGCTGCTGACTTGCTAGACGGATAGTCATCAGGACTTGATGTCAATCATTTATCTACTATGACCAGTAGGGTAGGATGTAATGGTGATTTGTAGAATAATGGTGAACATACCTTTCATCCTAGGCCAAGTTAGACAAAGTGACAGTAGATGGCAGAGCAACGATTGATTATGCATGGCGCCTGTTTGCCAGGTTTTCACCATGGTACTTGTCCAAAGTGCCCGTTTGCCAAGTTTTCACTATTGAACGAATCATTTTTCTCTTTACTATTCTCTTGACTTTTTGATTTTTTTTTTTGGTGTCACCAAGACGTCTGTTTGCCAGGTTTTCATCAGGGTGACAATTTTTTAATTTTTTGATTTTTTTGTATTTTATGGCTTTTAGCTCCATCCTCTGATGCTATTCATAGAACTTTCAGAGGTGTAGACTGTTGATGGGCTCTATCAACTGTTCCCCATCTAGAGTTTCCAATTGATAAGCTCCGAAACTAAAAGAAGATATGATAATATAGGGACCCAGCCAGTTTGGTTCAAATTTTCCTGGCTTTTCTCTGTCTGCTTGGTTCTTGGGGTTCTGCATGAGAACTAGGTCACCAATGTCAAAATTTCTGACCATAACCTTTTTATTGTAGCTGCGACAAAGACGGTTCTGATATGCTTGGAGATGGTTCAGTGAATTTTGTCATCTTTCTTCCAACATTTTCAGCTCATGCAAGCGTGATTGTCGGTACTCCTCTTCATTAGTTAGGCCCTTCAGAGAGACTCGTAGCAAAGAAATTTTGACCTCAATGGGTAAGATGGCTTCAGCGCCAAAGACTAGGGAAAATGGGGTGGCTCCTATAGGCGTATGAATGCTAGTTCGGTAAGCCCACAGAGCAGGGTTGAGTTGTATGTGCCAGTCACGACCAGCGTCATTGATAGTCTTTTTGAGAATTTTGACAATGGTTTTATTGGATGCCTCAGCTTGGCCATTTCCTTGTGGGTAGTATGGAGATGAGAAGTGATGTTGGATATGGAATCGCTCACATAACTCATGTACGTCTTGCTTTTTGAATGGGCGTTCGTTGTCAGTGATGATGGATTGTGGAAGGCCATACCGACAAATGATGTAGTTAAGGATGAACTTCAATATTTGTTTGCCGGTAATATATGTCAATGGGATGGCTTCAATCCACTTTATGAAATAGTCAGTGGCGGTAATAATGAATTTGTGGCTGTTGGATGAGGTTGGATGAATCTTACCCACAAGGTTGAGTCCCCATTGAGCGAAGGGCCAAGGAGAAGTGATTGGCCGAAGTTCTTGTGCTGGAGCATGGACCAAATCACTGTGAATTTGACATTTGCGACAAGTCCTGACATATTCAATTGCATCTTTTTCCATTGTCGGCCAATAATACCCGAGTCTCATTACCTTCTTAGCCAGAGTAGGACCACTCAAATGAGATCTGTATATACCATCATGCACTTCTCGTAAGGTCGTACATGCTTCATCGGTGTCAAGACATCTAAGGAGGGTATCGTCAAAACCATGGCAGTAAAGGGTGTCACTGACAATGGCATACCTTGCAGATTTCCTAATGAAGGACTTCCTTTGGTTATTGGACAGGTTTAGTGGAAGGGTTTGAGACTTTAAGTAGTCGTAAATGTCCTGATACTAGGGAGAGTTGGGACCAACAAGTTCACAAACCATTTCTGATTCTGGGATATCATATGCCGGTATCAAGAGTTGTTCTACTAAGAACTCAAATTGTGACACATTTTTAGGGATGTCCAAGAGAGAACTAATAGTAGCCATTGCATCAGCTGCCTTATTTTGTGCCCTGGGGATTTGTTCAAAATAAATCAATTGGAAGTATGTCAGGAAACTGTCCACCATCCTCTTGTAGGGAAGCAACTTCTCATCTTTTGTTTCATAGTCATCATTCACTTGGTTGATCACGAGCTGGGAATCCCCGAAGACAAGCAACGTCTGAATTTTCCATTTGATTTCCAACTTGAGACCTATCACTAGTGCTTCATATTTGGCAATGTTATTTGTACAAGGGAAGGAAATCTGGAATGACTTAGGAATTGAATCCCCTTGTGGTGTGATAAACCAGATTCCAGCGCTTGAGCCATGACCAGTATGAGACCCATCAAAATATAGCTTCCATGGTGCCACCGGTTCCACATGAAAAATGGACTCATCGGGAAAATCATTTACCAGTGGATGAGTGACCTGGATTGGTGCATCTTCCAGTTGATCTACAATTACTTGTCATTTTATTGCCTTGTGCTCAACATATTGTATGTCATACTCGCTTAGTATCATGACCCATTTTTCCACCGGCCTATTAATGCCACCCGACTTAATAGATATTTCAGTGGATCAATCTTGGTGACCAATTGTGTCTGATGACTAAGCATATAGTGTCTTAGTTTTTGGGACGCAAAAAAAATAGCGAGACATGCACGTTCAATGTATGTGTAGTTCAACTCATAGCCTATCAGTGTGCGGCTGATGTAATAGATTGCTCTTTCTTTTCCTTCATGATCATTTTGGGCCAGCAATGCCCCCAGTGCTGAACTAGTAGTCGAGATGTATAGAATCAATGGCTTTCCATGAATAGGAGGCATGAGGACTGGTGTTGACAGTAGGTAATCTTTGATTTGTTGGAAGGCCTCTTGACATTTATCCATCCATACAAAGGGGATACCCTTGCGCAATAGATATTGAAACGAATGACACTTATCTGCCAATTGGGATATGAAATGACGAATAGATTGTACTCTGCCTTGCAGAGTTCTAAGTTCACTGATCCCTCTGGGTGGAGGCATGTCTATGATTGCTTTGACCTTTGCCAGGTCGACCTCTATGCCTCTTCGGGAAACTATGTATCCCAATAGTTTACCTGATGTGACCCCAAAAACACACTTCTTAGGGTTTAACTAAACTTTGTACTCTTCAAGTCTTTTGAAAATTATGTTGAGTACCTTAAAATGATCTTTCCTTGTTGCTTATTTGGCCAAGAGGTCATCTACATAATCCTCCATTATTTTGTGCATCATGTCACGGAAGATCGTGGTCATAGCCCTTTGATATTTGGCACTTGCATTTTTGAGACCAAAGGGCATGACGTTCCAACAGTATGTACCCCATGGGCAAATAAATGTCGTTTTGTGTTGATCCTCAGGAGCAATGCGGATTTGATTATAGCCAAAAAAACCATCCATGAGTGATAGCTCTCATACCCTACTGTAAGGTCCACTATAATGTCAATGTTTGGCAAAGGAAAGTCATCCTTTGGACATGCTTTATTTAGATCCCGAAAGTCTGTACATACACGAATCAGCCCATTTGGATTTGTCACCGGCACTAGGTTGGAAATCCATTCAGCGTAATCTATAGACCTTATGAATCCGGCATCCATTAATTTCTTTAACTCGACCTTGACCAATAGAGCAACTTGAGGGTGCATTTTGCGCAAGTTCTGCTTGACTAGTTTAGCATTGGGTAACAGTGGCAGATGATGCAGAACCAGTTCGGGGTCCAATCTTGGCATGTCTGCATAGGACCATGCGAAGTTGATTTTCTATTGTGCAAAGAATTTATGAAATTCTAGTTTCTCTTCATCAGTCAATGATGCAGCAAATAGGACCATCTTGGGATCCTTTGTAGTTGAAATGTTATCCTCTATTGTGTCCTCAATAAGCATGGCCGATTTCTCCTGTTGCATGGGGAGAAAGTCCAGTCCTCCATCTTTGGGTGCCTCAGAGAGGTTTTCACCCGCATATACGTCCTTTATTTTTACTATTTTATCATCAAGAGGTGCCTTTCGGATTTCACCTAGAGACGTTTCATTTTTTGTTTTATTTTTACTTTTACTTTTGCGACTAGAGGACTAAACAGTCTCGCCGAAGTATGCCGTGCAATCTAAATAAATAGCAAATCCTGATTTGTGGTCCCCACTGGGTATGCCTTCTCTTAGTCCCATAAATTCAACAATTGCCTCATCATTCTAAAATGTATCTAGCACTGGCGGTCCTTGCTAGTCCCAATCGACTAGGTCAGGGTAAACTAAGGATATGCCATCATCCATGTTGGTGAATTGGGGTGAGGATGCAGACAGCATACAAATGTGTTCAGTGATGTTGTAGATGAGGTTATCATCGTCCAACTTGACATCAGACTCTATCCAATATTCTCCTTCACTAGTATCATATTCCTTATCAAAGTAAGGAGTAAAGGTTTTAGAGTACTGGTTGTCAATGTCATCTAATACCTCAGATGGATTGGACTAATGGGGTTCAGATGACAGGTGTTGTACATCCTGGGAGGTGGTATTGGGACTTTGACTATTTGGTGTTTGTTCAATTTTGAATGTTTGCCAAAATCATTGTTCAGAGGTCAGTTCCCCTGGTTCGACAAACAAATCATCAAGACAACAGTCACTTAGGGATCATTCTGAGCCAAATTCCCACTCATGGGAGTCTGTTTCGGTGAGGGTTTCCCTAGTAGTCTCGACACTGTCAAAAGCATGTACTCGCTCATTTGAAAGTCAAGAAGTACGTCGATTGTCATTGGCAAGTGATCCAAACCCTAATCCCAGATACTTCAGAATTTGAAAAGTTTCTATGGGTTCCCTTTAGCCAATTTTATCTTTTCCTAGGCCACTAGTACCATCGTAGCCTTTAGCCTTCATGATGTCATAACCTTTGCCATATATTTGAACTGGTAATGGGGGTAGTGTGATAGTATCCTTATAGATCCATCCTATGATGTCAGCAAGGTCTTCCTCACTCATGTCTCCCCATTTGATAAAAATTGTATTTAGTGGAACTTTGAAGGTTTCCTAAGGTTCCATTCTGAAACATGGCCGACCATAGTCCTTGGGAGACCTAGGCATTGTTGTTATGCTGTATGTTGTATGCAGTTTGAATTCTCCACAACCAAGGTCCTAGATTGTGATAGTTGATTTAGTCTTAGGGTTGGTGAAAGGTGGTGGTATGGCGGAAGATGTGGATGGAGCAAATGTGGAAGATGATGTGAGTGTGGAAGGGTCGATATACTTGGATGACGAGGAGCCAGGTGCTTCTCAGTTAATAGGTACTCTATTTTTGGAGATACCCCTTAAGTTTGTACAATATTGGAAAGGGTCGAGGTCTCTGTATATGGTTACTTCAGTGCTGTCAAATGGAAACTTGAGGCATTGGTGGTATGTGGATGGGACAGATTTTAAGGCGTGAATCCATGGACGGCCTAGCAATATGTTATACGGTAGTTCCAAATCCAGGACTTGGCAGGTTGTGTCCACAATGACCGGTCCCACTTTGATTGGGAGAGAGATAACACCCCATGAAGAGCGTTCCTCGTCATCATATGCTTTGATCACTATACTTTTTGTTGGGTCTACGCATGCATTAAAGAACCCTAGAGCTTTAACCAATTTGAGGGAGCATATGTTCAATCCTGCTCCGCCATCTTCTAAAACCCATCTAACTTTGTGCTTGTGGACAAAATTTTCTATGTGTAACACATCATTGTGGTTGGTTTTATGTGATGAGTAATCTTGGTCCGAGAAGGTGGCATGGTGCGGCATATTGAGATATCCCACCATAGTTTCAAATTGATTGACATCGATGTCCTTGAGGACCGACGACTCTAGGAGAGTTTTATCTAGGATTTCTTTGTGCGTGGGAGAGATACGAAGTAGCTCAAGGATAGATATTTGTGCGGGAGTCTTTCCTAGCTGGTCAATGAGGTTGAACTGACTTTTGGGTTTCTACTATTGTGGGGTTGGGACAGGTTTTGGTTGTTTAGCAGATGGAGCAGGTTGTGATTGTTTAGCTGATGGGCCCGGTATAGTGATTTTGGCTTGTCTAGCGGGAGGTGGACCAGCTATAGTGACCTTGCCACTGCAAGTTGTAGCATTACATTGGGGTGCTCTTCTAATCGTAATGGTATTGATGTATTCATTTTCAATTCGGACATTGTTTATAATAGGTCCACTAGAATAGTCATACTTAACTCAGGCGAAGTTAGCTTGATTCTGTGGATCTGAAGTGGAAGAATTAAGAGAACCATGGTCCTGTAGTGGATTCTTGTGGATAGTGTGATCTGAATTGGAGGTGAATTGCGATCCACCTACTTTGATGGTGCGATTTTCGATAAGATCTTGTATTATGTTTTTCAATTGTTGACAGTTAGAGGTTGTATGCCCTTTTGCTCAATGGTATTCGCAAAGTGCATTGTCATTCGACCATGTTGGTTTGAATTGTCCTAGGTCATATGGTTTTATTTCCGGCAGTATGATGACCCCATGCTGGAGGCATTTCTTAAGGACTTCTTTAATGGGTTCACCCAAATGGGTGTATGTATGACCCCTAGGAAATTGTCTCATCTGATGATATTGTCCCTGATTGTTTTGACCACTTTGGTTGTTTGAAATAGTATTGGGAGGAGGTGTCAATGTCGTTGTTGGTCTATTTTGTTGTTGAACCCCTTTCAGGGCCAATACAGGACCTACAGTGTTTGCAGTCTTGGCATCGACAACACTGTCATTTGTAACGTGCTTATTTTTAACCCAATATTTGTTTTTGTCGACGGGTGGATTGACGTTTGTGTTTTTGGAACCATATCTCAGTTCTCCTTTTGCGATAAGGGCTTTCTCAATCTGGACCCCTTTTTCAACTAATTCTATGAAGTTTGTGCAACAATGTATTTGTAATGTGAATTTTAGGGGCCCCAAAAGTGTTTGGACAAACATGTCAACTTTTTCCCTTTCGGGGATGTCAATGTGACATCGACTAGCGAGGCTTCTCCATTTTTGAAAGAATGGAATAAATGTCTCACCGGAATCTTCTTGCATGAGATTGCACAAGCTAGTGATAGAGGTATCCATATCGATGTTGTACGCATAATTTCTTATGAATTTTTGTTTGAGCTCATCCCATGTTTGGATATCCTTTTGAGTTGAAAACCATTCAAGGGGTTGACCCACCAGACTTTTAGAAAAAAGTCTCATCAAGTATGTTTGTTCATAGGTGATGTCCATACAATTGGTTGTGAATTCGCAAACATGTTCAATGGGATTTTTCTTGCCTCTATATTTTGTGAAGTTGGGTGACACGTATCCTGGCGGAAATGGAGGCATGTATAAGTTCATGTCAAATGGGTATACATTTAGGTCATATGATATTTCTGATTTCTTGCCTGAAACGTAAATGTTTTAGATAGTTTTCTCCATGTCCCTCACTCTTTTTTTGAGGTTGTCCATGGTAGGGTCGTTTATGTTTTCGTATGTTGGATTACCTGGTACACCATGTGTTCCTATTTTTTGTGTGTGAATATTGGTGTATTGTGGTGGTATGGATTGTTGTGGTATGTATGACGTGTGTGGATTGACATGTTGTTGGTATTGGAAGTTATGATTGGGTGCATGTTGATGAGTATGAATGCTAGATGAGTAGGTTGGGATGTGTCCCCCAGCCATGTGTGTCGTTATTTGGGGGATGTTGTGACCATGAATGTTATGGTGGGTCAATGATGTCATGGGTTGTGTTACTTGGCCGCCTTGTATGAATTGTTGATTTTGTACAAGGGGAATGTTTGTGTTTGTACCTTGAGAGGAAATGACATTTGACTGTGTTGTCGTGTTAACATTTTTTTGTTGTCCTTGGATAAATACACGTCTTGTGGCTCCTCCCAAACGATTTTGTGAAATACCACTAAGTGGATATGTCGAAGTTGTGCTCATGGTAGTAAATGGAGCTGTCAAGGGGGGATTGTTGTGACTTGATGATGCCCCCGTGGCATTTACTGTCGTGGTATTGACTGTTGTGATATTTGTAGTGTTGGGGATGTTGGGGGTGTTTGGGACGTTGGGAGTGGTATGCACTGTCGTTGTGGTCCCAAAGGAAGTATTCCTCGTAGTATTTGGAAGTTGACCACTATGTGACATGTTATGTGCGTTGTTGGCATTAGGGTCAGGATGTGTCAAATTTAGCATGTTAACGTCAAATCCTTGTGGTAACTTAGCTCCTTCACTCAAGAGCATAGCTAAGAATTTGTCTCTGTCCTGACGGACCATTGCTTCAACAAGCTGACAAGCCTCTGGGTCTTGTGTCAATGCCTCTATGTTTTCTTGGAGTAGTTGGCCATTTTCATCTTTTTGCAAGAATTGTTCGAATGGAGTGTTTGATGAGGATTGCGTTGTTATTGGAGGTTGATTGTCTAAATTGGAAAATGGATCATAAAAGGTCCAGTTTGGGTCATGTGGAGGATTGTTGACATTAAACGTAGGATCTTGTCAAAAGTTTTCCATTTGTCTCTTTTTTTTTTGAAGTCTAGTTTCGACCATAAATGAGATTGCTCAAATGGGAATGACAACTAAATGCAAGTATGACACTGCGTGAAGTCTAAGTTCAAAATGACAACTAGAATGACTAATGTTTTTGGATTTTCATGAATAGGATATGCAATGTGTAGCAATGTAAGACAAGGTTATCTAAGCACTTCTAAGCTCGAACTTTGTTGGAAATGATAAGTTGACAAGGTCTAAATGACTAGTGAGTCTTCCTAACTAGACTTTTGAGTTGGAAAAAAATCTCACAAAAGAGGGCAATGACTAAAAAGGGGGTTTGATAACTTGGTCCAAGAGAGTCTAATTTTGAAAACAATGGCTTTGCAAAGTGTGCTTAAGATTTTCCTAATCCTAAGTATGTAAAATGTGAACCTAGGGATAATATAATGCTAAATGTATGCAACGAAAAAGAATGAAGGATGATGAAACCTATGGTGACAAATGCAAACTAATGGTCAAGACTTTGAGCAATTTCAAGTTTGGTTTCTAATAGAATCTTCTAGGAAACAGTGTTTTGACAAATGGTTGAAAAGTTGAAGACCTCAGGTTTCAACTGTAAATTTTAAAATTTTGACAGGAAAATGCGTCGTTTGAATCTGCGAATGCGTCATAGTTTAGCAAATGCGGTTCAATTTTTCAATTGTGGATTTTGGACTATCAAATGCGACTTGATTTAGCATATGCGGCTTTTAAGTTGTCAGATACATCACGATGCCTATAGATGTGGCATTCTAAGTTTCAGATGCGTTTTAACATATCAGTTGCATTTCAGAAAATTAGTTGTAATTCGACAGATGCGACACAGTTTTGTTTCAAAATGATTCTTGCTATTTAGATGGAAATTTTGATCTGTTTGGTGAATTTTTTGTTTCGAACTATGGTAAAACTAGAAAACACTTGACAAACACAGCATTTTAAAAGTAACCAAACACACATCAGATAAGCACGTTCCTAGGTTAGGCCATGACAATATTCGCTAGATTCCACACGGGTTTCCCCAACCGCATATCTGTAGCGTGTAAATTTAGAAGCTTGGCTGCATGGGCTCCCCCTTATAGTGCACTCTCTTCTCAGGCCAACCAAGCTTCCAACCCCCATGAAACTCCTATGGTGAGCTGATCACCTCTACTACAAACTGTGAAAGTGTGGATGCCTTCACACCGACCTGTGCTGCGCTAGCAAATAGAAGGATTTTGGCTTTCTATACAAGATTTTTTAGTTAGGGACCCCCGTTCGAGTGGCCATACATGGGGCAAGAGATTAATCACCATTAAGATGGCACTCCAGCCTGAAGAGGTTAAGCTCAATAGGGTTTAAGGGAGTACAACTCTGTCCATATGACACATCCACACAAGCAACCTTAGGTTTTCCCTTAAGGTTTACATTTATATACTAGTTGGGGGTAGCTTGGATTTAGCTTTGTTGCAGGTTTGAGTCACGTTGGGGTGATGAAATCCCTAGGCAAGCCCAATTTATAGAGTTGGTAACTGTTTCTCTTACACCCAAGATCGCCCGAAAGCACGAGGGGAGAGGATACTCCGATATACCAAGTCAATGTAATAAACAAATAAAGATGGATCTGGTTTTATGATCATGAGGTTTTCACCAAGTGAGAGCATACTCACCTACCATCCCGCAAACACAATCAATCAAAGAAGACATGTATTGTTTTTATATGCACTAAAATCAAATGTTTGCTAATCTATGAAAGAAAAACAAGCACAATGTTTGTTTATTCCATCTTCGACATTCGAACCTACAAATAAGAGATTAGTAGTTCCTTATGCAATGGTCTTTGACACACGAATAGGGATCGCCATACGCCACGAATGAAGATTAGTAACACAAAAAAATCTAATCTAGCCAACATGCAGGAATGCAAAACCAGAAAAATAGAAAACCAGAAAACTAGAAAAGAAACAGAAACCAAAAAACCCTAAGATCCAAGAATCAAAATGAAAAAAATGACTGAAAAAATTTTACCAGTTAGATGCGGCTCGACAGAGCAGTTATATCATTTTGGACTTCAGATGCGGCTCGACTGATCAGATGCGTTGTTCCAGATATCAATTACAGCTTATCAGGGCGATTGCGGCTCTTCTGTCAGTGAATGCGTTGCGATGCATCAAATCTATCACGATATTTTTAAAAAATAGTTGCATTGTTCTGTACCTGTACCTGCAAAATAGCAAAAAACATAGAAAAAATGTATGGAAAACTAGAAAAACGGAGTCGGGTTCACCAATGTAATCAAGGGAAAAATAGATTGTTAGATGGTTAGATCAGTAACATCAATATCCAATGAAAATAACGAAACACAAAGGAATACAATGAAAACAAAAGGGGATTACATCACTAGATCTCTTCATACTCCATGGTTCACCTTCGTTACACCTCCTAGCTTGCAGTAAATAAAGAAGCCCTCAGATTTGTGTATGAGAAACTATGACAAGAGACAAGACTAAAGCAAGTTTCAAAGGATTTAATTAAAATCTAAATGCCTATGCCTATGACAATGTCTAAGACTTTGATCAAACAATGACAATAATTGAAAATGAAAATCCTTAAGTGTGCAAACTAATAAATGCCTATAATATGTACGTAAATCTAAAATTTTAGCATGTGCGTGTGTAAATATAAAATGTCAGCATTTCTGTGTGTAATCGAAAAGTGAGGAAAATTCCATTTTTATAGAAAATGCCATTTTGAGTGGACGAACGAGATTAATTGATGCCAAGAACCTAAAATGAGAGGTCCAGATTAAACCTGAGAATCCCTAATTAGGGTTAGGGCAAAATCCTTAATCGAACGGTCAGAATAAAATCTCAGATAATCAGATCGACGGTGGAGAATAAATGAGGAAATTAATTAAAGAAATAAATATTTTTGAAAAATCAAGAAGATAAGATTGCTTGATTTGCAATATTCGAAAAATCAAGAAGATAAGATTTGAACTGAAGATTTAATTTGGAAAATCAAGAATCTGCCCGATTACTTGATTTTTGGAAGATTAGTTACTAATTTGAATTAAGATAATTCAAATTATGGATTTTATGAGATAATAAATAATCTTTTTCAGATTGTTTATCAAAAAGGACTGACAGTTAAGATTGTGATGACATTTAAATAATTGATTTATTTAAAATGAGAGGAATATTAAATTGGCAATTAAATAATAAAATTTAATTATTTAATTTAGAAGATAAGATTAATTAATTAAATAAATTAATCAATTTATTTAATTAAGACAGTTAGTGACATATTAAGTAAATAAATAAAATTTATTTATTTAATAATCAGGAAGAAATATATGACAAAGAGGAATTAAATAAATTAAGAAATTTATTTAATTAAGGGAAGACTTAGACAATTAATGGCGTATTTAATAAATAAATAAAATTTATTTATTTAATAATCATGAAGAATAAATGACATGAATTAATTAAATAATTATGAATTATTTAATTAATAGTCGAATGTGGACCAAGGACATAATTAAATGTTATAATTATGCTAGGATGAAAGTGGTAAAAATGAAGCTTGCAGGCCTAGGTCATTTTTAGGTAGATTAGAAGATCAACCTGCTTGCCGTAAAAACAACCAACACCTTGCATGTGTTTTTGGTGGAGGTATTAAAGAAGAATTGTATGCCTCTATTTCCATTCATTAGATCTACCTTAGCCTAGCATATACTTGGGCTAAGTCTACAATTGCTTCAAACTCATGCGATGAAGGCTATGTGTGATCAAATCCTAGACCTCAACCAAGATGTGGGTAGATTATGGGAGTTTTTCCAAGACCTGAGGCTTGTGGATAAAAATTTGAAAGACTAAGCTATTTTATTTTTTCTATCTTATCTTATACCATTTTACAAGAATGGGGGTGCCAATGTACAAGAAGATCTTTGGAAACTAGGCATGAAAATTGAAGGTTAAAGATAATGGGGGTGCCAAACTTACTGTACTCATTTCCCCTTGGTCATCAATTTTCCCTGAGTGCCCTCAACCTCATCCTCAGCACTAGTATTGACCTTTTTTTCACTCCTCCAAACTCTTCCTCGGCGCTGATATTGACCTTGTTTTCACTCCTCCAAACTCTTCGTTAGAGATGGTATTGATCTTGTTTTAACTCCAAACTCTTCCTCGGTGCTGGTATTGACCTTATTTTCACTCCTCCAAACTCTTCCTCAACACTGATATTGACCTTGTTTTCACTCCTCCAAACTCTTCTTCAGCATTGGTATTGACCTTGTTTTAACTCCAAACTCTTCCTCGGCACTGGCATTGACCTTGTTTTCACTACTCCAAACTCTTCCTCAGCACTGGCATTGACCTTGTTTTCACTACTCCAAACTCTTCCTCGGTGCTTGCATTGACCTTGTTTTCACTACTCCAAACTCTTCCTCGGCACTGGTATTGACCTTTCACTTCTCCAATTTGGTGAGCTACAACCTAGTTTCGTTAGGTTTTACAGTATGTTAATTAAGTTGAATATTTTGGTGCCATTTAGCTAGGTTTTAATAGTCTACAATATAGTTAAGTATATATTAGCTATATTTTACATAATAAATAATATAATTATTCAACTTATTATAATTATATATTATATTCTTTAACAAAATTATTAAATACGTATAAAATTATATAATTAATAATTAATAATAAGTATATTTTTATATAATACAAAATATAATTAATATAATATATATTTAATATAATAGTAATATATATTAATATGAGAGAGAGAAACTAAATTTTGATTGGTTGTTTCATGTCAACAATCCAAGGATGGCATGTGTCCTTGGGGAGTTATGCTCAAGGTAGCATGCCATTTGATTAAAGATATGATAATTCTCCTTTAAGACCTCTTCAATGTACCCATTGCACACTTAAGGAGACAAAATAAATATAGGGAAGAAAATATAGAGAGAGAGGGAGATAATGACAAACATACAAATAGAAAGGGATACAAAGAGATAGAGAGGGGTAGAGAGATAAAGAGATAAGGATGAATAGATAGAGATATAGGGAGGGTGATTGATATATCTCTCCCTGTCACTCTCTATATCTCTATATCTCCCACTATCTATGTCATTCCCTCTTCCCCCCTCTATCTATTGAGCTATCTCTCCTCTCCCCACATTCTCTCTCATTCACTCCATCTCTCCCTCCATCTCTCCTACTCTATATCTCTATCTCTATTTCTATTTTTATCTCCCTCTCACTCCTCTCTCTATCTATTTCTATCTATATCCCTTTCTCTCCCTCCCCCTCTCTATCTCCCCCTCTCTATCTCTCACCATCTCT
>VDFB02256132.1:142681770-142692501 GCA_007258455.2 Sequoia sempervirens
AAAACCTTTCAACTTTCGATCATGTGATGGCAGGAAACTATTAAGATCTAATGACAATTGATCAATGGTCAACAAAACTTATCACCTTTGGCATCACCAGATAGGACACGTGGTGCCCGCCCGTGATATCGCGATCAACAAAAGTGGTGTGGTGGGGTCATCGCGGGATGGCAGGGAGCGGTTGAGATCAAACGATAGTTGATCAATGGTCGCACGAACTTCATCCTTCTACAAAGCAAAAAAATTATTAAAAGGGCAAGGGGACATCACTAAGTGGATGGTAAACAATGACATAAGTTATTTTTAAATGATGAAACATGGGGCCAACCAAGACTTAGGAAAATAAAACCCTATAGAGGAAATAAAATATTAAAACAAAGGGACTCAGCCTAGATGGAATGATAGGACATAAGTCATTTTAAAACCCCTCAAAAAGTAACGTCGAAATAGATCCCAACCAAGGCATAAAATAAACACAAGGGTTTTATATGAAAATAAAGCTAAAACCACCAACCCAAGGAAAATTTTGACACCATGAAAGACCAGTAACACCAGGCAGGGTAGGAATGGAACATAAAGAGCAAAAATATAAAGTTCCATTAGAGGGGAGAGAGATAGAGGGAGTGAGTGAGAGAGAGACCTAAGAGAAGGAGAGGGGGTAGGAGGGAGAGTCTTGAGAGAGAGAGGGGGAGGGAGTGGGAGAGAGATAGAGGGTAGAGGATTTAAGGGTTAAGGGTAGAGGGCTAAGGGTAGAGTGGAGAGACTTAGAGGTGAGAGAGAGAGAGAGGGAGGGAGGAGTACTGGGAGAGAGATAGAAATTAGAGGGTTTAGGGTTTACACAGAGTTTAAGGGTTAAGGGTTTTAAGGTTTAGGGTTAAGGGTAGAGAGAGATAGAGAGAGTGAGTGAGAGAGAGAGACCTAAGAGAGGGAGAGGGGGTAGGAGGGAGATACTTGAGAGAGAGAGAGGGTAGAGAATTAGAGGGTAAGATGGTTTTAAGGGTTTGGGGTTTTAAGGTTAAGGGTTTGAATTTATTGGTAGAGAGATAAGAGTGAGTAGAATTTAGAGAGAGAAGGGAGAGTGGGAGAGAGATAGAAGTATGTAGAGGGTTAAATTTAGAAATTAGAGGGTTTAGGGTTAAGGGTTTAGGGTTTAGGAGTTTAGGGTTAAGGGGAGAGATAGATGGAGTGAGTGAGTGAGAGAGAGACCTAAGAGAGGGAGAGGGGGTAGGATATTGAAGATACTTGAGAGAGAGAGGGAGGAAGGGAGTGGGAGAGAGATAGAGGGAGGGAGGGTTAAGGGTAGAGGGTAGATGGTTTAAGGGTTTAGGGCTAAGGGTGGAGAGGAGAGAGATAGAGGGAGTGAGTGAGTGAGAAAGACCTGAGAGAGGGAGAAAGGGTATTTTGTATATATTAATAAAACATATATATATGATAGTAGCATTTTCAGCACAACATGAAAGACAAGATTATAATTACTTTTAGTTATAGAATTAAGGTGAGGGTTAGATATATATTTACTTAGGGTTGGGGTTAAAAATAGTGTTAGTGTTAGTTTTATGATTAAGTTTAGGGTTAGAGTCAGAGTGAGAATTACTGTTGAGATTGAATCATAACTCTAATCTAACCTTAACCTTAAACCTAATTGAGCCCTAACCCTATTTGTAATTGAACTTTAACTCTAACCCCAACCCTAACCCTATCATTGAACCCAAGCTTTATCCTAGAACCCCAAATTTTATTAAATGGTAAACCTAACCTAACCTTAACCCTAATGTTAATCCCAACCCTAAGTCTATCTATAATTATAATCCTAACCTGTCTCATTCCAACCCTAATTATAATCTTAATTATAATTCTAACCCTAACCATAATTCTAATGCTATTCATAATCCTTAGTTTAATACTAACCATATTTCTCATGACAACCTTAACTCTAATTATAACCCTAATCAAACCCCGAACTTAACCTTAACCCTAACCTTGAGCTTAATTAAAGCCTAACCTTAACCTTAAGCCTGACCTTAATTAAATCAAGAGCCTAACTCTAACCCCAAACTCATATATGTGAGATAATTATAATTTACCAAAACCCTAACCATAATTGAATCATAACCCTAATTGAAATATAATCCTACCTTTAACTGAACCCTAACCCTAATTGAATCATAATTTTAACCCTAAGCCTAATTGAACCCTAGTTTTAACTCTAAGACTAATTAAACACTATTTCTAACCCTAACCCTAAGTCCATCTAATTCCTAGCCCTAATTGAACCCTAACCCTTAATGAGCGCTAACCCTAATTAAACCCTAACACAATTGAACCATAATTCTAACCCTAATCCTAATAACATATTATTAGGGTTATATTTACTAATGTCTTAATATTAGTTTATAAATTCAACATTAATTATAAATATTTTAAAATAAATTAAGTATTTCAATCTAAAATTTTAATATTTGACATTACAAATAAAATTAAACTAAATTCTAATTTTTAAAATCCATAGGAGTATTTATTATCTATTTAGTTTTACTAATTATCTATACAATTAAATTAGAATTGGATTAAATATTCATTTTAAATTAATTAAACAATTATTAATTAAATTTTAGAATAAAATTAAGAAATAAGATCATATATTTTGGAATCAACTTTCTATTTTTTTTTTCTTTTATTATTAGAATCATTTTTCATTTTTCTAAAATTATACTAAATTCTAGATATCATAATTAAACACAAAAATTTATTCTATTCTATTCTAGCCTAGTTAAACCCTAGCCTTGCCTAATTGAACACTAAATCTAATTGTAATTGACCACTAAGCATAATTGAATTCTACCCCTAACCCTAACCCTAACTCTAACTAAACCCTAAACCTAATTCTAATAAAACCCTAACCCAACCCTAACCCAAACCCTAATTGAACTTTAAAACTAACCTTAATTAAGTATTAACCCTAATTGAACATTTATTGAACAGTAGTCCTAATTGTACCATAACCCTAACTTTTAACTACAATTGAACTCTAATCCTAACCCTAACACTAATTTTTATCCTAATTGAACCTTAACCCCAACCCTAACCGTAACCTTGACCCTATTTGAACTCTTATTGAATTCATAACCTTAATTAAACCCCAACCTCATCCTTAATCCTAACCCAAATTGAACATTAATTGAACCCTAAACCTAACCCTAAGTGAACACTAATCCTAATTGAACTCTAAATTTTTAGTTGAAAATATTAAAGTGCCTTAGATTTTCCCATTCATCATCATTTATTATTCAATTCCTAATAGAACTCCAAAAATTTATACTTTATAATGTTTTAATACACACCTAATATTCAGGGTTTAGAGTTTAAGGGTTAAGGGTTTAAGGGTTTAGAGTTAAGAGTTAAGGGTTTAAGAGTTTTAAAGAGTTTAGGAGTTAAGGGTAGAGAAGATATAAGAAGTGAGTGAGAGAGCTGAGAGACTTGAGAGAGGGAGAGGGAGTAGGAGGAGAGAGACTTGAGAGAGAGAGAGAGAGAGGAGTAGAGGGGGGGTGGGGTAGAAGGTATAGGGTTAAAGGGGTGGGGGAAGGAGATAGAGTGAGTGAGAGAGAGAGAGAGAGAGGGAAGAAGGGGGTAGGAGGGTGAGACTTGAGAGAGAGAGGGAAGAGATGGAGGTGGGAGAGAGATGGGGTGAGGGTTAAGCGTGATAGAGGGTAGAGGGTTTAAGGGTTTAGAGTTGAAGGGTTAAGGGTTTTAAGGTTTACGGTTAAGGAGTTTAGGGTTTAGGGGTTTAAGGGTAGAGGGAGACACATAGAGTGGTGAGATAGATAAAGAGACCTAAGAGAGAGAGGTAGGAGGGAGACAGAGAGGGTAGAGGGTAGAGGGTTTAAATGTTTGGAGTTTAAGGGTTAAGGGTTTAGGGTTTAGGGTTATGGGTAGAGGGGAGAGATATAGAGGGATTCAGTCAAAGACAAAACCCCAACCTTAGGATTTTCCCAATACCATAAAATACTAGTAACATAAGACAGGACATGAAAGGACAGATTCAAAAGATGCAACATACTACGTTGATATGTCCTTTAATCTTCTTAAGAATATCCATGATCTGTTTATCAAGGAAGTGACTTCATAGATGCATCAAATTCAATTATGCATCTTTTAAACAATGAGGAAGCATTTCAAGTTTTTGTCAAGACCCTCTCACCATAACCCTATTGGATAGTCACACATCACATAGGAAGGTGAGTTGTTAGGTCACCCACATATGTGACAAGTGGTTGTCCAATAAAGATAAAATGAGGAGACTATGTGTATTTATTACACATAACAAAAGAAGAGAAATGGTTGAATCAAGGTCATGATACAAGTACAAGGACAAAACCTTTGCAAGAGCTACAAGATGCAAAGGGGATTGATATTATTCATTCATGGGTGTACTGGTGAAAGTGAATGCTATAGGTAAAGGTCATTGTCATTGATAAGGACAACCAGCAATGCATGCTATAGTGGTCTCATGAAGGACAACAAAAAAAATCTAAAGTTGCACAAGGCTCTATTCAAGGCCTTCACAATCAAACATTAGGCGAACAAGTTTCCAGATAACATTCAATTCATGATGTTTTAAGGAAAGGCATAAAAGGAAAAGACATTCAAGAAACATCAACTCTAGTTGACATAGATAATATGCCTATTGAAAACATGTCATTACAAGAGGTTTATGACAGTAATGGAACCCTCATATCATGTGATCGAGATACAATTGCTATGCTCATAACCTTTCATGTAGGGGTTTTGGTCATCATGATTGATCCAACATGGATCATGATTTCATACAAGAAACAAAAAGTTACAAATGACAATTAAGCAGTTATGATTCAGGAGAGGTCTCATTTTGGAAGCCAAGGCCATAGTACAAGTGTATATGAACAAAAAATATGAGGTTATGCGACAAGATATCCATGCAGGTTCATGTAGGACATCGAGCATTACAATGGTACAAGTGCATATGAACAACAATCAACAATCAACAAGTAGTGAAGGAAGCAAAGCACAATTGTATTTTTACCTTTTCATACCATTGATCATCCATTCCAGCAATAGGCTATACTAGTGAAGGAATATACTTGAACAGGGGTGTTTTAATGAAGATATTCAACCTAAAAACCATCATTAGTCATGGTGCTTCAAGGGAATAGAGCATAGTCATGAATAAGAGTAGTACCATTAAACGCTATAGGTTTGTCTTCATGTTATATATGAATTTGAAAAAATAAATCTACACTGGGTGACAACATGACTATAGCAATGAAATGGATTGCAATGAGATAAATAATATAAATGGTTGTTGCCACTATCTCATTTTCTCTTTGGATAGTCATTACTAAGTCCTAACAAGTGAATAGAAAAGGGATAGGTGTCAATAATATACCTTCATTTGACAAGTCCTATACTTTTGGTGATCTCATTGAACCAATAAGGCATTGCTTAGAAATCATTTCATATCTTTTTGAAAAAATCAAAAGGAGGAATGATGTATCCAATTGTAAGAAGAGAGCAATGTCCAAGGGAGGGGTAGTACCATCATCTTAGGTACCACTGCTGCAAGAAGATAAATGACAATCCTTGTGTTTGTATGCATGGAGGTCCTAAAGCATACTTTGGATAAGGTGCATTCATGGCATCTTTTGGTGAAAGGTTTCCCAAGCATGAGAAAAGATCCAGTGTTCCATCAGGCTATGTTGGAACAATTATACACTAATCCCTCCCCTAGGGTGTTTCCTCACATCAAAACCAATCCCTTCTTCTTATCATTTGTTAACAAGGGCAATTAATTAAAATGCTTAAATGGGATTATAGGCGGATATGTTTTGTAAAAGGATTTGATAAGTAGTATTGGGTTAGAATACATATTGATGAGATTGCAATGCAATGTTATCAGGGATCATATATTTTATGTGTTAAATCTGTCATAAAACCTTGAATACTTATGAATTTGACTCCCACAATGGATATATGGCACTGATATAAGTTGTATGATTTAGTATTTGTTCATCTTTACCTAGAGCTTGCTAAAAATTGCAAATCAATGACCTATTTTCTCTTGGGATTGTGTTGTAGTTATCTCATGCTCCAAATAGCTAATAATGTCAATGAATAGCCAATTCTATTTGATATTATCCTATTATGTTGAGCTATTAAATGAGATTATATGTTATTGTTAATGTTGTTTATGATATTGGTGCAGAGGTTGTAAACACATTAAGGGATCACCCTCCTGAGTCTTGCAGAGCCCGAAGTGTAGGAGGATTTTTTAAAGTCCTCGTCAATTGGTCTAGGTCCTTCGAGCTACCCTTGATTGGGATTAGCAATTCCATAGGTAGATTAGAAGACCAACCTGGTTACATTGTAAAACAAAACCAACACTTCCCTCTATCCTTAACCAAAAACCCTAAACCCTTAACCCTTAAACCTTAAACCTTTAAACCATCTACCCTCTACCCTTAACCCCCCTCCCTCTATCTCTCTTCCACTCCCTCCCTCTCTCTCTCTCAAGTCTCTCCATCCTACCTCCTCTCCCTCTCTTACGTCTCTCTCAACCCTTAACCCTCCCTTCCTTTATCTCTCTCTCTCTCTGAAGTCTCTCCCTCCTAGCACCACCCCCTCTCTCAGGTCTCTCTCTCTCTCACTCACTCACTCACTCACTCACTCAATCTCAAGTCTCTCCCTCCTACCCCTTCTCCCTCTCTTAGATATTTCTCTCACTCACTCACTCCCTCTATCTCTCTCCCCTCCACCCTTAACCCTCCCTCCCACTATCTCTCTCCCACTCCCTCCCTCTCTCTCTCTCTCTCAACTATCTTCAATATCCTACCCCCTGTCCCTCTCTTAGGTATCTCTCGCACTCACTCACTCCCTCTATCTCTCTCCCCTTAAACCTAAACCCTAAACCCTTAACCCTAAAACCTAAACCCTTAACCTAAACCCTTAAACCCTCTACCCTCTACCCTTAACCCTCCTTCATACATCTCTCTCTCTCAGCTCTCTCCCTCCTAGCACCACTCCCTCTCTCAAGCCTCTCTCTCCACTCACTCACTCCACTCCTCTATCTCAAGTCTCTCCCTCCTACCCCTTCTCCCTCTCTTGGGTCTTTCTCTCACTCACTCACTCCCTCTATCTCTCTCCTCACGCCCAGCCCATCCTGCCCTCTGCATGGCCACTCCCACTCCCTCTATCTCTCTCCCTCCATCCCTCTCTCTCTCAGCTATCTTCAATATCCTACCCCCTCTCCCTCTCTTGGGTATCTATCTCACTCCTCACTCCTCTATCTCTCTCCCTTAAGGCCTAAGCCCTAAACCCTAAACCCGCCAACCCCTAGAAGCCATGCAAACCCCTCCTGCCCTCTGTATAGCCTCAGCTTCCTTTATCTCTCTCTCTCTCTCAAGTCTCTCCCTCCTGCTTCCTCCATCTCTCGGGTCTCTCCTCCTCCGCTCCGCTCCGCTCACTCACTCTGCTCTGTCTCAGTCTCTCCTCCTGCCCACATATCCACTCTCTCAGAGTCTTTCTCTCACTCCTCCTCCTCTATCTCTCTCCCCTCCACTCTTAAACCTAAATCCTTAAACAATCTACCCTCTACCCTTAACCCTCACTCCCTCTATCTCTCTCCCACTCCCTCCCTCTCTCTCTCTCTCAAGTATCTTCAATATCCTACCCCCTTTCCCTATCTTAGGTCTCTCTCTCACTCCTCCCTCTCTCTATCTCTCTCTTCCTTAGCCTAAGCCTAAACCCTAAACCATAAACCCTTAGCCTTAGCTCTCTACCCTCTACCCTTAACCCTCTACATACTCTCTATCTCTCCTCCCTCCTCTCTCTCAACTGAATCCCTCATCGCAACCTAAACCCTTAACCCATGGAAGCCCTCTGCCCTCACATGTCTCTCTCAAGTCTCTCCCTCTCTCCCTCTCCTCAGATCTCTCTCTCTCTCACTCTCTTTGTCTCTCTCCCTCTACCCTTAGCCCTAAACCTTAAACCCTTAACCCTTGAAACCTAAACCCTTAAACCCTCTACCCTCTATCTCTCAGTGCTCCCTCCCATCCCCTCTCTCTATCTCTCACTCCTAAGTCTCTCCACTCTATCCTTAGCCCTCTACCCTTAACCCTTAAATCCTTAAATCCTCTACCGTCTATCTCTCTCCCACTCCCTCCCTATCTCTCACTCAAGACTCTCCCTCCTACCCCCTCTCCATCTCTTAGGTCTCTCTCTCTCACTCACTCCCTCTATCTCTCTCCCCCCTGATGGAAATTTATATTTTTCTTCCTTATCTTCCATTCGTACCCTGCCTGGTGTTACTGATCTTTCATGGTGTCAGAATTTTCCTTGGGTTGGTGATTTTATATTTATTTTCATATAAAACTCTTGTGTTTATTTTACGCCTTGGTTGGGATCTATTTCGATGTTACTTTTTGAGGGGTTTTAAAATGACTTATGTCATATCGTTCCATCTAGGCTGAATCCCTTTGTTTTAATATTTTATTTCCTCTGCATGGTTTTATTTTCCTAAGTCTTGGCTGGCCCCATGTTTCATCATTTAAAAACAAATTATGTCATTGTTTACCATCCGCCTAGTGATGTCCCCTTGTCCTTTTAATAAATGTTTTTTTTTGCAGAAGGATGAAGTTCACGCGACCATTGATCAACTATCGTTTGATCTTAGCTGCTCCCCACCATCCCACAATGACCCCACCACACCACTTTGGTTGATCGCGATATCACAGGTGAGCGCCACGTTTCCTATCTGATGAGGCCGAAGGTGATAAGTTTGGTTGATTGTCGATCAATTGTCATCAGACCTTAACAGTTTCCCGCCATCGCGTGATCAAAAGTTGCAAGGTTTTTAATGATCGTGATATCATGGGTGGGTGCCACGTGTCTCATCTAATGAAGCCAAAGGAATGAAGGAAATACTGTGGTAAATTAATCTGGCCTTAATACATTAAAAGGTGAGTTACTAAAGTGTTCTTGAGGTGCACATGTTTTAAATTAGCGGATATGTTATAATCTTGATGAAAAAGCTACTCGATAATTAATAATAAGGCTGGTGACTGTGTTGAAGGAACAAGATCACGAATGCTCAAGATCTATGGTTTCCCACCATCGTGTGATGCAAAGTTTCAGGATCTTTACTGATTACGATATCATGGGCAATGGCCATGTGGACAACTAAAATTTAAATCTACATCAAATATGGTTGGATTCGTTCCTATAGTGCGCGAGTGAGCTTTAATGGCAGATGAGACATTTGCTGGCATGATTTGATTGAGATAAAATCAATTCTCTTGTTTTATTTGTATCAAAAATCATTCAAGTATTTTGCGGAGCAGTTTCAGAGCCGAAAGTGAAGTTGTGAATCTCTGTAGCCAGAATTTGGGACTTCTACAAACAAAGTCATGAGTTAATTTTTGTGCTTTCCAGTCATTCTGCACTTCAATTTGGGAAAATATTTGTTGTGCTTGTCATTGAGCTTGTTGATAAGCATGTTAGGGATATAGTTTAATTATAGTTGTGATAAATTGCAGTGTTTTGTTCTGTAATTTCCTATCTCTGGTTAGTCCTAGCTATTCGAAGTGTGAAATTGTAAAAAGACCCTAGTTTGTCCAAGATGGCACCGCCAAAGCAACATTTTGGCCAAGTTGACTATTTAAAAAGTACCTTGTACAATGATTTCCTAGATCAATTGCCCTGCTCAATGAATGATAGGAAGAAGGGATTGGTTCTAATGCGAGGGAAAATCCTGGGGGAAGGGTTTGTATATAATTTCTCTAACATTACCGATATTAGGGTTCCTTTCACAGGCTTGGAAATGTTTAGATTAAGGTATGGATAGAGGAATTTTCCTCACCCCTTTTCAAATGGCTGGATGTATGATTTTGGAAAGCTGGTGGTCCCAAATGTGTTCCCTAACATAGACTTACTTAGGGAAATGGCTACAAGATATGACCCTGTCACACGGGTAATCAGGGATAATGATGGAAAGGTTCTATTGAGCGTTAATAGAGAAGAGGTCCAGCAGATTTTTGACTTGAGTGAACCAAGTGAAGACTTGGTTCCTATCAATCTTGAGGAAATGAATCAGGAATATGCAAAGTTGAAGTCTCTTTTTAGAGCTAAGTTTCTTCCACCTCATCTGGCTAGGGCAGGAGGTTCACAATTTCATATTAGCCCCAGTGACCAGGAACCTTTTAGATTAAACTATTTTGCAAATCATTTCTTGGCCACTTTCTATTCATTGTGTCATATTTTGGGTTTCAATCCTGGTGCAGTGATGCCTATTGCATACATGTTCATGGGGGTGCAAATACAACACCCTAACTTCTCTGTGACATATGACTTTGCTTCTTTCTTGGCTGAGAGGATACATCAAGGGTTGTCAAAGTTGCAGAAAAATGATACCAAAACTCAATTCTTCTGGTATTCTATGCTGATGCATATGTTCTTGTTCAAGAATGTTGATTTTTTCTCTGAAAAGATGGAATTAAGGCAATTGGTTGATGGAGAAAGATTGCCAGTACAATTATGGGCTACATATTTATCTTGCAATAAGAAAAGCGCCAGTTATGTGCAATTTGATAATTGCTTTGCTTCTAGATTGAGGGCTAGACTGATGGTGAATGTACCCAGGATCCCTAAGGAATTGCATTATTTCCTCAGGCCAAAAGGGAGGAAGCCAGAATTGAATGTTTT
>VDFB02256132.1:142692601-142789794 GCA_007258455.2 Sequoia sempervirens
GCCGTAGATCAATCATCATGTGATCTCAGTCATTCCCTGCCATCCCGCGATGACCCCACCACACTTTCTTTGTTGATCATAATATCACGGGCGAGCGCCACTTGTCTCATCCGGTGAAGCCAAAGGAATGATAAATACTTTGATGCATCTTTAATACATTATGTCACGGGTTACTAAAGCAGTTATAAGATGCATGTGTTTTAAATCAACAAAGATGTTATAATCTTGGTAGAAAGGTGCTCGATGGTTAATAAAAAGGCTGGCGACTGTGTTGAATGAACAAGATTGTGGATGGTTGAGATCCACGGTTTCCCGCCATCGCATGATCAAAAGTTGTGAGGTCTTTATTGATTGTGATATCACGGGAGGGCACCATGTGGATCTCCTTGGAAATGAGTAGTATGGTGGGGCAATGGATACCTAGGCTACAAAAAGGCATGGGCATCCGCATGGCTTATTCCTGCTGTACTTTCATTAAGGAGAGAGATAGAGGGAGTGAGTAAGTGATCCATTTACATATTATTCTTTTATTCTTCCTCAGTTAAATATTTAGTTACACATTTACCATTAGCAGAAATGACCCAAGAATTTAATAGAATGGATGATCAAATCATCTAGTAAATGTCTCATCTACCAGCAAATCTCACTCGCGCACTGCATGAATGGCTCCAACCATATTTGATGCGGATTTAAATTTTAGCTATCGATCCTTCAGTTAGATCAAATCATCGAATGACCGTCTTCAAAACAAGCTAACACAATCACCAATGTGGCAATAAGGGGCCCACCATACCATACATTTCCAAGGAAGTCCACGTGGCAGTCGCCTACGATATCGCAATCAGTAAAGATCCTGCAACTTTGGATCACGCGATGGCAGGAAACTGTAGATCTTGAGCATTCATGATCTTGTTCCTTCAACACATTTGCTAGCCTTATTATTAACCATCGAGTAGCTTTTTCATCAAGATTATAACATATCCACTGATTTAAAACATGTGCACCTCAAGAAAACTTTAGTAACCCTCCCTTTAATGTATTAAGGCAAGATTAATTTACCACATTATTTCATTCATTCCTTCAGCTTCATCAGATGAGACAATTGGCACCCGCTCTTGATATCACGATCACTAAAAACCTTTCAACTTTCGATCATGCGATGGCAGGCAACTGTTAAGATCTAATGACAATTGATCAATGGTCAACAAAACTTATCACCTTTGGCATCACCAGATAGGACACGTGGTGCCCGCCCATGATATCACGATCAACAAAAGTGGTGTGGTGGGGTCATCACGGGATGGCAGGGAGCGGTTGAGATCAAACGATAGTTGATCAATGGTCGCACGAACTTCATCCTTCTACAAAGCAAAAAATTTATTAAAAGGGAAAGGGGACATCACTAAGCGGATGGTAAACAATGACATAAGTTATTTTTAAATGATGAAACATGGGGCCAACCAAGACTTAGGAAAATAAAACCCTATAGAGGAAATAACATATTAAAACAAAGGGACTCAGCCTAGATGGAATGATAGGACATAAGTCATTTTAAAACCCCTCAAAAAGTAACATCGAAATAGATCCCAACCAAGGCATAAAATAAACACAAGGGTTTTATATGAAAATAAAGCTAAAACCACCAACCCAAGGAAAATTTTGACACCATGAAAGACCAGTAACACCAGGCAGGGTAGGAATGGAACATAAAGAGAAAAAATATAAAGTTCCATTAGAGGGGAGAGAGATAGAGGGAGTGAGTGAGAGAGAGACCTAAGAGAAGGAGAGGGGGTAGGAGGGAGAGTCTTGAGAGAGAGAGGGGGAGGGAGTGGGAGAGAGATAGAGGGTAGAGGATTTAAGGGTTAAGGGTAGAGGGCTAAGGGTAGAGTGGAGAGACTTGTGGGAGGAGAGAGAGAGAGAGGGAGGAGGGAGCACTGGGAGAGATAGAGGGTAGAGGGTTTCAAGGGGGTTTAGGAGCCCATAAGGTTAAGGGTTTAAGGTTTAGGGTTAAGGGTGAGGGGAGAGATAGAGAGAGGAGTGTGAGAGAGAGAGACCCAAGAGAGAGGAGAGGGGTAGGGAGGGAGAGACCTTGAGAGAGAGAGAGAGAGGGTAGAGGGTAGAGGTAGATGGTTTAAGGGTTTGGGGTTTGCTGGGTTAAGGGTTTAGGGCTATTGGCAGAGGGAGAGAGATAAGAGGAGGAGGAGAGAGAGAGGAGGGAGGGAGAGATACAGAGAGCACGTGAGAGGGTTAAGGGTGAGGGTAGAGGGTTTGGCCATGGCCTAGGGTTAAGGGGAGAGATGATGGAGTGAGTGATGAAGGACGTAATCTAAGAGAGGGAGAGAGGGGCAGATATTGAAGATACTCTATGAGAGAGAGGGATGTGAAGGATGGCGAGAAACAGAGGAGGAGGCCATGGCAGAGGGTAGATGGTTTAAGGGTTTAGGGCTAAGGGTGGAGGGGAGAGAGATATAGGGAGTGAGTGAGTGAGAAAGACCTGAGAGAGGGAGAAAGGGTATTTTGTATATATTAATAAAACATATATATATGCTAGTAGCATTTTCAGCACAACATGAAAGACAAGATTATAATTACTTTTAGTTATAGAATTAAGGTGAGGGTTAGATATATATTTACTTAGGGTTGGGGTTAAAAATAGTGTTAGTGTTAGTTTTATGATTAAGTTTAGGGTTAGAGTCAGAGTGAGAATTACTGTTGAGATTGAATCATAACTCTAATCTAACCTTAACCTTAAACCTAATTGAACCCTAACCCTATTTGTAATTGAACTTTAACTCTAACCCCAACCCTAACCCTATCATTGAACCCAAGCTTTATCCTAGAACCCCAACTTTTATTAAATGGTAAACCTAACCTAACCTTAACCCTAATGTTAATCCCAACCCTAAGTCTATCTATAATTATAATCCTAACCCGTCTCATTCCAACCCTAATTATAATCTTAATTATAATTCTAACCCTAACCATAATTCTAATGCTATTCATAATCCTTAGTTTAATACTAACCATATTTCTCATGACAACCTTAACTCTAATTATAACCCTAATCAAACCCCGAACTTAACCTTAACCCTAACCTTGAGCTTAATTAAAGCCTAACCTTAACCTTAAGCCTGACCTTAATTAAATCAAGAGCCTAACTCTAACCCCAAACTCATATATGTGAGATAATTATAATTTACCAAAACCCTAACCATAATTGAATCATAACCCTAATTGAAATATAATCCTACCTTTAACTGAACCCTAACCCTAATTGAATCATAATTTTAACCCTAAGCCTAATTGAACCCTAGTTTTAACTCTAAGACTAATTAAACACTATTTCTAACCCTAACCCTAAGTCCATCTAATTCCTAGCCCTAATTGAACCCTAACCCTTAATGAGAGCTAACCCTAATTAAACCCTAACACAATTGAACCATAATTCTAACCCTAATCCTAATAACATATTATTAGGGTTATATTTACTAATGTCTTAATATTAGTTTATAAATTCAACATTAATTATAAATATTTTAAAATAAATTAAGTATTTCAATCTAAAATTTTAATATTTGACATTACAAATAAAATTAAACTAAATTCTAATTTTTAAAATCCATAAAATATTTATTATCTATTTAGTTTTACTAATTATCTAATACAATTAAATTAAATTGAATTAAATATTCATTTTAAATTAATTAAACAATTATTAATTAGAATTTTAGAATAAATTAAGAAATAAGATCTATATAAAATCAACTTTTCTATTTTTTCTTTGTGTCTGAATCATTTCATTTTCTAAAATTATACTAAATTCTAGATATCATAATTAAACACAAAAATTTATTCTATTCTAATCCTAACCCTAGTTAAACCCTAACCCTTACCCTAATTGAACACTAAATCTAATTGTAATTGACCACTAAGCATAATTGAATTCTACCCCTAACCCTAACCCTAACTCTAACTAAACCCTAAACCTAATTCTAATAAAACCCTAACCCAACCCTAACCCAAACCCTAATTGAACTTTAAAACTAACCTTAATTAAGTATTAACCCTAATTGAACATTTATTGAATAGTAGTCCTAATTGTACCATAACCCTAACTTTTAACTACAATTGAACTCTAATCCTAACCCTAACACTAATTTTTATCCTAATTGAACCTTAACCCCAACCCTAACCATAACCTTGACCCTATTTGAACTCTTATTGAATTCATAACCTTAATTAAACCCCAACCTCATCCTCAATCCTAACCCAAATTGAACATTAATTGAACCCTAAACCTAACCCTAAGTGAACACTAATCCTAATTGAACTCTAAATTTTTAGTTGAAAATATTAAAGTGCCTTAGATTTTCCCATTCTCCATCATCATTTATTCAATTCCTATAGAACTCCAAAAATTTATACCTTTATAATGTTTTAATAACAATAACTCAATATTCTGGTAATTAGAGCCAGCATGGTCATGGCCTACATGGGTCAGAGTCATGGGCCATGGCTCATGGCCTACCTAGGCCATGGCAGATGGAGATTACAGAGATGGAGGAGTATATATAGACCTGAGAGGAGAGGGGGTAGGAGGAAGAGACCTGAGAGAGAGAGAGAGAGGTAGAGGGTGAGGGTGAAGGTATAGGGTTGGAAGGGTAGAGGGGAAAGGAGGACAAGAGTGGAGAGAGAGAGAGAGGAAGAAGGCAGGGAGGGTGAGACCTGAGAGAGAGGGAAAGATGGAGGGAGGGAGAGATATGGAGGGTGGCTTATGGAAGCCACAGCAGGGAAGGGGGGGGACATAGAGGAGTGTGAGAGATAGATAAAGACCTAAGAGAGAGAGAGGGGGTAGGAGGGAGAGACTTGAGAGAGAGAGAGAGAGGGTAGAGGGTAGAGGGTTTAAATGTTTGGAGTTTAAGGGTTAAGGGTTTAGGGTTTAGGGTTATGGGTAGAGGGGAGAGATATAGAGGGATTCAGTCAAAGACAAAACCCCAACCTTAGGATTTTCCCAATACCATAAAATACTAGTAACATAAGACAGGACATGAAAGGACAGATTCAAAAGATGCAACATACTACGTTGATATGTCCTTTAATCTTCTTAAGAATATCCATGATCTGTTTATCAAGGAAGTGACTTCATAGATGCATCAAATTCAATTATGCATCTTTTAAACAATGAGGAAGCATTTCAAGTTTTTGTCAAGACCCTCTCACCATAACCCTATTGGATAGTCACACATCACATAGGAAGGTGAGTTGTTAGGTCACCCACATATGTGACAAGTGGTTGTCCAATAAAGATAAAATGAGGAGACTATGTGTATTTATTACACATAACAAAAGAAGAGAAATGGTTGAATCAAGGTCATGATACAAGTACAAGGACAAAACCTTTGCAAGAGCTACAAGATGCAAAGGGGATTGATATTATTCATTCATGGGTGTACTGGTGAAAGTGAATGCTATAGGTAAAGGTCATTGTCATTGATAAGGACAACCAGCAATGCATGCTATAGTGGTCTCATGAAGGACAACAAAAAAAATCTAAAGTTGCACAAGGCTCTATTCAAGGCCTTCACAATCAAACATTAGGCGAACAAGTTTCCAGATAACATTCAATTCATGATGTTTTAAGGAAAGGCATAAAAGGAAAAGACATTCAAGAAACATCAACTCTAGTTGACATAGATAATATGCCTATTGAAAACATGTCATTACAAGAGGTTTATGACAGTAATGGAACCCTCATATCATGTGATCGAGATACAATTGCTATGCTCATAACCTTTCATGTAGGGGTTTTGGTCATCATGATTGATCCAACATGGATCATGATTTCATACAAGAAACAAAAAGTTACAAATGACAATTAAGCAGTTATGATTCAGGAGAGGTCTCATTTTGGAAGCCAAGGCCATAGTACAAGTGTATATGAACAAAAAATATGAGGTTATGCGACAAGATAGCCATGCAGGTTCATGTAGGACATCGAGCATTACAATGGTACAAGTGCATATGAACAACAATCAACAATCAACAAGTAGTGAAGGAAGCAAAGCACAATTGTATTTTTACCTTTTCATACCATTGATCATCCATTCCAGCAATAGGCTATACTAGTGAAGGAATATACTTGAACAGGGGTGTTTTAATGAAGATATTCAACCTAAAAACCATCATTAGTCATGGTGCTTCAAGGGAATAGAGCATAGTCATGAATAAGAGTAGTACCATTAAACGCTATAGGTTTGTCTTCATGTTATATATGAATTTGAAAAAATAAATCTACACTGGGTGACAACATGACTATAGCAATGAAATGGATTGCAATGAGATAAATAATATAAATGGTTGTTGCCACTATCTCATTTTCTCTTTGGATAGTCATTACTAAGTCCTAACAAGTGAATAGAAAAGGGATAGGTGTCAATAATATACCTTCATTTGACAAGTCCTATACTTTTGGTGATCTCATTGAACCAATAAGGCATTGCTTAGAAATCATTTCATATCTTTTTGAAAAAATCAAAAGGAGGAATGATGTATCCAATTGTAAGAAGAGAGCAATGTCCAAGGGAGGGGTAGTACCATCATCTTAGGTACCACTGCTGCAAGAAGATAAATGACAATCCTTGTGTTTGTATGCATGGAGGTCCTAAAGCATACTTTGGATAAGGTGCATTCATGGCATCTTTTGGTGAAAGGTTTCCCAAGCATGAGAAAAGATCCAGTGTTCCATCAGGCTATGTTGGAACAATTATACACTAATCCCTCCCCTAGGGTGTTTCCTCACATCAAAACCAATCCCTTCTTCTTATCATTTGTTAACAAGGGCAATTAATTAAAATGCTTAAATGGGATTATAGGCGGATATGTTTTGTAAAAGGATTTGATAAGTAGTATTGGGTTAGAATACATATTGATGAGATTGCAATGCAATGTTATCAGGGATCATATATTTTATGTGTTAAATCTGTCATAAAACCTTGAATACTTATGAATTTGACTCCCACAATGGATATATGGCACTGATATAAGTTGTATGATTTAGTATTTGTTCATCTTTACCTAGAGCTTGCTAAAAATTGCAAATCAATGACCTATTTTCTCTTGGGATTGTGTTGTAGTTATCTCATGCTCCAAATAGCTAATAATGTCAATGAATAGCCAATTCTATTTGATATTATCCTATTATGTTGAGCTATTAAATGAGATTATATGTTATTGTTAATGTTGTTTATGATATTGGTGCAGAGGTTGTAAACACATTAAGGGATCACCCTCCTGAGTCTTACAGAGCCCGAAGTGTAGGAGGATTTTTTAAAGTCCTCGTCAATTGGTCTAGGTCCTTCGAGCTACCCTTGATTGGGATTAGCAATTCCATAGGTAGATTAGAAGACCAACCTGGTTACATTGTAAAACAAAACCAACACTTCCCTCTATCCTTAACCAAAAACCCTAAACCCTTAACCCTTAAACCTTAAACCTTTAAACCATCTACCCTCTACCCTTAACCCCCACTCCCTCTATCTCTCTTCCACTCCCTCCCTCTCTCTCTCTGAGTCCTCTCCATCCTACCCCCTCTCCCTCTCTTCGTCTCTCTCGGCTTATAACCCCTCCTTCCTTTATCTCTCTCTCTCTGGGAGTCTCTCCTCCTAGCACCCTCCCTCTCTGGGTCTCTCTCTCTCACTCCCGCTCACTCACTCCTCACTCAATCTCAGGTCTCTCCCTCCTACCCCTTCTCCCTCTGTAGATGTTTCCTGCTCCTGCTCCCTCTATCTCTCTCCCCTCCCACCCCTTAGCCCTCCCACTCCTCATCTCTCTTCCACTCCCTCCCTCTCTCTCTCTCTCCCAGCTATCTTGATATCTACCTGTCCCTCTCTTGGGCCTCCCACTCCTCCCTCCCTCTATCTCTCTCCCTTAAGCCTAAGCCAACCTAAAACCCTAAACCCTTAAACCCTCTACCCTCTACCCTAACCCTCCTTCCTTTATCTCTCTCTCAAGTCTCTCCCTCCTCACTTCCTCCCTCTCTCAAGTCTCTCTCTCACTCACTCCTCCTCTATCTCCCAAGTCTCTCCCTCCTACCCCTTCTCCCTCTCTTGGAGTGCTTTCTCTCACTCACTCCTCCCTCTATCTCTCTCCCTCCTTAAACCATCTACCTTGTACCCTTAACCCTCCCTCCTCCTATTTATCTCCCACTCCCTCCCTCTCTCTCTCTCAAGTATCTTCAATATCCTACCCCCTCTCCCTCCCTTAGGTCTCTCTCTCACTCACTCACTCCCTCTATCTCTCTTCCCTTAACCCTAAACCCTAAACCTTAAACCCTTTACCCTCTACCCTTAACCCTCCCTTCCTTTATATATCTCTCTCTCTCAAGTATCTCCTCTAGCACCCTCCATCTCGGGTCTCTCTCTTGCTCACTCCTCCTCCTCCCACTCCTCTGTCTCAAGTCTCTCCTCCTGCCCTTCTCCTCTCAAGCCTTTCTCTCCTCCTCCTCCTCTATCTCTCTCCCTCCCACTCTTAGAGCCTAAACCCTTAAACAATCACCCTCTGCCCTTAACCTCCTCCTCTGTCTCTCTCCCTCCCTCCCTCTCTCTCTCTCTAGTATCTTAATGTCTACCCCTTTCCTATCTTAGGTCTCTCTCTCCTCCTCCTCTCTCTATCTCTCTCCGTAACCCTAAACCATAAACCCTTAACCTTAAACTCTCTACCCTCTACCCTTAACCCTCTACAGCCTCTCTATATCTCTCCCCTCCCTCCTCTCTCCTTTGAATCCCTCTATCCATGACCTAAGCCCTTAGCCCTTAAACCCTCTGCCCTCTGCGTCTCTCAGTCTGCCCTCCTATCCCTCTCCCTCTCTCCGTCTCCTCTCTCTCTCCTCTCTCATCTCTCCCTCTGCCTTGGCATAGCCATAGAGCTCAAACCCTTCGACCCTCTGCCCTCTATATCTCTCCCAGTACTCCCTCCCTCCCCCTCTCTCTATCTCTCACTCCTAAGTCTCTCCACTCTATCCTTAGCCCTCTACCCTTAACCCTTAAATCCTTAAATCCTCTATCATCTATCTCTCTCCCACTCCCTCCCTATCTCTCACTCAAGACTCTCCTTCCTACCCCCTCTCCATCTCTTAGGTCTCTCTCTCTCACTCACTCCCTCTATCTCTCTCCCCTCTGATGGAAATTTATATTTTTCTTCCTTATGTTCCATTCGTACCCTGCCTGGTGTTACTGATCTTTCATGGTGTTAGAATTTTCCTTGGGTTGGTGATTTTATATTTATTTTCATATAAAACTCTTGTGTTTATTTTACGCCTTGGTTGGGATCTATTTCGATGTTACTTTTTGAGGGGTTTTAAAATGACTTATGTCATATCGTTCCATCTAGGCTGAGTCCCTTTGTTTTAATATTTTATTTCCTCTGCAGGGTTTTATTTTCCTAAGTCTTGGCTGGCCCCATGTTTCATCATTTAAAAACAAATTATGTCATTGTTTACCATCCGCCTAGTGATGTCCCCTTGTCCTTTTAATAAATGTTTTTTTTTTGCAGAAGGATGAAGTTCACGCGACCATTGATCAACTATCGTTTGATCTTAGCTACTCCCTGCCATCCCACAATGACCCCACCACACCACTTTGGTTGATCGCGATATCACGGGTGAGCGCCACGTGTCCTATCTAATGAGGCCGAAGGTGATAAGTTTGGTTGATTATCGATCAATTATCATCAGACCTTAACAGTTTCCCGCCATCGCGTGATCAAAAGTTGCAAGGTTTTTAATGATCGTGATATCATGGGTGGGTGCCACGTGTCTCATCTGATGAAGCCAAAGGAATGAAGGAAATACTGTGGTAAATTAATCCGGCCTTAATACATTAAAAGACGAGTTACTAAAGTGTTCTTGAGGTGCACATGTTTTAAATCAGCGGATATGTTATAATCTTGATGAAAAAGCTACTCGACAATTAATAATAAGGCTGGTGACTGTGTTGAAGGAACAAGATCACGAATGCTCAAGATCTATGGTTTCCCACCATCATGTGATGCAAAGTTTCAGGATCTTTACTAATTACGATATCATGGGCAACCGCCATGTGGACAACTAAAATTTAAATCTACATCAAATATGGTTGGATTCGTTCCTATAGTGCGCGAGTGAGCTTTAATGGCAGATGAGACATTTGCTGGCATGATTTGATTGAGATAAAATCAATTCTCTTATTTTATTTGTATCAAAAAGCATTCAAGTATTTTGCGGAGCAGTTTCAGAGCCGAAAGTGAAGTTGTGAATCTCTGTAGCCAGAATTTGGGACTTCTACAAACAAAGTCATGAGTTAATTTTTGTGCTTTCCAGTCATTCTGCACTTCAATTTGGGAAAAGATTTGTTGTGCTTGTCATTGAGCTTGTTGATAAACATGTTAGGGATATAGTTTAATTATAGTTGTGATAAATTGCAGTGTTTTGTTCTGTAATTTCCTATCTCTGGTTAGTCCTAGCTATTCGAAGTGTGAAATTGTAAAAAGACCCTAGTTTGTCCAAGATGGCACCGCCAAAGCAACATTTTGGCCAAGTTGACTATTTAAAAAGTACCTTGTACAATGATTTCCTAGATCAATTGCCCTGCTCAACGAATGATAGGAAGAAGGGATTGGTTCTAATGTGAGGGAAAATCCTGGGGGAAGGGTTTGTATATAATTTCTCTAACATTACCGATATTAGGGTTCCTCTCACAGGCTTGGAAATGTTTAGATTAAGGTATGGATAGAGGAATTTTCCTCACCCCTTTTCAAATGGCTGGATGTATGATTTTGGAAAGTTGGTGGTCCCAAACATGTTCCCTAACATACACTTACTTAGGGCAATGGCTGCAAGATATGACCCTGTCACACGGGTAATCAGGGATAATGATGGAAAGGTTCTATTGAGCGTTAATAGAGAAGAGGTCCAACAGATTTTTGACTTGAGTGAACCAAGTGAAGACTTGGTTCCTATCAATCTTGAGGAAATGAAGCAGGAATATGCAAAGTTGAAGTCTCTTTTTAGAGCTAAGTTTCTTCCACCTCATCTGGCTAGGGCAGGAGGTTCACAATTTCATATTAGCCCTAATGACCAGGAACCTTTTAGATTAAACTATTTTGCAAATCATTTCTTGGCCACTTTCTATTCATTGTGTCATATTTTGGGTTTCAATCCTGGTGCAGTGATGCCTATTGCATACATGTTCATGGGGGTGCAGATACAACACCCTAACTTCTCTGTGACATATGACTTTGCTTCTTTCGTGGCTGAGAGGATACATCAAGGGTTGTCAAAGTTGCAGAAAAATGATACCAAAACTCAATTCTTCTGGTATTCTATGCTGATGCATATGTTCTTATTCAAGAATGTTGATTTTTTCTCTGAAAAGATGGAATTAAGGCAATTAGTTGATGGAGAAAGATTGCCAGTACAATTATGGGCTACAGATTTATCTTGCAATAAGGAAAGCACCAGTTATGTGCAATTTGATAATTGCTTTGCTTCTAGATTGAGGGCTAGACTAATGGTGAATGTACCCAGGATCCCTAAGGAATTGCATGATTTCCTCAGGCCAAAAGGGAGGAAGCCAGAATTGAATGTTTTCCATAACTGGGGTGAGATTATCCCATACCTAGTCAACACTGTTTTGAGAGTATACAGTTTTCAAAGAACCCCCCATATACTTCCATACAATGTGCCACCAAGAGTGGGGTTTGCAGAAGTTATGTGGCAAATGGGTTGTATCCATGAGGACAACCTCACAGGGAGGGGTAAGGGAACATTTTTCCCTGATTATATAGTGGTGTCTGATTTTTCCTTTTCAAAAGGAGGCTGGGTGCATTTTGAGAAATTATTTGATGATTACCATTTGAGGTGTGGTCCAAAGTGGCAGCATGATCTTGAGGGTTTCTTTTCCCTTTTTAGAAAAAGAATAAAGGCTGGAAAATTTGTGCATGAGTTCAAATTTCCTGAGGATTTGATCAGAAACAAATTTGATCTAAATAGGTAGGAGTTGAACAAGGAGAAATGGATAGCTTATCATAAACTATTAGATATTATGCATAAGATGGATCCAAAGTATAATCCATTATTGGAGTTCAATCCATACCATAAGAAGATTGGATTTCTAATGGATAACTTCAAGGAAATTATGGGCACATTGAGGACCAAAAAGATAAATTTAGAACTGAGTCTGGGTGTACAGGAACAAGGTGCCAAGATAATTGAAACAAGGCCAGCATACCAACCTACAGAAAGGTGGCCTATTTATAGTTGTAAAAAGGATGATAGCAGTGATGAAGAGGAAGTGGACAGAAAAGGAAAGAGAATTATGAAGTTTCCTTCACAACCAGGTCCAAAATTCAAAGTGCCTAGGGCAATTAAAATCATTGATTTAGAATCATCACTAGAAGATAGTCCCTCATCACCACCATCCGAGCCAAGCCCTAAAAGACAAATAATTCATCAACCACAGGAGGATCTGATGGATGAAATTATTGTTACTGATCAAGACATGCAGGTTGGTATGCCTTCCCCTCCTAGGCCAATTGAATTGGTTCTATCTGATTTAGATATGAAAGGAAAAAGTGTACAAGATGCAAGAATGGAAGCATGTACGGAGTTTCTAGATGACAATACATTTGTAAAAACTCATGTATTCTTTCAATTGGTATGGAGGATGAAATTTGAAGAATATCAAGAGAAATGTAAGAAGAGAAGAGAACTAACGCCTGACAGGTCAAACTAGGATAATGATGAGGAGGTAAAAGCTGAATTAATGGAGGAATTTAAGAACATCACTCCTGAAGAGGGAAGAAGACTAGTGAGTTAGGCTGGTGTGTTGATTCTGCCTAAATGGGACATTGCAGATGCTATAGCATTTAATGCTATTTTAAATTCCAAGCATCATTTGCAAGACTTTGAAGAAGAAGTCAAGGCAGTATTGCAAGATTCTGCCTTCAGTGAGGAATATGAAACTTTGAAAATTTTGGCATTGGCCCCTCAAGGAAGAAAGCCTAATGTTACAGATATTAATCCAAATTTCAGAGGAGGATTAATAATAAAGAGGGCTTCAGAGACCTCAACCACTAAGGCCACTAATTTGACTGTGAATGTGGCCAAATTGGCCCAAAAGAAGATCCTAATGGAGAAGAATAACCTTTTGATTGAGGAATACAACAAGATGCAACACAAGAATGTTGAGTTACAGAATGAGATGGAAAGGTTTAGGTATAAACAGATTGGGGAGACATCAAGTGCTCCAGGGAACAGTACATTACCTTCCACAAAAGGGTCAGTGCCTCCTGCTTCTCCAATTGTTTCCACACCAGGGTCTCCTAGTCAGAATATTTCTCTCACCCCTCCTTTAGAACAAATTGATGAAGAAACAGAGTGCTCTATTGATCCTACAAAGAAGCAGCTCTTGCAAAGAATTGATGAATTTTAGACATCATTGAAGGTAAGCGGGGAGGGAAATTTTTCAAATAAAAAGGAGATTGTTACTACTGTCTTGAGGCATTTAAATGAAAAGGTTGATAGTAAATTGCTATCTATATATTCTTTATATTCTTTGTTGTTAGATGAAATAAATAATATTGATAGGGATTAGGAAGTAGTGATACCATTGATTGAAAATTGGATCCCTAGGGCCAGTGATTTGGATGTCATGTATAAGGCTTCAAGGTTTGATACAAATAATAGGCCCCAATCATTAAAGCCTATTCAAGTGTTGGTTAAATCATTGCAAGATTTTTAGACCCTACTAGATGATTTGAGTAGGAAGATCAGGGAATTGGTGAAGAATTTTAATGATTGGGGTAACACATTTTTACCAGATATAATTGATGAGAATAGGAAAATCAGGTCACTCCAGCAGTGGCAGGATCAAGCAAGTGAAGTCATCAATGATCAAATTAAATTAATTTGTGATGAGTCAGATTATGACTTGTTGGTGAGCTATATGGATAAAATCATTAGTACCTACTCATTTTTGGAAGCTTTTGAAAGAGATGCAAATCAGGTAGCCGTAAAATACACACCTTATAATACCAAGGTGAATGAGGTGATTAATTTTGACTAGCCGACTAATGAAGAATACCATAAATGGGTAACTAAATATTTGACTGAGGAAGAGTAAAAGGAATGGACTACTAACAGGTGGTAAATCAGATGCTACAGTTACAATGGTTTCCAGTTTTTCTTTGATGGCATTCTTGGTGCGGGTTTCTTGTGGTTTTTTGTTGTTGCATCAACTTTTCTCAACTGACATGATGAACAAGAATATTCTCCAAGGTGATGGCTATTGTAACAATTTTTGGAATATCACCAGGTGTGCCAACTGGCTAGTGACATGTGTACTTTCTGGCCCGATGCTTGTTTACTCCTTCATTTTCTATAAGAAGGATTTCAAGGCCAGAAATATGGGTTAGCAAGTTAGATAATTTTTGGTCGAGTCTAGGTGAAGTTGTAGAGAAAATTGTAAAGTCTGATGGTTTTAGAGAGAAATACATTTTAGGTTATGAGTTATTCTGTAATCAGTTTTGAATTCATGGGGATTTAATGTTATATAATAGTACTAGCATTTGAGTTGAAATTATAAATTCAAACTCATGTCTCTCCACTGTACATGCATATCTGAATTTTGAATAAGATGACTAAGGGTTGTTTCATTCATCTCACTATTGTGGTGTGTATAATCCTTATTTTAGCTTTAATTCAAGGAATTAATTAAAATGCTTGAATGAGATTATAGGAAGATATGTTTTGTATAAGGATTTGATAAGTAGTATTAGGTGAGAATGCATACTGATAAAATTGTAATGCAATATTGTCAGGGATCTTATAAGTTATATGTTATGTATTAAATCTATCATAAACCTTTAGATGCTTATGAATTTGACTCCTACAATGGATATATGGCACTAATCCAAGTTGTATTTATTTATATAGTTCAATAATTATTTGTCTTTTCTTAGAGCGTGCTACAAATTGCAAATTAATGACTATATTTTACTATGGATTATGTTGTAGTTATTTCATGCTCCACATAGTTGATATTATCAGTGAACAACCAATTTTATTCGATATTATCCTATTGTGTTGAGCTATTCATTGGGATTATATGTTATCTGTTAATGTTGTTTATGATATTGGTGCAGAGGTTGTAAACACATTAAGGGATCACCCTCCCAGGTCTTGCAGAGCCTAAAGTGCAGGAGGCTTTTTAAAGTCCTCGTCAGTTGGTCCAGGTCCTTTGAGCTACCCTTGATTGGAATTGGCAATCCCATAGGTAGATTAGAAAAACATCCTAGTTACAGTGTAAAAAAAAAACCAACACCCTCTACCTTTAACCCTAAACCCTAAACCATTAACCCTTAAACTCTAAACCCTTAAACCCTCTACCCTCTATCTTTCTCCCACTCTAAACTCTAAACCTTTCCTTGTATTCTCTTATAATTTTCATTATTCTTATTTATTTTACACTTACATTTACAAATACACATACATATGCATTTACTGTTTTCATTTATTTCTCATGTAGTTTAATAGTTTGATCGATTTCATATTATATGTGTTGAAGACTTTAGAATTTCAATTACATTAATTTATGGATATGTTGTATCTATAACACTACAAAACCATATGCTCTTTGCATTTACACTTGCATTTAGAAATACACATTTATATACATAGATATATATTTCTTTAATGATATGTTGCATTTATTGTTCTAGGAGAGCATCCAGTAATTGCATTTACATTTACATTTAAAAATACATATACATACATACATACATACATACATACATACATATATATATATGTGTGTGTGTGTGTATGTATATCATTTATATTCGGTGTTCAGAAACAACCCATTAGGTCTGCACATGGATTACAATTTATAAAATCAGATCTCCCATACATGTTTTGTTGAAACCTAGGCTTGAACCTCTCATTTCACATGCTTTTCTTCACAAAACTCTTGAAGACAGCAGCTATACCTTCTTTATTTCTCATCCTACGCCTTATTCATGCATCCTACAGTTAAAAAAGTATCCATGGGGCCTCTTACACAAGCTACAGTAATCACAAAAAGTGTAAGAACCCCTTTATATCATGTTTCGACTACAAAACCCTCAAAAACAGGGTAACCGGGCTGTATGCAAAGAAATGAAGCTTTCTAACTCAAATCAACACCTTAAACCCTCAAATTAGATTCAAATCAAAGCTAACACATATCTTCATGACCTGAAATTGATTTCACATCAAAATATGGCTGCATGTGACCTTATAGTGCTGCATAACAGGAAAAATACATAAATTTTGAAGAAAAACATAGATTTTTGAATGCCAAGAGCTTGTATTTTAAATCCTCAACCATCAACAATCATTACAATGATCATTTTATTCCTTTTAAAGGACTTTACATGTCAACCACTAAACAACCACCTCTACAACTAACTTTTTAATCTTTTATGATCACATGAAACATAAAACACACTAATTTCAAGGTTGTTAACATCACTATTGAAATGTTTTAATTTTTTGACCTTTTAAACATTAAAAAGTATATTATTAAATTAATTATGTAATGGAATAAAAATTAAAAAAATCATGAATTAATTATGTAACCACATAATTCAAATATAATTCTATCAAGAAATTAATATCAAATAGATAATATAATCACATAACTCATATATTTCAATGTCATTGATCTTCTTCATCCAACTCTTTGTCTGTATCATCCGATCAAAATTCAATATTGTAAGGATTGGTCATATCATCATCATCGTCATCGCTATTAGTTTCGATAATGTCATCATCCACATGGATATCATCTTCATGAACATTAACTCCTACATCATCATGATCTAGTTTCTCCTCTTCAACATCTTCATCAGGGACATCATCAACTAACTGTTGATTCTGATCATCATCTACATCATCTTCTAGTTCTTCGGTATCTTCTTCTTCCACCACATTATACTTTACCGGCCTTCCTCTTGGATTATGTCTAGCAACAAATGACCAACCCAGTTTACTTGGAACCTCTGAGTAAAATACCCACTCACATTGGCTTGGAAGAACATAGGGCTCATTTCCAGCTCGCTTGATCAACCTTGTATTAACCATGGTAAATCCATTATCATGTTCAATAATAGTTCTCTTAGGATCATTTTCATTTAATCGTAGTTTGTACCATAGGACAATGAACATAATTAATCTGAAGGACTTAAAGTCACACTCAAGTATATCATCCAAAATCCCATAGTATTGATTTTCTGAGACTTTTGGATGTATGTTGCTTCTAGATGAAACATTACTCACCTGAAAGACTGTAGTTATACCAAAATCACAAGTTTTCTTCATGTCATCCAACATTTTGATTCAAAATTTACAACTATTGCACCACATAGCCTTGTGGTGTTTCACCTACAATATGTCAAACATGTAAAAAATATTGCAATATCGTCAGTTGATAAACATATTTATTCTTGGCCGAATGTATGCCAAGAAAACAATCTCAACATATATATACATCAATATAATTGAAAATAATTAAATAATATGGGTGATTAATATATTTATACATACCTTTTATCTCTTAAACCATATGCTAAATCAATTTCCCTTTGTGTAACATTGGAATCTCCATTACGATGAGCTTCTTTAACCAATGAAGCCACACCTTCCCATGTTAATGCACGACCAGATTGTTGACATCGTTCAATCCATACCATCATCCAATCAAGATTGTTGGTGACATACAAATGTAGTGCATCCCACTCTCAACCAACTGTATCAAAAAAATTGAAATTCACAAACAACATATAATTAGTTAAATACCACAGTATACGACCTTAATTTATAATTGATGTATATTGAAGATTAAAAATTAAATAAGTACAATATACATAAAAACCATATGTAAAATGTATTCCAATTAATCTCCATGACCATCTTATAATTACCTCTCACTTTCCTCAATCTACCTTTCCCCATCAGGTACTCCCCTTCGAATTTGTTAATGGAGTTGGGATCCCAAATGCGATCTACATGGATTTTTGCTGCAAACTTAAGAAGATATTCACTAATGTATACCATGGTCTAGTATACCATATATCCCTCCACCATAGAACCCTCAGGATGTGCTCTTTGTCTAACCAAAGCTTTCAATAATTTTAAGTGCCTCTAAACCATCCACATTGACCTTGTGTGTACAGGTCCACACAATTCAATCTCCTCAACTTGGTGTATGAGGTAGTGTTCTTGTGCATTGAAAAATGTTGAAGGTAGACACTTTTGCATCACACATTAGACGAGGAATTTTTCTCTTCCAATAATTTATATCTCTTTATGAATTTCTTTATATGACAACCATCTACAAGTGATTCAAGGCACAAATATATTAACGAGATTTAACAAAATATACAATATATTACATAACAAGTAAAATAAATGGCAATTATAAGATGTATACAATGAATTGAACAAATATAGCTACTTACCTCATGTATTTTCCAAGATCATATATAACTTGCTTGACATTGTTTTGAAAGTTGTCTGGGAGAGATAGAGGTAGAACGTACTGCAACAATTATAAAATGATCTTTTCATTATTTTTCCAAAAGTAGTAAACACAATACACTAAAAAGTACATGCATTATACAAGTGTATATAATATACCGGAATAATTACCTTAATGAAGGTATGTCAATCAAGCGTTTTCATCCCTGACCCAAATTCACCTTTCTTTGTTATTATATTGTTTATGTTCGTAGAAAATCCTATGGGAAATTAAATTTTTTGTATGACTTATTTTATAGCATTGCTTTTCTACTCTATTAATAACCAAGAAAGGGCACTTATATTAATTTTGTCGCCATCACTATTTAATTGAATGACATTTTTCATTGCATGATTGGCTTCCTAAATGTCATTACAAATTTTGACAATTTTTTCTTTGTCATGCCTTCCATCCAATATTTTCCATAACGTTTCTGTTATATTCTTTCCAATATGCATTGTATCAAACAAATGCACAATTTGTAGCTGCTCATAGTAGGGCAACCTACTAAATTGTATGGGATAACTTTTCAGTCCTTGTGGAAGCCAACCATTAATGCCTTGACGACCTTCATGAAGCATATAAGTTAAACAAATTAACAACGACAATCATTGTCAATTACAACATGAGTAAACACAACACAATATAAAAATATAAATTCAAAACATATCATATATGATAGATAAACAATTTGATCTAATGTATAACCTTGATGATTAATTCTATTATATTCCAACTTTCATAGGCGAGGTGTCATTCTTCGTGGTTTTGATGTAGTCTCATCTTTCCCATTGAAAAAATATTTTTCAGTAGTTTGATACTTATGATTTCTATGGAGGAAGTGCCTATACTCATCAAACATCTACTTTCCTAAACTTTTTGAACGGCGAGATTTCATCTTTGGACTACAAATTGGACATGCAAATTTTCCCTTTGTTTGAAGACCTACAAGATCATATATAATTGGATTAAATATGTTAATTTTTATAATTATATATAATGAATAGATTATTTTAAAAACATGCATGATATCTACTTCATCAAATTAAATATTTTTAAAGTGCAGTTGAACGTTATAACATACAAAAATGTGTTAGCCCTAGGGCATCATGAATTTTCCAGACAAGCATTGCATGGAATTGAAATTGTCTTTGTCCTATTGGTCTAGAGATGTCATACATAGTGATGCCATTCCATAACTTTAGTAACTCGTTCGATAAGAGGCTCGATAGATACATTCATATCTTTAACTTGGTACTTACCTAGTTGAATGAACATAAACATTACATAATTATTATAACCATTTTACTGCAATATATATAAATTAATATACATGACTATTGAATGAAAAAAATATAAGTCATTATGCAACAAATAAGACAAATGAGATGTTACTAGGTTAAATAAAATTGATGTAAACAAATACCTGGAAAATTTATTGAAAACATTATGTGCTCCCTCTTTATTGACATCCATAGAGGAATGTTATTGTTGATAACAAAAATAGGCCACACCGAGTAAATAGATCTCAGCTCTCCAAATGGATTGACACCGTCCGCTCCCAATGAAAGCCTGAGATTACGAGGTTCTTATTTAAAGTGTGGCCATTTTTCCTCCATGTTCCTCAATGTAGAACCATCCACAGGAATTCGAAGAATGTCATCTCCACTTCTATTTCATGCATGGAAATCCATAAATTGTGCTAAGATTTTACGCCTAAATAATCGTTGCATACATGGAATAATGGGAATATAATGAAGAACCTTCCAAGGTGCCTTTTTTGTTAGTTGATCTGTTTGATATCTACTGATATGACATTCTGGGCATTCTGTTGCAAATTCCTGTTGTTTATGATATATAATATGATCATTGGGATATGCATCTATTGTTTGATACTCTATTCTGATATCTTTCATAATGGCAGATAAATCTTGGTATGAGCGAGGTAAAATATTTGATAGTGGTAACAAAAATTCACCAATCAATCTACAACAATTTTTTTTGTTAATATAAAGAATATTAATGGTACATATTTCATCCTTTATTTACTAGTGATGAACTAACAACAATAAAAATAGATGAAAAAAGATGACATATATGACATACCTTAACATACGTGAGATTCCTATGCTTGATAAACCATTCATAACCTTCAAGTTGAACAACAACAATACAACAGAGAGAAGTGTTGTTTGAGATCCTTAATAAAGGGGCTCGTATGCCTTCTCAAGTACAGGTAAATCATGAACATCATCAAAGTCATCTTGATCATCATGATCAGCTCTACCACTAAATGTGTCATGGATCAATGTATTTGTACCATCATCTTCAACTGTGTTTTCTGATGTATGATCATCTTCTTCCATAGGATCATTAACTTCAACTTTGATATTCATAGCTCCATGTTCGTCCACTTGCAAAACCACATTCTTCGAGTTGTGATAATCCATATCATCTGCCCTAGGGTGCCCAACCTTTATAATAATAATAGACACAAATAAACCATGATTATGATCAAGTGATTATATATATATATATAAAATGTTAAAATGATATAAACATTTACAAATTCAATCAATATAAACACATATAATGAACAACTTACCAATAGACGATAATCATGCCCCCTTCAAAGTGACCATGATGTCTACAATATTTCTGAGTTGCTGTGATTAAAAGTCATCTCGTCTTTAAGCCCTTGCAATTATTGCAAGGACAATAACATTTTCCATCACCCTTTCTTTTCAATCTAGCCCACAATCTATCAAGTGTCTCTTCATTTTGTTCTAAACTAATATTATCTTACATGATTTTTCTTTACCAAGCTTGACTATTTAGATCTTCAAAAAATATCAAACTCACACTCCAATAATTTTTATTCATAGACAGGTAACAAAATCTAATAATTCTGATATTTTACACCCAAAAAATTTGGCATGCAACCACTCCTACAAAAGAGAAGATAGTCTGAAGTTAATGACCCCAAAAAACACTTTAAAATGCTAATTCCAAAACTTATTAAATTCTAATTTTACTATGATTTCCAACTGTTAAGACTCCTAAAATTAAAATATTGAACTTGATCGCAAACTTCCTATAACAATGGAGGTAACGAGCTAGTAAGAGCAAGTGACCCATTCCTAAGGAGCAACAAGTCAGAATCATCATTGCTAATGTCAATACAGATTTATCCTTTTAGTTAAAGATGCAATGTGTCACTTCTTATGATGAGCTTATCCTAGGGCCCTCAACATTAAGAGAGCCCTAATCGCACAAGGAAGCACACACTAGTAGAATTTGGAAAATAAATGACTAAGTGACTAAAAATTTTAGTCACAACAACTATAAATTACTAAATTTTGCTTATTTTTTGCAACTCAGCTATAAATGAGTAAATAAATTACTAGTTTGGTCGTTGATTAAAAATTATTTAGTCACACAAATAAAAATGACTAAATAGTTAGTCATTTATTTAGTCACAATCCATTTGAATAAATCATTTAAGGAATGAAGATTATAGCCCGCCAAAATACTCTAAAAATTTAATAAACATACCCTAAATTTTTTGTCAAAATCTTATTTTTAGGCGTAGCCCACCAGAATAGAGTTTTCATTTTAATAAACATACTCTAAAACCTTCGTCAAAAAATTATTTTCAAGCATAGACTACCAAAATGGAGAATTTTTTCTGTAAAGAATGACAGAGAACGGTGAGGAGATGTGCATGAAAGGAGGCATAGGATTCATTGTTGCTTATCTCATTCCTACTCTGCTCAACAAATCTTACATTGTTCCTGCTACTATTTTTAATTTAGGTATTTACTTGACATATATTTGCATAATCTCAAATTCCTTCAAAGGATTTTGAAGTATCAATGTATCCTATATAGGGTTTAGAATGATTTCTTTTAATTAAAAAAAATAAAAAATGATGTATTTCCTTGTAATTAGATGATGTGGAAATCTCCTAAATCTTCCCCAGCACACTATCCTCTTTGGCACTGTATTCATTACTCCAGCTACTAGGGTTTTGCATGTGACATCTTTAATATCTTCATGACCGTGGCTTTTAAATAGATCTTAGTCTTTGCTTTAATCCTTTTCATGGTAACCCTTGAGTTCCATAATCCACCTTCAATCTCTTCTAAGAATGGTGTCTTAAGCTAGACTACATAGTATGCATATAAAGCAAGTCCTTCATACCTACCATTGTTCCAAACCATCACTCACTGCCTTGCTTAAAATGTTTCCTCCATAAGCACAATAGCATGTTTTAAAATCATGGTTGCCAGTGATTGACCATTAAGGTCACCACTTTCATCAAGATACAATGAGATTTTTGTCTTCAAACTCAAAGCATTATGCAAGATAACATTGTGAATTGTTTGTTATGTACGATTTTATTTTCTTACACATTTACTGCTTTCCTAACTTCCTTTAAGACTGGGTATTGCACCCTCAGCTGCAATCTCAAACTGCTCACTCACTATCACTTGAAGATTCCTTTCATGAGCATCCTTCTATAAAATCAAACTATGCCCTATAGACTGCCTACTTACTATAGGGGACTCGTTGTTTCATGGTATTTAAGATCTTAAGATCCTTCAACCTTATTGACACTACTTCATAGTTCACAAGGTATTATTCACTATTCTCCCATCTTTGATGAGTCTCAAAACACTGCTCAAACATGCAATCCACTACCTCCATTATACATTAATGGCTAAGAAGAAACATTGAACCTATGATTACCACTGTTACTTCATTTGGACAGTCATTCCCTGATTGCATTTTCCTTGTCTAACACTACCAAAAACATTTGAAAAACCCTTAAGGTTAGCAAGGGGTTAAGGAAACTCACTGTTAAAATCTCCACTTTACTATGCAAGGTTTGAGATTTATTATCTTGTCACTGCTCAGCCTCTTTTTGACTGTCACATCTCAAGTGACTGTCATTCTTCTTACCATAGATTGCATTTACAAATTTCACTAAGCTACATAGTGTGCTTGTTATTGGCTACAATCTTTAGATTGCAAAAAAAATTTATTAGCTACAATGTCTCAATTTTTCTGGTACTGCAACCTCACTAATCCACTAGAGTTATTGTTTATGTTTCTATGGAGGCCTAGGGTTTGTACCCTAATCATGCTCTTACCAATGCTTATGTTGGTATTAAAAAACAACCTTAAATCTTGGGTCATAAAATTAGTTATCTTGACAAAGTTGTGGTATGATCTTGGATTGTATCCTAGAGTGTGTGGGAAGCTTGTGTTTGATCATTAAGGTATGTAAACCTGATCAGGGAAATGTATCCTATATAGCATGGGTTTTGCTTTAATACTTTCCATAATGGTTTTTAGCAGATCACATTATTATAGTTTGCGGTAACCCAAGATTGCATTCAAGTATGTAACAAACTTGGTTTATAGTTTAAGCTATACACTTTTAAGTAGCATTCATAAGGTTTAGAAAATCTTGATCACTCTCTAAAATATCCCATTAAACATGGGTTGTACGTGAATGCACTACATAATTGATATAACACAACCACTTTGCATATCAACCAGAGTTATAGGCTCTTTATTGCAGCAAGAGGTAATCACTCTTCGATCATGCTATAATTAAATCCTAACCTATTAAACTTGAGACAACCTGAATGCACCCAATGATGGTTGACACCTACATTATACAACCTAAATTAACTACATTATATGAGTGCCTCCATTTCTATCACAACATAGGCACATTAAACTTGGGTCACTCATGAATGCATCATGTATTTGTTATAGCACAACTGTGCCACATGACCAATAGAGTTATGGATCACATAATTACAATTGCAAGAATATGTTCCTTGGTTGCGATCTTATGGTGATTCCACACAACAAAATATGGACATGAAATTCTCAAAACCCTAAACCTCTAAAAATGAAATCTGATGAGATGTTGCTTTAAAATATGATTTTCAAACCTGGAACTACAAATCTGACTTCACAACTGAATTCTGCAAAGAGACAATGACTACCCTCAACCTGGCGATATCTTCTTGAAATTTTTCTGATTTTTCCCAAGAAAATCGTCCTTAGTTCTCCACAAACTATCTCAAGTAGAGCAAAACATTGTCACAATAAATTAACGAACTCACTTTTCTTTATGTTGGCCACAATTTTATTTTTTTCTTATTTTTCATGTTTGTCAAAATTTCAACGAAACTAATAGTCGGCATTTCGACGAACGTCGGGGATAAACTTTTAAAAATTTGAAAATTACACATTAAATTTTACAAGCACCTGAAATACATCAAATTATACATATTTTTTCAGACATTTTCATCAGATTTTGTAGTCAAATGAGTTAGTGTACCTTACAATATCCTCTTGGGGTGCCCATGGATCCATGGGATGCAAGCGATGGCATCTACCTTCCATCAATGTGTAAAGTTTCCCTATCAATATCAAGAGGTCAAAATCCATGGTGATCTTGAGCCATTTTATTATTGCAAGAATCTAGAAGCCAAGTACTACAAAATACCTCAAGTCCCAAAGAGTGATGAAGGACCTACAACTCCATATGTAGACCCATCTACCCTCGCCTCCACTTTTGAGACAAAGACACCTGCCATTCTGAAATCTATGATATCAAAATCATTATCCAAGATAATGGATGTGGGGATTACAAAATGAAAAAGAGTGCCTTTGTAATATGAGAGTTACCTCAATCTCTTCGATCTCATGGACAACCTCAACCAATTGACACATCAGCCCAAACCTTCAAAGTAGACCCCTCCATATTCAAGAGGTGGGGGGGACCTAAGTCAGGAAGTGGTAGATGAAAGGGATATATCAAGTTTATTGTATCAAGATGAAAGAACCATACCTAATCTTTTCATGGACAATAACAACAAAGGACTACACATGATGCTTGGCATGGGCTACAACAAAAACATGAAACTCGGACAAAATGACAATGCCTGTTAGAACCCATTGTTGTTGAGAAGTGCTTAAGGAAGCTTGGCCTTGGATGTACCCCTCCGAAAGTTACCATACTTGGAAAAGGTGCCTTGGTTAGAAAACTCAAAGCTCCTCCTCAGTTACCGGTATCCATAGGTTTTCCTTTAGACAACTTTACCTTTGACATAACCGATGTATGTGATGAAGATCCCATAATTGACCTACCCATGCTATTTGAGGATTCCTCCCTTCTCATGATTAGTTCCCTATCTATTGAACCAAGTAGCCAGACCAATTAACTAAGACTTGTCTACCCTCAATGCATCAATTACAGCCAATGAGGACCACCAATTTTAGACACATTCAAAAAGAATGAGGCTCTCTTGAAATTCATGGGATTGTGGGATACTCTACCATGTGGAGATCACAAAGCTAGGTTTGACATTGAGCTAGACACACATGCCTACTGTGGGGAAACAATTGAATCCCTCTGTCGCAAAAGTGAAAATTTAAGAATAATATCTAGGTCATTAAATGAAAACCAAACTATGGCACTTTCTAACCCAAAAATAGTAAAAAAAAGGATGTATCCAATGTTGGAAACCTATCTGAGGCACCATAGGATGAGGGATTCAATCTTCCCCTTAGTGCTATTCATTAGAAGTCATCAGTCTTAGCAGAGAAATGTAATCCAGTCAATATAGTGCAACCATGGTAGGAGGGTCCTCAAAGAGAACAATTTGAACCATGTAGCAAGAGTCACACAACAAAAGCAACAAAAAATATGGAGGAAAATGCAAAAACAAACATGCTCATCAACAGAAATCTCAATTACAATTGGCCAACAACATCTGGGCTTATAGAACCGGCTCACAGGCCTGATATAACATGTTCAAAAATATAATATTCCTATATGCTCCTTAATGCGAGATGAAATCTAACATTTCAAATCTAATATTCATCTCACTCCTTTTATAATGATCTATTACAATTATTTATATCACATATTGAGATCTAGAATCATTTTCCTTAGCCAAAGATTATTACAATCTCCAATGAAAGAAAATGTAACGTGCACATTAATAGGTTGGCATAAAAATTGAATTACTCGTCGGTGAATGCATAGGATGAAGTGTGGACCTATAATTAAGGCCAAGGACACTCCATGGAACAATTAAAATCACACCTTCAAGATCTTGAAGTTCCAGGAAAGTCCATGAATGATCGAACTAGCCGTTACGTTTGAAAATTATTCTGGTGTCAGTTCAAGAAACTGCCATAAAATCTATAAGTGATAACTTTCTGGAAAAAGATCCAATTTCACTCAAATCTTGGAATAAGGAAAATGAACATGTCTACAATGAAAATGTAGATCCACAAGGTCTGGTGAGCAATAATGATGAATCCACCGACATGAACAAGAACTGAACAAGAACAAAAACTCAAGAAATATTTTTGGTAGATGCAAGATTGCCAAGAACCAAGGATTATCCTACATCAGACATCCAAGGTTATTTGAAAAGTGAGTCCCTCACTTTGTTGGGGCTAAATGAAAACCCAAACAGTCTACCTCAGCCTGAGAACTCCAAGAAGAATCCTCCACTAGTCTATCTTTCCACTTCATAAGATATTCTCTATACTATCTTCCATGAGTTTTCCTTCCATCCCTGATATCCAAAATCTCTTCAATCTCATCTGACTATTGTTTAGGAAACTGATTCTCCAATTTTTCTTTACTGTCTTCACTGAATTCTATTTCATGGTACTGATGTAGATCTACAATGTTGAATATAGGTGATATACCTGTGTCATCCACTAACTCTACTTCATATGCATTTCCTAAATCAATTTTCTTCAAAATATTGTAGGGTCCAAACTTCCTCATCTTCAACTTATTGTGTGTGCCAACTGGAAATCTTTCCTTCCTCAAATACACCATCACTTCATCTCCAACTTCGAACTCCTTGTGTCTCCTCTTCTTGTCTGCTTTCTCCTTATATTTCTAGTTCATATCTTCCAATTGCTCCTTCACTTGAGTATGAAATTTCTTCATATGTTCTACAAATTCTTCTACTTTCGCACTCCTTTTATCTTCCATACTGATGTCTCTCAACTCTGATATACCTTTAGGATGAACTCCAGTAACAATTTCAAAAGGTGTCCTTCAGGTACTTCTACTCACTGAATTATTATAAGCAAACTCTGCTTGTGCAAGAACTAAATCCCAACTTTTGGTCTCCTCTCCAACCAAACATCTTAGCAAATTCCCCAAACTCCTATTTACTACCTCTGTTTGTCCATCAGTTTGTGGGTGAAAAGTAGAATTGAACTTCAAATTTTTCTTTAAATTTTTCCAAAGTGTCCTCCAAAAGTAACCAATAAGCTTTGTATCTCTTTCTGAAACAATACTCCTAGGTAATCCATGCAATCTAACCACTTCCTTGAAAAATAAGTCTACTACATGTACTACATCTGTTGTCTTCTTACAAGGTATGAAATGTGCCATTTTAGAAAATTGGTCCACTACCACAAATATAGAATCATTACCTCTTTTTGTCTTCAGAAAACCAAGTAACTACCACAAATATAGAATCATTACCTCTTTGTGTCTTTAGAAAACCAAGTATGGAATCCATGTTGATATCCTCCTGATGTCTCTCTAGAACTGTCAAAGGCTTATACAATCCAACATTCTGGCTACTCCCTTTTGCAGCTTGACAAACTTTGCAACTCTGCACAAATTTCCTAACATCCTTATGAATTTGTGGCCAAAATTAACTTGTTATGGTTAGAAGGTAGATATCTAATAGTTAAATGCAAATTTGATCAATAAAATAGAGAAATAAAACACACAAAAAATTATAGCAGAAACAAGACAACACAAAGAATTTAACGTGGTTCACCCAATCCAGGCTACATCCACAAAAATGTAGCCACCCAATGATTTTATTATCCAGTGCAAAACATATTACAAACTCACAAATAATCACCTTTTCTACATAGTGTAACCCCCATCCCAACCCCTTATAACAAGCTTTTAGAAGCTTCCAGAATTAGGGTTTTACAAAGTCATTCTTTTTTCTTTTTCGGTGACCCCGACGAGGATACATGTTGGGTGTACAATATAACATGATTAGTTTCCACATACCAACAATCTCCCACTTGGATACTGATCAAGATTCACACCAACACAATCTCCCACTTGGAGATTGATCTTGGACAACACTGTTGCACTTATAGCTCCCACTAGAAATAAGTACCTTGGACCCTACTACTTTGTTATACCTAAATTCAACCTTGAAGTCCAACCGAAGCTGAAGAGGAGCTCAGCTTCTCCCTTGTCACTACCTTTGTAAATATATTTATTGGATTGGCATATGTATGTATCTTTTCTAGCTTGACCTGTCCATCCTCCAATACTGACCGAATGAAATGATATCTCAATTGTATGTGTTTTGTTTTAGAGTGCAAGGAAAAATTATTTGCAAGATGTATAGCACTCTGGCTATTTGTAAAAAATTAATTTTCATCTTGTTGTTTTCCCAACTCTTCCATGAAAGGTTGTAGCCATATCATCTCCTTTTCCACCTCTGTTGCAGCAACATACTCTGCCTCTATGGTGGTTAAAGAAACCACCTTTTGCAATTGATAAATCAAACTCACTGTTGTCCCACCAACTGTAAATACATAACCTATGGTACTCTGCCTGGTATCTATATCCCCTGCTAAATATAAGTCAACATAGCCTTTTAAATTAGTATTAGAGTCCCCAAAACATAAACATTTATTGTATGTACCTCTCGAGTATTTGAGAATCCATTTTACTGCATTCCAATGTTCAACACTAGGATGAATCATATACCTGCTAACAACTCCTACAACATGTGTGATATCTTGTCTTGTGCATACCATGACATACATTAAACTACCTACAGCTGAAGCATATGGTACCTTGGACATTTTTTCTTCCTCCTCTTGTGTCTTTGGACACATATCCCTTGTCAATTTAACATGACTGGGCAAAGGTGTGCTAACAACTTTTGCATTCTCCATATGAAATATTTGTAACACCTTTTCAACATAATCCGCCTAAGATAAAAATAATTTTATGCTTTTCCTCTCTCTTGTAATCTTCATACCAAGGATTTGCTTTGCTGCCCCCAAATCCTTCATAGCAAATGAATTTGCTAACTGTTGAACTCCCTTATGTGATCCATGTTAGACCTCGCTACAAGCATATCATCAACATATAAACATAAGATAGTGTAGCTATCATCATCTAACCTCTTAAAATAAACACAATGGTCTGAATTACACCAATTGTAGCCTTGCTCAGCCATAAAACTATCAAATTTAATATACCATTGTTGAGGTGCTTGGTTCAAGCCATATGGACTTTTCTTCAATTTGCACACAAGTTTCTCCTTACCTTTGACCTCAAATCCTTGTGGTTGTTCCATATATATTTCCTCTTCCAAATCACAATGGAGAAAGGTTGTTTTAATATCAAGTTGTTCTAAATACAAATCTTTAGCAACTGCAATACTTAAAACAGTATGAATAGAAGTCATTTTACCAACAGGAGAAAATATTTCATCAAAACCAATACCATTTTTCTATGCATATCCCTTGACAACTAATCTGGATTTAAATCTTTTCTTACCTCCATCCCCTTCTTTCAGCCTATAAACCCATTTTTTTGGTAAAGCCTTTTTACCTACAAGAAACTTGCACAATTCCCAAGTCTTATTTTTTAGCAAGGAGTCCATTTCTTCTTCCATTTTGTGCTCCCACTGAACCTTGGTATCCACCTGCATAGCTTCATCATAACATTCTGGTTCACCATCATTAGTTAATAAAATAGAATACAAAGAGGGAAAAAATCTTTTTGGAGGTCTACTTATCCTTGAAGATCATCTAACATTCACTGGAGTTTGTGGTATTTGTTGTTGTTGTTGTTGTTGTGGAGAATGAGGAACCACTGGAATATTGTTGTTTGGTGTATCATCCAACACTACATAATCATTTTATTTCTTCTCATGCTACTGCAATTGATCTTTGTACAACACTTTCTCATTGATTATGACATCCCTACTTCTCACAATTTTTTGATTTTCAAAATCCCAAAGCCTATAACCAAATTCATCAATGCCATATCCAACAAATATACATTTCTTTGATTTTGCATCAAGCTTGGTTCTATTTTCATAATATACATGTGCAAATGCTTCACAACCAAAGGTCTTGAGAAAAAGAATAACTCACCTTCTTACTTGTCCATGCTTCCTCTAGAATACCACAATCCAAAGGATTAGAGGGACCTCTATTGATTAAATAGACAATAATGTTTATAGCCTCTTCTCACATGTTGAAAGGCAGCCTGACATGCAATCTCATAGTCCGTGCACACTCCATTATTGTTATGTTCATGCGCTCAACCACTCCATTTTCCTGTGGAGTCCTTGGAACCGTTTTCTTCCTACGAATACCATTAAAGGAACAATAGTCTTCAAACTCATTGCTACAATACTCACCACTATTATCAAATCTAAGACATTTTAACTTTTTACCTGTCTCATTCTCAACCAAGCTTCTCCATTTCTTAAAAGTTTCAAATACATCAAATTTCTTCCAAAGGAAATAAATCCATACCTTCCTTGTTACAACATCAATAAAAGTGACAGTACTAAGAGCCACCGAGAGAAGATACTTGAGCTGGTCCCCATACATTCATATGCACAAGCTCCAATTTCTCATATTTCTTTTGCTTCCCCTCCTTGAGAAAACTAACTCTCTTTTGTTTTCCATACACACAACTTTCATACAAATCCATATTAACACATTTTAGACCTGGTAAAACATTCTTTGAATGAAGTACTTTCATACCTTTTGCACTCATATGCCAAAGTCTATTATGCCACAATACTGATTCAAAATCCATAGCAACTGTCTGATTTTTTGCCTGCTGAACTACAACAACTATTTCTAAACATTGATTTTTATCTACAATAGCTAAAGTAGAAGGAACAGTATGACCTGTACAAAGATATAAGGTGCCTACTTTCACACCTTTTTCTACCACTAAGGCACCTTTTGTAACCTTCCAATTTTTATCACTAAATGTAACAACACAACCTTCATCATCTAGTTTCCTTGCCAAAATTAAATTTCTTTTTAACTTTGGAACGTGCCTTACCTCATGTAGTAGCCAATGATTCCCACTCTGCAACTTAATCTTGATTCTTCCCTTTCCAATAATCTAACAGGGTTTGTTATCTCCCAAATAAACCAACCCAAAATTCCCTCAGACATAATCAAGAAAATAAATTCTATGGGGCATAGCATGAAATGAAGCCCCTGAATCTAACACCCAAGAATCATTAGCATTATCAAGGGAAAGAATCAAAGCATCCTCACTAGATTTATTACTTACCACATTTTCCTCTTTATTGCCTTCCTTTTTGTCTCCTTCTTTATTTTTATGAGACCAACAATCTTTCTTTAAATGACTCGGCTTACCACAATACCAACAATCCCTCTTGTTTCTAGATTGGGACCTTTTTTCCTTTAATTTTCCTCATGACTTCCCATGACTTCCAAAATTTTATCCTCTCTCCTTTGTTTTTCCCCTGCTTTTTTCATTCAAAACACTGCCTAACGTGGATGTTCCACCTAAGCTTTTCCTATGAATTTCCTCACTCAAAATAACACCAAAAACATCATCAAATTTAAATGTATTCAAACTAGAAACAAAATTGCTAACAGCCATTACCAAGCTATTCCATCTTTCTAGCAAAGAAAACAGAATCAAAAGATCCCTAACTTCTTCATCAAAGTTTACATTTATAGAAGTTAATTGACTAGTAACTATATTAAACTCATTTAAATGATCAACAACTGACCCACCTTCTACCATTTTCATATTAAATAAACACTTCATAAAAAATACCTTATTCAAAGTAGAAGGCTTTTCATATAACTTCGCCAGGGTTTCCATCAACTCTTGAGTTCTCTTTGCTATTGTAATATTGAATGCTACCAATTGTGCCAGGCATAAACAAATGGCTCCTACTACTTTTCTATCCAAAATTTTCCATTCCTCATCACTCATTGTTGCTGGTTTCTTGGCTATTCCATACAATGGCCTCCATAAATCCTTCTGATAGAGATAATCCTTCATTTGCATCTTCTATAACTGATAGTTCTGTCCATTTAATTTATCTACCTTCAATTTACCCTCATCTGCCAATGCTCCCACTTAATTTTGAGACTTTCCTATAGATGATAATCAAACAAAACCCACTCTGATACCATTTGTTAGGGTTAGAAGGCAGACATCTAACAGCTAAATGCAGATTTGATCAATAAAACAAAGAAATAAAACACATAAAATTATAGAAAAAATAAGACAACACAGAGAATTTAACGTGGTTCACCCAATCTGGGCTACATCCACAAAAGCACAACCATCCAATGATTTTATTATCCAATGCAAAACATATTACATACTCGTGAATAATCACCTTTTCTACATACTGTAACCCCCATCCCAACCCCTTATAACAAGCTTTTAGAAGTTCCAAAATTAGGGTTTTACAAAGTCATTTATTTTTCTTTTTTAGTGACCTCGGCGAGTATACATGCCAAGTGTACAATATAGCATGATCAGTCACCACATACCAACATAACTCTCACTTACCACTGCTACTATCTTATCAATTCCAAAGTGTCTTGCCAATCCTCCACAATGTTTTTCTTTCATGAAGTTATCCCTCATCAAACTCCAAGGTATACACAACTAATTTCTCCTAAATAACATATTTGCCTGAATGAAATAATCCAACCACTGACTCCTATCCTCCAAAACTAGTTCTTTACAAGCTCTCCAAGGTTCTGCAAAATCTAGGTCTTCCTTATACAAGTTCTTCAAATCATCAAATCCTAATACCTCCACTCTCATCTCTATTAGTAAATTCCTTCTCCTACTCAAATCATCAGAAAATCTATTTGACTTTCCACTCCTATGCTTCAAAACAAACGTATAACTATACAAGAATTCTACCCATCTCATGTGCCTCTGATTCAACTTACCTTGACTGTTCAAATATTGCAAAGCTTGATGATAAATATACAACAAAAATTCCTTAGGAAACAAGTAATGTCTCCACTTCTTCAAGGCTTGAACTATGGCATAGAACTCTTGATCATACACTGAATATATTCTCCTAGATCATTCAATTTCTCACTAAAATAGGCTATTGGTTTTCCTTCTTGACTCAACACTACTCCAATTACATTTCCACTCACATCATAGTCTACCTGAAATACCTTACTAAAATCTAGTAAATCCAACACATGCTGCTCAATCACCTTTGATTTCAATAATTCAAAACTTTGATCTACTTCAGATGTCCATCTAAAATCCTTCTTATATCCTCTCATTTTATCTGTCATAGGACTACAAATAGAACTTAAATTCCTAATGAACTTTCAATAGAAACTAGCCAATCCATGAAATGATATTACCTCTTCAATGCTATCCAGTGTAGGCCACTCCACAATTGCTCTTACCTTCTTAGGATCCATCTTCAATCCATCCACAAATATCACAAATCTCAGATATACCAACTCTTCCTTCATGAAACTACACTTATTAATGTTTATCAACAACTATTCTTCTCTCAACCTCTGCAAAACTTGTCTTATATGCAACAAGTTTTCTTCTCTACTCTTACTGAAAATCAAGATGTCATCTAGATAAGCAATCACAAAATTACCCAATAATTTCTTCAATACCTCATTCATCAACCTCATGAAAGTACTTGGTGCATTTGTTAGTCCAAAAGGCATCACCAACCACTCATACAATCCTTCATTTGTCTTGAATGTTATCTTCCATTCATCCCCTTCTCTGATTCTAATCTGATGATATCCACTCTTCAAATCTATCTTTGTAAAGTATTTGGCTCCACTCAAACAATCCATAATGTCATCCATTGAGGACAAAGGAAATCTATACTTCACCATGATCTTGTTTATGGCTCTAGAATATGTACACATCCTCCATTATCCATCCTTCTTAGGTGCTAACACAATAGGTATTACACAAGGACTTAGGCTTTCTTTGATCAAACCCTTCCTTAATAATTCTTGCACTTATCTATTCAACTCCTCATTCTCTACAGGTGTCATCTGGTGTGCTACTTTATTAGGAAAACTAGCTCCAAGAATCATACTATGTCAGCAACTCCTTTATCTCTTCTAGTTGTTCTTCTACATGCTTCAAGTATTTATCCTTGTTAGGAACCAAGAAATAGCACATGCTTGCATGTTTCAATCCATCCAGGAATCTCCTTCCATCGACCAAACAAATTCTAACACTCATACAAACCTCAAGTTTAGGAATATCTGTCAATGGTAATAAGGTCTACTTCATCCCATTTGAAACTATATTATATGTGTTCTTATTTCCATCATGAATAGCCTATCTATCATACTGCTAAGGCCTTCCCAACAAAACATGGCATACATCCATAGGCATGATATCACACAAAACTTCATCATGATAATTTCCTATCTTAAATTTCACCAAACATTGTTCACTTACCAATATCTTATGCTCATCTTGAATCCATCCTATCTGATAGGGCTTCGAGTGTTTCAATCTTTCCAACTTCAATTTGGTCACCATTTCTTTAGAAACTAGGTTCTCAAAACTCCCACTGTTAACAATCACTTTGCAAAATTTACCAGCTACCTTGCACCTGGTCTGAAACAAATTCTTTCTCTGTAATGGTTCCTTCTCCAACTCAATTTGACACAATACTCTTCTATTTACCAACACTTCTCCATCTTCCGGTTTGTTAGATGATCCATCGTGATCTTCCCCTACAAAGGTTGTTCTTCTATTATTTTTTGTCTTTCTACTTGTCTTTCCCTGATTACATTCAAATGCTCTATGTCCTTCTCCACCACACTTAAAGCAAGTTCCCTTGAATACTCTTTTCTCCCTATCATCTCTTCTATAACCTTTTATTCTGGTAACCACCATATCCTCCTCTTCTATAATATTTTCCATCATCTCTACGGTATGAATTCTCATTCTTACTAAATTCCTTATCTTTATTCTGATATGCATAAGTTCCTCTTCCTCCTCAAGTAAAATTTATTCCTCTCTGAAATCTTCCACCTCTTCCTATCTATCTCTACTCATGTCTTTTATTCAACTTCTCTTCTACTTTTAGGGCACATTGGTATTCCTCTTCCACACTCTACAACTTAATCAAACTAATTTCATCATATCTATCTACTTGCTCAATATTATCCTCCAAATGTCCAGATCTGATGTTCAACTTGTAGAAATCCTCAGTATACTCTATCACACTTGACTCCTTCTGCTTCAAATTTTACAACTTTTGGAATAAATTGATTTGATAATCTACTGGCATAAACTTTGTCTTCAATTTATTCACCATCCGATCCCATGATTTTATCTTTTCTTTTCCTCTTCTTTGTCTATCTATCTGCAAATGTTCCCACCAAAGGGATGCATATTCCTTCAACTTTGTACAAGAAAATTTTACCTTCTTATCTTCAATGGTAACTTCAAAATCAAAATACTTTTCCATCTTTGTTACCCAATCGAGCAATTCATCTAAATCCAACTTACCACTATAGTCTGATGGATTGAAATGTGGTTTTGTATTTGCTCTAGTTAGGGCTCTTATGAACCTCTCTTCTCCCTGATCTATTCTAGGTTGATCTTCTCTTCCTCTTCCTTCCTGTACTTCTACTTCTTCATCACTCACATCATCAATTGGTCAACATCTCCTCTGGGTCATTCTGGCTACATCTAATCTAGAAGTAACTCCTCTCAACATCTCCATTAAATTTGGGTTTGCATTTCCATGCACTCCATTTCCTCTAACATTCCTTCTTCCCACCATCTTTATAGTATTCCTCTATAGCTGTAGGTTGGATTCACAGTCTACCACCCCACAAAAAATCTTCAATAGGACTCTGGGAATTCTAGTGATCTCTCATAGATTGAATCTTGCTATGATACCAATCTAGTGCAACAATGATAGGAGGGTTCTGAAAGAGAACAATTTGGACCATGCAGCAATAGTCACACAATAGAAGCAACAAGGAATATGGAGGAAAATGCAGAATCAAACATGCTCATCAACAAAAATATCAATTACAATTGGCCGACAACATCTGGGCTTACAGAATCGGCTCACAAGCCTGATAGAACATGTTCAAAAATACAATATTCCTATATGCTCCTTAATGTGAACTGTAATCCAACATTTCAAATCTAATATTCATCTCACTCCTTTTATAATGATCTATTACAATGATCTATATCACATCTTGAGATCTAGAATCATCTGCATCGGCCAAAGATTATTACAATCTCCAATGAAAGAAAATGTAATGTGCACATGAATAGGTTGGCCTCAAACTTTAATTACTCCTTAGTGAATCCATAGGATGAAGTGTGGACCTATAATTAAAGCCATGGACACTCCATGGAACAATTAAAATCACACCGTCAAGATCCACGAATGATCGAACTATCCATTAGGTTTGAAAATTATTCCGGTGTCGGTTCAAGAAACTACCATAAAATATGGAAGCGATAACTTACTAGAAAAAGATCCAATCGCGCTCATATCTTGGAATAATGAAAATGAACATGTACACAATGAAAATGTAGATCCATAAGGTTTGGTGAGCAACAATGATGAATCCACCAACATGAACAAGAATTGAACAAGAACAAAAAATGAAGAAATATTTTTGGTTGATGCAAGATTTCCAAGAACCAAGGATGCTCCTGCATCACAATCTAGGGATCGGGGAAGCACCACATATCACATTCTATGCAGAATCACTATTGATAGAAGAACATGAACTTTTAGCTACATGTCTGAGGGAAAGAAAGGTAAATTTTGGATGGACCTATGCCAACATGCCTGGTCTTGATCCAAAATTTGTGGTTCACCACCTAGTCGTCTATCCAGTAGCAAAGCTAGTAAGAAAAAAATTGAGAAATATGCATCCACAAATAGCATTACTGATCAAATGGAATTATAGAAGCTCCTTGATGCTGGCTTCATACGTCCAATTGATTATCTAGAGTTGGTTTCAAATCTTCTACCCATCTCTAAACCCACTAGGGACATTTGGATCTACACTAAATTCTAAGACCTAAACAAGGCATGTCCTAAAGATGACTTCCCTCTTCCCAATATCAACATAATTTTGGATCAAATAGTAGGGAATGGAATTCTATCACTAATAGATGAATTCTCAAGGTACAATAAGATCATGATAGCTAAGGATAACAAACAGAAGACAACTTTCACTTGTCCATGGGGGACATACTATTGGAACATGATGCCATTTGGGTTGAAAGATGCAATAGCTACCTATCAAAGAGATATGACACTAATATTCCATGACATGATTCATAAAGCTATGTAAGACTATGTGGATGATATATTGGCCAAATCAAAGAAGCATTAGGATCACATAGCAGTTAAACTCTATCTTTGATAGGCTGAAAGAATACAAGGCCAAAATTAATCCAAAGAAGTGTGTCTTCGGTGTACAATCAGGAAAGCTCCTAGGGTACATTGTATCTATTAGGGGAATCAAGGCAGACCCCACCAAATTCAAAGAAATTATTGAGATGGAGACACCAAGGACATTGAAGTAGTTAAGGGGTTTGTAGGGGAGACTCCAATCCATTCACTAGTTTATAGCATAGTTAGCAGATAAGGCTATCCCATACTCTCATCTACTCCACAAGGGGGTAGCATACAAATGGGATGAGAAATGTGATCAAGAATTTAATAAAATGAAGGAGTAATTTCTCACACCACCAGTTCTCATGCCACTAATTCTAGGCAAGCCCTTGATCCCATATATATTAGCAACAATAGTAGCCCTTGATGCTCTCTTAGTATAACATAATGAAAATGGGAAAGAGAGAGCTATTTAATACATTAGTAGAACCATGGTGAAACATGAGCTAAATTATACATTCATTGAGAAAGCTTGTCGAGTAGTAGTGTTCGCCACACAGAAATTCAAACACTATATGTTATCTCACCAGATAAAACTCATGACCAAGATAGATCCCCTCAACTATTTTCTTTCTAAAGCAACACTCACTAGGTGAACAACTAAATGGGTTATGATCCTGATAGAACATGACATTGAGTATGTAGAATGGAAGGCCATTAAAGGACAAGTAATTATAGATTAGCTAGAAGAAGCACCAATGTATTTAGAAAACCCACTTGTATAAAAGTTCCTCAATGATTTGATCTTTAACCTAAGTGCGGCAGATCACTAGAAAGTATATTTTGATGGATCTTACACACAACATGGGTTAAGATCTGGAGTCTTCATTACACCACAAGGAGATTGCATACCAAATTCATATATGTTGTCTTTTCCTTACACAAACAATATTGTAGGATATGAGGCTTTTGTCATAGGACTTAGAATAGTAGTACTATAGACACCTAAAAATGACCTAGGCCTGCAAGCTTCATTTTTACCACTTTCGTCCTAGCATAATTATGACACTTAAATATGTCCTTGGTCCACATTCGACTATTAATTAAATAATTCATAATTATTTAGTTAATTCATGTCCTTTTATTCTTCATGATTATTAAATAAATAAATTCTATTTATTTATTAGATACGTCATTAATTGTCTAAGTCTTCACCTAATTAAATAAATTTCTAAATTTATTTAATTACCTTTCTTCATTTATTTCTTCATGATTATTAAATAAATAAATCTTATTTATTTATTTAATATGTCACTAACTGTCATAATTAAATGAATTGATTAATTTATTTAATTATTAATCATATCTACTAAATTAAATAATTATCTTTAATTATTTAATTGTCGAAATTAATATTCATCTCATTTTAAATAAATGAAATTATTTAAAATGTCATCACATTCTTAACTGACAGTCCATTTTGGTAAATAATCTGAAAAAGATTATATATTATTTCACAAATCCATATTTTGAATTAATTTAATTCAAAATGGTAACTAATCTTCTAAAAAATCAAGTAATCGGGCAGATTCTTGATTTTCCAAATATGATTTTTAGTTCATCTCTTATCTTCTTTATTTTTCAAATCTCATAAATTGGGCAGTCTTTATCTTCTTGATTTTTGAAAATCTTTATTTTCTAATTAATTTATCTCATTTATTCTCCACCGCCGATTCAATCTTCTTTGATGACATCTCGACCACTCACTTAAGGATTTTTCCCTAACACTGGTTAGGGATTATCAAATGTAATCTGGACCTCTGATTTTAGGTCTCTGTCAAAATTAAATCTCATCCATCCATTCAAAATAGTATTTTCTATAAAATGTCATTTTCCTCTCATTTTTTGGATTACACATTAGATATTATGCATTTAGACGCACATGAATTATATTATTATTCAGGCATATTTAGGCATAGGAACTTCACTCATATTGTCATAGGAATTAGGCATTTAGGCATTGATCAAATCCTTCAAAGCTTGGTGTAGGACTTAGACTTGTATTTTCAGATTGCTTGCACATCAAATCTAAGGGCAACACATCAACCAACAAGCTAGAAGGTGTTACAAAAGTGAATCATGGAGGTACTGGTGATTAACATGTATTAGCGTTCTTTCATTTACTTCCTTTGTGTTTTGTAATTGCTTTGGGTTTATTATCTTTTATTGATTTTCTAACCATTGAATCTGATCTCCAAAATTTACCCTCAGTTACATTGGTGAACCCGACGTTGTTTTCTGTTCTTTTTCCTTACAGTTTCATTTGTTTTCTGTCGATTTTGCAGGTACAGGTACGGAGTGACGCAGTCATTTTTTTTAAATCATGATGCATCTGATGCGTCGTGATGCATTAGCTGACCCAAACGCCGCAATTGCTTTGTCATGCTACAATCATAGTCTGGAAAGCTGCATTTGAGATCCTGAGCCGCATTCGACACACAGAGTGACGCATTTTCTCTATCATGATGCATTTGATTGGTAACATTTTTTTTTGGTGATTTGCATTCGGGTTATTGGGTTTTTTGTGTCCTTTTGTTTCTGGTTATTTTCTACATTCTGCCTAGCATAGGTTTTATGTTACTAATTGGGATTTGCAACATTTGGCAGTTACTTTTCATGGGTCAAAGACAAGCATTCAAACTACTAATGTGTGGTCTTGCAGGTTTGAATGTCAAAGAATAAACATCAAAACAATGTGCCTGTCTTTTTCTTAGTATAATACACATTTCCTTTTGGTGCAATTAAAACAAACTTGTGTTTTTGCTATGTCTGAATGTGTTTGCAAAATGGTAGGTGAGTATGCTCTCACCTTGTGAAAACTCGATGATCAAAAAACTAGACCCGTTTTTATCTATTTTTACCCTCACGATTTAGTATTCGAAGTATCCTCTCCCCTTGCACACTTGTGTGATCCTAGGTGTAAGAGAAACAGTTACTAACTCTAGAATTTGGGTTTATTCTCATGGGAAAAAGTACTCACCCCAGGACGACTCAGACTGGTAGCACCCTAAACCCAAGGGACTTCCAGTCGGTATATAAAAGTGGATTCTTAGGGAAATCCCAAGAATCACGAGTGTGGTTCCAACAAGATGGATCCAATAGGGGACTCTCGCTGCATGGATCATGCACCATGAACAAAATGCCTATATTAAACACCTCTTGTCTTAGTATCCAACTGTTCTATTGGTCGTTGCTTGATATAGTGTAGGGTACAGTATCATGCCCGAAGACACTCACTACTGATCCCCTTGAGTAGAGATAGAAATTCTTGGGAAGTCATTACCCAAAGAATCTAAATTTGGTGTGCTCGAATGACGTTAATGAGCCGTGGAGGGGAGCCAATGCCACCAAAATTATAAGCTATCCACTCTCGAGAAGGAAAAATGTTTATCACCAATCTGGGGTATATCGATGGGCTGTATCAAGTATACAAACCCTTCGCCTATTGGCCCTTTAGGATTGTACTTGACTTATGTGCGATTGCTTACATTCAAAACACTGTGCTTGTCAAGTGCTTTCTGGATTCATCACATTTACATTCCTAAACAAAGCATTCAACATCAAATAGATCAAATTGGCCATCAAAACGACAAGAAACTCAATTTTCACAAACTGTGTCGCATCTGTTGCACCGCATTCGATCTTATGAAACACAATTAATCTGCTAAATCACAATTGTCATCTAAAATGTTGCATCTATACGCATCATGATGCATCTGAAACTTACAGAGCTGCATCTACAAAATTGAGTGGCATTTGTCAGTCCTCGAGCCGCATTCGTTCCAACTGAGCCGCATTCACTCCAACTGAGCCGCATTCACAAAACCGTGATGCATTTCTAACCTGAAATGACGCATTCGCCTGTCACAAGTAAAAAATCATACAAGGTCAAATATGAAGTTTACACCCTGTCAAACATTTTTCAAACACTGTCTCCAAATGGTCTGTTAGAAACCAATTTTGAAATTGCTCAAACTTTCGACCATTAGTTGCATTCTTTACCATAGGTTTCACCTTTTTTCATTTTTAGGTGCATACATTAGGCATTAGTTTATTCCAGGTTTCAAATCATTGCATACGTTGGATTAGGTAAATCTCAGCATCAATTCGCAAACATCATTGCTTTCAAAACTAGGTTATCTTGGACTTCACCATTATTGTCTTTTTCAGTCATTGTCCCTTTTGTGAGATTTTTCCAACTCAAAAGTCTAGTTAAAAAAAATCACTAGTCATTTAGACCTTGTCATCTTGTCCTCTTCAACAAAGTCCTTTAGTAACCAAAATCAAAAACAAAGGTTGAGCTTAGAAGTGCTTAGGTACCCTTGTCTTAAAGTGCATTATAAGTCTAGACATTGCATATTCTATTCCCAAAAATCCAAAAATATTATTCATCCTAGTCATCATTTTGAACTTAGACCTCACATAGTGTCATCCTTGCATTTAGTTGTCATTTTCATTTGAGCAATCTCATTTTATGGTGGAAACTAGACTCCAAAAATAACAACGACAAATGGAAAACTTTCTACAAGATCCCACTTCCACTATCAATAATCCCACATATGACCCAAACTGGACTTTTGATGATCCATTTGGAAATACGGACAATCAATCTCTCACAACAATACCTTCCTCATCAAACTTTCCATTTGAACTATTCTTGCGTAAAGATGAATACGGTCAAATACTTGAGGAAAACCTAGAGGTAGTGGCACAAGATCTAGAGGCCTCTCAATTCGTTGAACAAATGGTCCTATATGACAGAGATAGATATTTGGCCATACTCTTAAGTCAAGGAGCCAAATTACCTAAAGGATTCAACATCAGCACGCTGAGATCAACATCCCCTGACCCTAAGGTTAACAATGCACATAACCTGTCAAACAATGATCAACTTTCCAACACTACGAGCAACACTTTCTTTGACACTACAATGATAATACATGCTACTCCCAACATCCCAAACACCTCCAACTCAATAAACGCAACATCCATTGGAGGATCACAATCGGCCACAATGCCCACAACATCCACAACACTGTCACAATCGACTGGAACCACCTATGGCTCCTCGGCAACATGGGAAAATTATTCAAACCCTCTCTTTACCATGAAATTAAATGCCATGGGGGCATCATCAAGTCACAAGAATCCCCCCTTGACAACCACATCTAGTACCATGAGTACACCTTCGACACACCCTCTCATTGGTATCTCACAAAATCCTCTAGGGGGAGGCAAACAACATGTATTCATTCAAGGACAACACAATGTGAACACGTCAACACTATCAAATACCATCAAATCCCAAGGGCATAATACGAACATTCCCCTTGTGTAAAACCAACAATTTGGACAAGGTAGTCAACAAACACAACCCATGACATCATTCACAAATCAAAATGTTCATGGTCACCATATTCCCCAAGTAACAACACAAATGGCTGGGGGACACATCCCAACATATGCATCACACATCCATACTCACCAACATACCCCCAATACAAACTTTCAATACCAACAACACATAAATATGAACACATAATACATGTCACATCAATCCATACCTCCACAATACACCAATATTCACGCACAAAAAATGGGGACCTATGGTGTACCAACCAATCCAACGTATGGGACTACACATGACCCCGCGATAGATGACTTATGAGCAAAAATGATGGGTCTAGAGAAAACCATCCAAAACATACAAATATCAGGCAAGAAATTAGAAGTGTCATATGACCTAAACGTCTACCCATTCGACATGAGCTTATACATGCCACCATTTCCTCAAGGATATGTGTCACCTAATTTTACAAAATATAGAGGAAATACAAACCCCATCAAAAATGTCTGCGAATTTGCAACCAATTGTATGGATGTCGCCTATGAACAAACATACTTGATGAGACTTTTCTCTAAAAGTCTGGTGGGTCCTACCCTTGAGTGGTTTTCCACTCAAAAGTATATCCAAACATGGGATGAGCTTAAAAAAAAATTCATAAAAAACTACACATACAACATTGACATAGACACCTCTATCACTAGCTTATGTAATCTCACGCAAGAGGATGTTGTTGAGACATTTATCCCATTCTTTCAAATATGGAGAAGTTTAGCTAGTTGGTGTCACATTGACATACCCAAAAGGGAAAAGGTTGAAATGTTCGTTCAAACACTTCTGGGTCCCCTAAAATATGCATTGCAAGTGCATTGTTGCACAACATTCATAGACCTAGTCGAAAAGGGGGTCCAGATTGAGAAAGCCCTTATCACAAAGGGAGAGCTAAGATACAGTTCCAAAAACACAAATGTAAATCCTCCCACCGACAAGAATAAATACTGGGTCAAAAACAAACATGTCACAAATGACGGTGTTGTGGATGCCAAGGCTGCAAACATGGTGGGTCTTGTATTGGCTCTAAAAGGGGTTCAACTGCAAAACAACCATACAACGATATCAACACCACATACTAATGTCCCTTCAAACAATCAAAGCGATCAAAACAATCAAGGAAAATACTGTCATATGAGAAAATTCCCTAGGGGTCACACATACACTGCTTTGGGTGAACCCATTGAGGAAGTCCTCAAGAAATGTCTTCAAAATGGTGTCATCACACTTCAAGAACCAAAGCCATATGACCCAGGACAATTCAAATCAGCATGGTGGAATGACAACGCATTTTGTGATTTTCATTGAGCAAAAGGACATAATACCTCCACCTATAAACAACTGAAAAAACTTGTACAAGATCTTATCAAAAATCGTATCATCGAGGTAGGTGGATCACAATTTGCTTCGAATTCAGACCATACCATTCATAAGAACCCACTGTAGGACCATGGTTCTAATAATGCTTCTGCATCAGGTCCACAGACAAACAATAATCAAGCTAACTTTTCCCACACCAAGTATGACTATTCTGGGGGACCAATTATATACAATGTCTAAACTAATGACGAATACATCAACACCATTATGGTCAAGAGAGCACCTTAGTGTAATGCTACTACTCGAAGTGGCAAGGTCACCATAGCTGGTCGACCTCCCGCTAGGCAACCCAAAATTACCATACCTGGCCCATCTGCTAAACAGTCAAAACCCACCCTGACCACAAAGCAGGGGCAACCCAAAAGTCAGTTCAACCTTATCTACCAGCTAGGAAAGACTCCCGCGCAAATCTTTATACTTGAGTAGCTTCGTATCTCTCCCACGCACAAGGATATACTAGATAAAACCCTGCAAGAGTCGTCAGTCCGCAAGGACATTGATGTCAATTAGTTTGAGACCATAGTGGGATACCTTACTACACCTCACCATGTCACCTTCTTGGATCAGGACTACTCATCACCTAAAACCAACCACAACGATGCCTTGCACATAGAAATTTTTTTCCACAAGCACAAAGTTAGACGGGTTTTAGTAGATGGCGGAGTAGGATTGAACATATGGTCCCTCAAACTAGTTAAGGCTCTAGGATTCTCTGATGCATGTATGGACCCAACAAAGAGTATAGTGATTAAATCATATGATGACGAAGAACGCTCTTCACATGGAATTATCTCTCTCCCTATTAGAGTGGGACCAATCATTGTGGACACAACATGCCAGGTCTTGGATCTGGAATTACCGTATAACATCTTGCTCGGTCATCCATGGATCCATGCCTTAAAATCCATTCCATCCACATATCACCAATGCCTAAAATTTCCATTTGACGACACAGAAATAACCATATACAGAGACCCCGACCCTTTCCAATATTGTACCAACCTAAAGGGTATTTCTGAAAATTGAGTGCCTATTAACCAAGAAGCACCTGGCTCCTCGTCATCCAAATACATCAACCCATCCACACTCACATAATCTTCCACATATGATCCATCCACGTCTTCTGCCACACCACCACCTTCTGCAAACCCTAAGGCTAAATCCACTATCAAGATCTAGGACCTTGGTTGTGGGGAATTCAAACTGTACACAACATATAGCATAACAACAATACCCATGTCTCCAAAGGTCTATGGTCGGCCATGTTTTAGAATGGAACCCAAAGTAATTTTTAAATTTCCACCAAAAATAGTTTTTATCAAATGGGGAGACATGAGTAATGAGGACCTTGCTGATATCACAGGATGGATCTTTAAGGATACCATCACACTACCCCCATTACTAGTTAAGATATATGGAAAGGGATATGACATCATAAAAGCTAAGGGCTACTATGGTACTAGTGGCCTAGGCAGAAATAAAATTGGTCTAAGGGAGCCCATAGAATCGTTCAAAATACCAAAGTATCTTGGATTAGGGTTTGGATTTCCCGACTATGATGATCGATGTACCTCTGGACTTTCAAGTGAGTGAGTACATGCTTCAAAAAGTGTCGAGACCACTAGGGAAACCCTCACCGAAACTAACTCCCAAGAGTGGGAATTTGGCTCAGAAGGATCCCTAATTTATTGTTGCCTAGATGATTGTTGTTTGTCGAAGAGGGGGAACTGACCTTTGAACAAAGATTTTGGCAAACATTTAAAATTGATCAGGCACCAAATAGTCAAACTCCCATTACTACCCCCCATGACTTGTGAACCCCACTATCTAAATCCCATCAGTCCAACCCATCTGAATTACCAAATGACATTGACAATCATGACTCTAAGTCCGTCACCCCTTATTTTGACAATGAATATGAGACAAGCGAAGGGGAATATTGGATTGAGTCCAATGTGGAATTAGATGATGATAATCTCATCTACAATATCACTGAATCTATTTGCATGCTTTCTGCATCCTCCCCTCAATTCACCAACACTGACGATGGCATTTCCCTAGTTTATCCTAAGCTAGTCGATTGGGACCAACAAGGCCCGCCAGTCCTGGACACCTTTTAGAATGATGAGACAATTGCAGAATTTATGGGATTACATGAGGACATACCCAATGGTGACCACACGACAGGATTCACTATTGATCTAGATTGCACGACATACTTTGTCGAGACTGCTCCGTCCTCCAGTCACAAAAGCAAAAGTAAAAACAAGATAAAAAATGAATGTCTCTAGGTGAAAACTGAAAGGCATCTTTTGACGATAAAATAGTAAAAACAAAGGACGTATCTGTAGGTGAAAACCTCTTTAAGGTGCCCAAAGATGGAGGACTGGAATTTCTTCCTATGCAACAAGAGAAATCATCTATGCTTGTAGAGGACACAATAGAAGACAACATAGCGATTGCAGAAGATCCCAAAATGGTCCTCTTTGCTGCATCATTGACTGAAGAAGAGAGACCAGAATTTCATAAATTCTTTGATGAACATAAAATAAACTTCGCATGGTCCTATGCAGACATGTCAGGATTAGACCCAGAGCTAGTCCTGCACCATCTGCCACTATTGCCTAATGTCAAACCAGTAAAGCAGAACTTACGCAAAATGTACCCTCAAGTCGCTCTATTGGTTAAGGCAGAGTTGAAGAAGCTTTTAGACGCTGGATTCATCTGGTCTATTGATTATGCCAAATGGATATCTAACCTGGTGCCAGTAACAAAGCCAAATGGGTTGATCCGCATCTGTACAGATTTTAGAGATCTAAATAAGGCATGCCCAAAAGATGACTTTCCTTTACCAAACATTGACATCATAGTTGACCTTACAACAAGATATGAGATGTTGTCCCTCATGAATGGTTTCTCTGACTATAATCAGATTTTCATTGCCCCAGAAGATCAGCACAAAATGACATTTACTTGCCCATGGGGAACATAGTGTTGGAATATCATGTCATTCAGTCTCAAAAATGTAGGCGCCACATATCATAGGGCTATGACCACAATCTTCCATGACATGATGCATAAAATAATGGAAGATTATGTAGATGACCTATTGGATAAATTAGTAACCAGGAAAGATCACCTCAAGGTTTTAGACACAATCTTCAAGAGACTAGAAGAATACAAGGTTCGGTTAAACCCTAAGAAATGTGTCTTCGGGGTCACATCGGGTAAAATCTTGGGATACATAGTTTCCAAAAGAGGCATTGAGGTTGATCCAGTGAAAGTCAAAGCCATCATAGACATGCCTCCGCCTAGAGGAATCAGTGAACTTATAACTCTACAAGGCAGGGTACAATCTATTCAGCATTTCATAGCCCAATTGGCTGACAAGTGCCACCCATTCCAATACCTGTTGCGCAAGGCTATCCCCTTTGTGTGGAAAGATAAATGTCAAGAAGCCTTTCAGAAAATCAAAGACTACCTACTATCAATGCCAGTGCTCATGCCTCCCATTCATGGAAAGCCATTGATCCTATACATCTTGACAACTAATTCAGCACTAGGGGCATTACTAGCCCAGAACGACCAAGAAGAAAAGGAAAGGGCTATATATTACATTAGTCGGACGTTGGTCGAGTATGAGCTAAACTATGCACCAATTGAACAAGCTTGCCTTGTCGTGGTCTTTGCAGCACAAAAACTAATACATTATATGTTAAGCCATCAGACGCAACTAGTAGCAAAGATCAACCCCTAAAATATTTGTTGAGTAGGGCAGAATTAACAGGACGTCTGGAAAAATGGGTCATGATTCTAACCGAATATGATATTCAGTATGTGGAAAGAAAGGAAATAAAAGGACAAGTCATTGCAGACCAACTAGCAGACACACCTTTGCAAAGTGATCACCTGTTAGTGGCAGATTTTCCATATGAGTTGATATTCCATACGGAACCTAAGGCACCTTGGTGACTCTACTTTGATGGATCACACACAAATCATGGCTCGAGGGCAAGAATCTTGTTCATCACCCCTCAAGGAGACTCCATTCCTAAGTCTTTCGACATTTCCTTCCCATGCACAAACAATGTAGCAGAATATGAGGCATTAGTTACAAGACTAAGAATGGCAATAAAATGGAAAATCGGGGCACTACATGTCTATGGGGATTCTTAGCTCATCATCAACTAGGTTAATGATGACTATGACACAAAAGATGAGAAGTTGATGCCCTACAAGCAGATGGTTGACAGTTTCCAAACGTACTTTCATATGGTAAATTTTGAACAAGTTCCGAGAACACAGAACAAAGTAGCAAATGCAATGGCTACAATAGGCTTTCTCCTCGACATCCCAAGCAATTTTCCACAGTTGGAATTTCTCATAGAACAATTGTTGGTTCCTGCCTATGACATTCCAGAGTAAAAAATGGTTAGCGAACTTGTTGGTCCCAATTCTCCCTAGTATCAATACATTCACGATTACCTTAAGTCCCAAACCCTCCCCCCCAACTTGTCCAATAACCAGAGGAATTCCTTCATTCGAAAAGCTGTAAGATATGCCATTGTCAGTGACACCCTTTACTGCCGAAGCTTTTCCAACACCCTCCTTAGATGTCTCGACACTAACGAAGAGGGTACAACCTTACGTGAAGTACATGACGGTATATGCAGATATCATTCGAGTGGTCCTACTCTAGCCAAGAAGATAACGAGACTTGGGTACTATTGGCCAACCATTGAAAAGGATGCAATAGAATATGTCAAGACTTGTCACCAATGCCAGGTTCACAGTGATTTGATCCACACTCCAGTGCAGGAACTTCGACCGATCACCTCTCCTTGGCCCTTCACTCAATGGGGACTCGACCTCATGGGTAAGATCCATCCAACCTCATCCAATGGCCATAAATTCATTATCACTGCCACTGAGTATTTTACGAAGTGGATTGAAGCCATCCCATTGACATATATTACTGGCAAACAAATATCTAGTTCATCCTTAACTACATCATTTTTCGGTATCGCCTTCTGCAATCCATCATCACTGACAATGGACGTCCATTCAAAAACCAAGACGTTTGTGAGTTATCTGAGCGATTTCATATCCAACACCATTTTTCATATCTGTAATACCCACAAGGAAATGGTCAAGCTGAGGCGTCAAATAAAACCATTGTTAAAATCCTCAAAAAGACTATCAATGATGCTGGCCATGACTGGCATATACAACTCAACCCTGCTCTGTGGGATTACCACACTAGCATTTGCACACCTACAGGAGCCACTCCTTTCACCCTATTCTTTGGAGCTAAGGCCATCTTTCCCATTGAGGTTGAAATTCCTTCCCTACGAGTCTCCGTGAAGGGTTTAGTTGATGAAGAGAAGTATAGACAATCGCGCCTGCATGAGCTGGAGATGCTGGAAGAAAGAAGGAAAAATTCCCTAAACCATCTACAAGCGTATCAGAATCGTCTTTGTCATAGTTACAATAAGAGATTCATGGTCAGGAAATTTGACATTAGCGACTTGGTCCTCATGTAGAACCCTAAGAACTAGGCTGACAAAGAAAATCTAGGAAAGTTTGAACCAAACTGGTTGGGTCCTTATGTCATCATATCTTCTTTTGGTTCTGGAGCCTATCAGCTAGAAACTCTAGATGGAGAACAACTGATAGAGCCTATCAATAGTTTACATCTCTGAAATTTCTAAGCACAGCATTAGGAGATCGAGCTGAAAATGACAAAAATACAAAAAAAATGGAAAATGATAAAAAAATCATTGCCTTGATGAAAACCTGGAAAACAAGCATCTTGGCAACACCAAAAAAAAAGGGGAAAATGACAAAATAGTAAACAGAAAAATGATTCATCCAATAGTGAAAACCTAGCAAACAGGTGCTTTGGATAAGTACCATGGTGAAAACCTAGCAAACAGGCACCATGCATAGTCAATCATCGCTTTGCCATCTACTATTACTTTGTTTTCCTTGGCTTAGGATAAAATACATTTCCCGCCACTATCACTCCAAATCGCCATGACATTATACCCTTCCTTTCATGGTTGATAAAAGGTTGACATCAAGTCCCAACTACTGTCCATCTGACACCCTGGCACATCCCTTTTAAGTCCTTTAAAATTGGCTAAGTCTTGGACCTAATTGGGGGCCAAAATTTTATCATGTAACTGTAGTGGAAGTCATGCATGGTCTCAGAAATCACAAACTATCCTGAAAAAAGACCAAAAACATCGCAAAAAGTCTTGAAAAAAGACCAAAAACATCGCAAAAAGTCCTGAAAAAAGACCAAAAACATCAAAAATTGTCCTGAAAAAAGACCAAAAACATCACAAACTGTACTGAAAAAATACCTAAAAATTGAAAAACATCCTAAAGAAACTCCAACGTAGGTCAAAATGTCTGCAAAATCCCAAAAAGAGGGTCACATTTTATCATGTCTGTCATATCAATCAATCTTTGTCATTTGTCCGAACTACATTGTCTCTGCGCATTTTCTACGTAGGAAAGACTCATACTTGAGTCCCTGAGACATTAGGTCAGTCCTTTTAGGTTTGTCAAAATAAAATCATGGCACAATCTTTGGTCATCAAGACAAATTCATTGGTCATGTCGAACTACGAGGTCTCTGAGTGCATGAAGTAGGCAAGGCCATCTGTTGATGAGCCCCCGAGACCACACTAGGTTAGTCCATTAGGGTTCATGTCATTACACTAGCACACATGTCAAAATGTCTTCAAGTCAAAGAGAATCATTCCCAAGTGGAAAAATCTCCTAAAACGAAGTATGACAATCACTTATTCAAACATGACAAACATATCAATAGGCCAAAGAGAACTGACATATAGTCAACACAAGTCAAACTATGGTCAAACTCTGTCAGAACAAGTCAAAATTGTCACAACTAGTCAAACTATCATGCCTTAGGATATTTCCTTCCTAGGCATCATCATTTTCATCTGACACCTTTGAGGAATCCCTTTTGACATTTGGGAATCAATCCTCTTAAACATCAACATTATTCAAGACGTGTCCATAAATGTGGCAATCTTTGGCATTTCGTCATCTTGGCATCATCAAAACATGAAACCGTAGCATCTCAACATCATCAAGCATGACATCTTAACATCAAAACACTTGGAATCCAGACACACTTGACAAACACTTGGCACTTGTCTTTTGGCTTTCATCATGTTACTAGCTTTTCAGCGAGATTTTGACAACAAGATTTAGAAAAGTAGTGATGTATCATGATTGTCTTACCTTGTCATGTTACTAGCTTTTCAGCAAGATCCTGACAATAGGATTTAGAAAAGCAGCGACGTATTATGATTGTCTTATCTTGTCATGTTACTAGCTTTTCAGCAAGATCTTGACAATAGGATTTAGAATTTAAGCAACAACGTATCATGATTGTCTTATCTTGTCATGTTACTAGCTTTTCAGCAAGATCCTGACAACAGGATTTAGAAAAGTAGCGACGTATCATGATTGTCTTATCTTGTCTTGGTACTAGCTTTTCAGCGAGATCCTAACAACAGGATTTAGAAAAGCAGTGACGTATCATGATTGTCTTATCTTGTATTTGGATATTTTTATCATGTTACTAGTTTTTCAGTGAGATCCCAATAATAGGATTTAGAGAAGCAACAACATATCATGACGAATGACGCGCATGATTACTAGTTTCTCAGTGAGGTCCTGATTCTGGGATTTAGAAAAACAACGACGTATCATGATAAAGGCTCTATTTTGTATTTTGGCAATCATGCTGCTAGATTCTAAAGGATGTCCTAGAAATAGGAATTAGAGAAGCAATGATGTTTCATGAATTGACGTTGTATTTTTCTGCTTGTGGTTGATTATGACAAAAATACTGGGGCAATTGTGCTTTTAGTATGAGTCATGATCATCATTTTCTGTGACTGCTCGTCTTAAGTGATGGTATGACCTGGCACACATTGATCTATGTCATATCATGGTGTTTGTTGGCCATCACAATAGTCTGCCCAATGATGATTAAGAGCAATCAATATTAAAGACCTATGACACAGTCTTGAAGGATTTGGTCTAGGAACTAACATGCATCTCATTAGGTCTGGTCCTCTTCTCTCATCAGTTTGGTCCTCTTCTCTCATCAGTCTGGTCATCTTCTCTCATCCATCTCATGATGATATCCTGTGACAAAAAAACATGAGTGCACTCATGATCATATAGACATTGCATTAGATCCATACATACACCATCCATAGCATTTAAATCATATACGTTTCATTACATATTGCATTTCACATTATCATTACATATTGCATTCACATTATCATAACATGGCATCCATTCAAATAAATACATTAGGCATATCACATCATTATTATCATCATCACAAAATCATCATCTCATATAAATAAGCATCGCATCATCATAACATCATAGGTAAGCACCATAGATCACATCATAATACCATCATCCATCATAAATCAACATCATGCATAAGTAAGCATCACATCACATATATCATAATGCATGAATCAATGAACATCACATAACATACATGTAGGCCGCATCAAAATTGCATCATCATATAATACCATCTCAAAAATGTACAATGTCACAGGATAAAGTCAAGAGATATCCCAAAAATGGAGCTCGCAGGCTCAATGGTCTATACATAATGTGTCATAATAACAACAATTACCCTAGGGTAGACTCTCATCATCCCCTCATGGCAAAGAGTGTGGAGGCGGAAGCTCTGCCATTGGCACTGAAATGATAGGCAGACCTATACCAACCTCTGTCTGCGCAACCGGCGGAACTGACACTAATAGCATCATCTCCATGGTAACGGACACTGGTTGTCTCACTGCAACCTGACTCGGTGATGCTGACGGATCTACCACTGGTGGCTGCCTCTGTGTTGATCTCTACCTTGAGCTAGTTGACCCATGATTGTGGCTTGAGTGATGACTCGAGGCGTGCTTGTGTGAGTGGTGGGACCTATGCCCTGGCGAGGTAGACCCTCCTACACTGGTATGACTCCTGCTGCAACTAGCACTCCCTGATCGATGGCCACTGCCTGTCCTCATCTGAGACTGTGACAATGTAGGATCCTGCCGCTCAGGACACACCTCCTACTCATATAGTGTCATGTACTTTCCCAGCCTCGTGCTCACCCTAGCCAGCTCACAAGCAATATCCCCTATAGGCCCTGTGCATAATGTGGCAAACTCAACACACCACTGAGCTAAGTCCTGATGACAGATCACTGCCTGATCTTGCTCTACCCAAGCCACCTCTAGCTCTGACTACAGCACTCTGACCTATGTTGTGCTCTCATCCAACCTCCTCCGTAAATCAGCCACCCTCTGATCTGTTGTGGCATTCGAGGGCAATCTCGAGGATGGTATCTCCTCCTCACCCTCCACCATCCTGAATCTGAGAAGTCTCTCAGCCTCATCCATGGCATCATTGTCCTCATCATCGTCATCCTCGGTCGCATCCTCTCCGCTGACTCCCTCATCACGGGGTGCATCCTCCTCCTGTCTAACCTCTACCACCTCCACCTCCTCCTCCTATCTCCCCTCCTCCTACTGAAAGAAAAGAGGATCTCCACGGTCGATCCTCTGATTTTGATCTTCGATTGATTTTGTCTCTATTCCTCCCTGTTCCGTCCCCGCCCGCCTGTCTCCTCGCCTCCTATTGACCATCATCCGCCACCTCGCCTGCCTCTAAGACCCGAGGTATCACTAACCGCCTGTCCACTAGTGTTGGCCCATCCGAATCTATTAATGGCAGTGGTTTGTGTGCCTACCACCATAAATCATAGTTTGTTGTGGTCTCGGGATCAGCTATCCCACCTCTCCATCCCCAAGGTTGGGCTCCTATCCCATCGATCTACTGCTCTGCAAAAGCTACTGGAATGGCTGGCCCCCAAGCATGCTCTTTGGAAGACCGCGCGTACTTAGTTGTCCCTATAGGTACACCCTACTACTCTCCAAACTACCTAAGGACATGCTGTGATAGATACATCTCTATAATCAGTGAAGTATGCACCGTCCTGCCGATCAGATACCGATACTGTCTGCATAAGCTCAGGTGGTCATCCTCATTGTCCCACTGCTCGCAGTCTCTGTATGGTCGCCAGATAAAGGACACCATCGTGTCAATCCGATGCTGCCACCAACCTGTCTTGCCCATCTAGGTCTGTTGTAAAGCACCGGCATAGTAGTAAGCGTAAGGAATCCCCTCGGCCAACTATGGTCTCTCAATCGGCGGATGAAATATGGCTATGTGCTCCCAAGCCCAAATCATCATCAAGGTAGTCCCACACGAGATACTCTCTACTCTCCTGTACACAACCTCGTGCAGCTGATGGTAGAGTGTCCCCAATAAACACGGGCCCTAGGCATACACTATCCTGTCTCGTCTCATCCCAACTAAGACATCTCCCCAGCAAATAGGGAATCTGTGTCCCCAACGGTCAGGAATCAAAATTCTGCCAATCAAGGTCGCTAGGAAAGCATCAAAATGACCATAGTGCTTTGCCATGAACTCCCATCAGATCTTGTAGCCCTGGATGTCGATTGTAGTACCCTCATCATGATAATATGCCCTGAAGGTTTGCTCACCATGGCAGGGGTCATAGATGATCTGCTCTCCTCGGATCAGCACCCGTAAAATGTGGTAGACATCCTCGAGTGTAATAGTAGCCTCTCCCATCGGTAGGTGAAAGGAACAAGTCTCAGAATGCCAATGCTCACACAATGCAGTCAGTATTCCCCTATTCACCCCAATGGTGGGCATATAGGTGACATAGAACAAACCTAGCCACATCAAACGTCATTGCTCTCATGGGCTTAACTAATCAGCAAACCTGAAGGTCGTCGGTCTGCTCTCTCGGGTGTAAATCGGGGCAAGTTGTCTCTATAAGAAGCCAAGCAACACGTCAGTACCCTCTGCACAACTATCACTATTATCAAAAGCATTTAAGGTTTCGCAAACATTAAAATCAGCCATAGCCAAAGTCAAATCCAAATGCGTCACGTTGACTGCAAATGCGTCGCAAAACATCGAATGCATCGTTTAAATATTCAAGTGCATCGCAACATGACAATTGCATCATTTGATTGATCAAATGCATCACATCAGAGCATTTGCATCATGAGATTGACACTTGTGTCACAATAAAGCGAATGCGGCGTTTAAATAGTCAATTACGTCACAAAGTGACGAATGCGGCATTCCAGCTTTCACATGCAGCCTGCAATGGCAATTGTGTCGCAATTTTTTGCAAATGTGGCGCAAAACCTCTATCTCCTCTAATTTACAATATCATTTGTGTCACGACGCATCAAATGCATTGAACGCGAAGATGAATGCGGCTTACGCGAACGCATATGCGTCACGACACATTTGTTGTTTGTCCTAGAAACCTAATTATGACACGCAAAACAAAAAAATACAAAGTGGGACAGGGGTACATACTGCTGGCTCCGAGCCCTTTGGCTACCTGAATGTCCGTACAATCTTGTCGCGATGCTCTGACACTGGAATCACCATCCTCGCTACTCTCCTTTTTTGCTCTGAACTCTCCAAATTTACAAAGTGAATAGTAAGAATGAATTGACTTATACTCATTTATCAACCTATTTATAAGGTCAAAATGATATTTCTCAATTGGGTTATTATTGGAGGCTCATTTGACCAAGTTTGACCACCCTGTTGGTTGTCTTAAACATATCAAGATCCAAAACCGGCTACGCCATTGTCTTTCTAGTCGTCAAATTGACTTATCGGGACCCTTTCCAAATTTTTTTATCGTTGATCCAAAATTTGAAAAATTTCCCGAGGGGGCATTGATACTCTATACCTTCACTGGGGCATGGCCTTGACTTATGTTCTTTGTCATAACGCAACAAGCGACATTATGACAAAGAAGGGAAAAATGTAGACACTTAAAAATGACCTAGGCCTGCAAGCTTCATTTTTACCACTTTTGTCCTAGCATAATTATGACACTTAAATATGTCCTTGGTCCACATTCGACTATTAATTAAATAATTCATAATTATTTAGTTAATTCATGTCCTTTTATTCTTCATGATTATTAAATAAATAAATTCTATTTATTTATTAAATAAGTCATTAATTGTCTAAGTCTTCCCCTAATTAAATAAATTTATAAATTTATTTAATTACCTTTCTTCATTTATTTCTTCATGATTATTAAATAAATAAATCTTATTTATTTATTTAATATGTCACTAATTGTCATAATTAAATGAATTGATTAATTTATTTAATTATTAATCATATCTGCTAAATTAAATAATTATCTTTAATTATTTAATTGTCGAAATTAATATTCATCCCATTTTAAATAAATGAAATTATTTAAATTGTCATCACATTCTTAACTGACAATCCATTTTGGTAAATAATCTGAAAAAAGATTATTTATTATTTCACAAATCCATATTTTGAATTAATTTAATTCAAAATGGTAACTAATCTTCTAAAAAATCAAGTAATTGGACCGATTCTTGATTTTCCAAATCTGATTTTTAGTTCATCTCTTATCTTTTTGATTTTTCGAATCTCATAAATCGGGTAGTCTTTATCTTCTTGATTTTCGAAAATCTTTATTTTCTAATTAATTTATCTCATTTATTCTCCACCGCTGATTCAATCTTCTTTGATGACATCTCGACCACTCACTTAAGGATTTTTCCCTAACACTAGTTAGGGATTATCAAATGTAATATGGACCTCTAATTTTAGGTCTCCATCAAAAGTCAATCTCATCCGTCCATTCAAAATGGTATTTTCCATAAAATGCCATTTTCCTCTCATTTCTGGATTACGCATTAGATATTACGCATTTAGACACACATGAATTATATTATTATTCAGGCATATTTAGGCATAGGCACTTCACTCATATTGTCATAGGCATTAGGCATTTAGGCATTGATCAAATCTTTCAAAGCTTGGTGTAGGACTTAGACTTGTATTTTCAGATTGCTCGCACGTCAAATCTAAGGGCAACACATCAACCAGCAAGCTAGAACGTGTTACAAAGGTGAATCATGGAGGTATTGGCAATTAACAGGTATAATCGTTCTTTCATTTACTTCCTTTGTGTTTTGTAATTGCTTTGGGTTTATTATCTTTTATTGATTTGCTAACCATTGAATCTAATCTCCAAAATTTACCCTCAGTTACAAGTACAGTGGCAGATCATGGCACTCAAAGCCTACATAGACTCACAACTTATCATCAACTAGGTCAATGATGAATACCAAATGAAGGATGATAAATTGAACCCATTCAAGAAATTAGTGGAAATTCTCAAAGAATTCTTCATTGACATCACATTTGAACAAATACCAAGGGAAAACAACAGAGCAACAAATGTTATGGCAATAATCAAATTGCTACTGGATATCCCACATAATGTATCTAAGCAAGAATTCCTTCTAGAGCAGCTTCTCATACCAGCATTCGAGGTTCTAGAGTCTGAATTTGTGTGTGAAATCATTGGTCCTGATGATCCTTGGTATCATGATATATATACCTACTTGAGAATAGGAGTCCTCCCAACCAATATAACCCCAAACCTAAAAAAGAACATTTGTCAAGAATTCATCTTGTTTTGTCATCTTAGGAGGCACCTTATACTGTAGGAGTATCGAGGGAACCTTGTTACGATGCCTTAATCCTAAGGAAGCTTTGATTGCTTTAACCAAGGTACACAATGGAATTTTTGGGCCACATTTGAGTGTTATGACCTTAGCTAAGAAACTGTTGAGGACTGGGTACTATTGGCCTACAATGGAGAAGGAAGCTCGCGACTATGTTTGAAGGTGTGTGCAATGTCAACATGGGGATTTCATCCATGCACCAACTCAAGAGCTCTAACCAATCATAAAACCTTGGCCCTTTTCACAATGGGGGATCGATATCATTGGCAAAATCACCCCCACCTCATCTAGTGGACATAAGTTCATTATCACCGCTACTAAGTACTTCACAAAGTGGGTAGAGGCCATTCCCATAACCTATATTATAGGAAAGCATATTTCCAAGCTTATCCTGAACTACCTAATTTTCTATTATGGTGTCCCTCAAGCCATTATCTCAAATAATGGGATACTTTTCAAAAACTAGGATGTTCAAGAGCTATGCTGAAAATTCAATATCCAACATCACTTTTCTACTCCATACTACCCCCAAGGAAATGGCCAAGCTAAGGCTACCAATAAAACCATCTTGAAAATCCTAAAGAAAATAATCAATGAAGCTAGTCGTGACTGGCACTTACAATTGAACCTCATCCTATGGGCCTATCGAACAAGTATATGCACACCTACAGGTGCAACTCCTTTCTCCCTAGTCTATGGATTAGAAGTCATCCTTCCTATTGAGATCAAGCTCCCATCCTTAAGAATATCATTACAGAATCTCATCATTGATGAAGAATATCAAGTGTCACAATTGAACGAGTTGGAACTACTAGATGAGTGGCACATGGATGCCTTGAATCACCTATAAGTCTATCAGAACCATCTCAAGAGGAGCTACAATAAGAAGATTAGGAGTCGGACCTTTCAATTTAGAGAGTTCATATTTGAGGAGAATTAGAAAAATGTACCAAATCTAGATAGCAAGGAAAATTTTGAACCCAATTGGTTGGGACCCTTCATCATCACAACAAGCTCCAAATTAGGAGCATATCAGCTATCTACACTAGAAGGTGAGCCTCTACAAGATCCCATCAATAGCTCCCATCTCAAAAAAAATTATGCCTAAACTTGCAAGGTATAAATCCAAAAAATACAAAAAAATCCAAAAATCCAAAAATCCAAAAAAATCAAAAAAAGGATTGAAAGCACTAAAGAAAAAAAAAATTCTCTAGTGAAAACCACTTCGGTGGTACTGTGGGCAAGTACCTTGGTGAAAACCTAGAAAATAGGCACCTTGTGTAAATAAGCACTTTACATCCACCATGATCTATATGGATTTTTCTGCATCATTCATCCATCACACTTCCATATCTCCTTTCATCACCCATTTGTGTCCACATCATAGCTTGATCGTGTGTTCGTATAATGATCATTCCCAGAACTACATGGCACACTCCTAAGGTCAATTTGTCCTACCTATATCTGAGTAGTCAATTACATCACATTGGGGGCATGTTCATATAGTTGTATTGGATCAGATTCATGTATATTTTTGAGTCTCATAAAATTAGAAAATTCAAAAATATTCAAAACATATCAAAAATCCAAAAAAGTCAAAAAATTGAAAATACCCAAAAAACATCCAAAACATATCAAAATCCCAAAAATAGGTCAAAATTGAAAAAAAGTCAAAAAAAATATAGTCGTGTTGTTGAACTATGGGTCTCAAAGCTCTGAACATAGGCAAGGTCATCATTGATGTGCCCCCGGGACACCCTAGGTCAGTCCTTTAGGAGTTTGTCATAATAAACTAGTAGTCTAGTTGTTCATTTATCATCAATAAACAAGTTTGTGTCACTTGAACTACGTGGTCTCTATGTGTATAATGTAGGCAAGACTAATTTTTGATCAACCCCTGAGGCCCCTAGGATAGGTCTTTAGGTTAGGTTCTTGATCAAAATCTAAGAAAACACCAAGAACATTGGAAAATTTGAAAATAAAAACATTTGTAAAACATCTTGAAAATACCAAAACAACTTCAAAACATTTCAAAAATATCAAAAGCATCCAAATATTTGAAAAAATCCATCCATCCTATCTCGCTTTCACCCGCAATAAACATTCACTCATAATAAATCATCGTCATCCTCAACCTTTGGTATGACAATCTGAAACAAGTCTAGCAGGTTAAAAGTAAAAACTCAAATGTTAGGGGTCTCAAGTCTAGGTCAATAGGTAAACAAGTTGGTCAACTCTTGGTACTAATAGTCCATCATCCAGGTTATCCCAAATCATCTGATAACATTATGTCCTAGGATGCATCCTTCCTACAATGGACATCAACATCATGCATCACCATAGTTTAGTCTTGGCTAGAGGTATGAAGAACATTAGATTTTTTATTTACTTAATCTTTGTCTTGTTGATTTATCTTATTATACCCATGATCTCTCGATGATGTCTAATCAAAATGATTTAGAGAGAAAGGAATGGGGCATTGATCAGTATCTTTTGTCTATTGTGCTTGTTGGATATTCTTGTAATATAACTTTGGTCATATGTGTTTTGTTTGGTTTGTAGGGAGGGTGTTTTAGGTGTCTTGTTGACCACATAGAAGGCTTTCCTTTCTATGTTTTAGTTTGAGATGTTTGAATTATTTGAACTACATTCTAAATAGGGTTTTGTATTCCAGGTGTGAACAAGGATACTCCTATCTAATGGTCGATTCAAAGTCCATCGCACTAGGTACAATGCCATCCTAGCTCTTTATACCTTGATGTATCATACCTATGTGTGTTATCAAACATAAGGTAAGTAAGCTCTTTTAAAATTCTAATCTCTGATAAGAAAAACATCATCATTATTGCTAATAAAGTCTTGACATATCATGGACTTGTTGGATCCTCTTATCATCATCTCATTTCTTCTTTCATCTCTATGTGCTAACATGGTATCATAATAGTCAACCAAACATCACCAATGCATCCATCCTGCATCCACAAACCATCAGCATGTTGCATATCATTCATATCATTCACATGAATTACATTTTTCATCATTACATAATATAGATCTGTTAGTCTAAGCATCTCATAAACCATACATTTGCATAAAACATCCATTGCATAATCATATAGGCATCATCGTATAATCAATACATACATACATATTGCATCATCATATTACACATAGAAAAAATGTTGAAAAGAGAAAAAGAGCATATTATAACATCATCCATTTCATCCATCTCAGATGCATTGCATCATCATTTTAGTTGTTTATGATAATATAGATTGGTTATTCTAAGCATCTTAAAACCAGCTCATTTGCCTCATCATCATAACCATCCATACACCCATCTTGAACCTCTTTGTCATGAGATCGACCCTTAAATCAAACTTTTTTCTCAATCTCTCGAGGGGGCATTGTACCATTATACTTCTTTCTGCTAGGGAAACAATGGGGCATCAGAAAAAATAAAATAAAAATTAAATTTTGATCTCAGCAAGATTATTCTTTGAACCAACATAGCAACTATATTGCTTCAAAGAGGGGGAAAATGTAGACACTCAAAATATCCTAATTGATATCATGCACTAGATTCTGATTAACTAACTTTGGTTCTTCCTTGATCATTTCTTTACTAACCAATTAATTGATAATCTTTATTTAATTAATTCATCAAAATTCTTCCTTTAATTAAATAAATTAACTTTATTTAATTAAATCTTAAATCCATCTTTTAATTAAATAAATCAACTTTAGTTAATTAAATCCTAAATCCATTCTTTAATTAAATAAATCAACTTTAGTTAATTAAATCCTAATGTTCTTCATTTAATTGAATAAATCAAATTTATTTAATTAAATTACTAATCACCCAACTATCCTCTCATTTGATTTAAATAAATCAAATGTCAAATCAACTAACTCCATCTAAGTTAATTAATCACAAATTAATTAACTCCTAAATCCTCCATTCCTCTAGCTTTTGCAAGTTGTTGCACATGTAAATCAATTTATTTGATTTATTAGTTCCTCCTTTTTCCATTCAAATATGACATATTCTTGGAATATTTCACTTATTTCAATTCTCCCTCCTAAAGGACTTTTTCCCTACAACTTGGCATTAAAAGCTCTTACATGTCCTCTCCTTGAGCCAACTTGGCATTAATTCCTCTTACATCCCTCCTTACACAAATCACTTCTTCAAATTCAAATTTCACCTACATGCATTTAACATGCACATTGTTCAAAATGTGCTCCACTCTCCTTCATTAACATGTTGACAATTGACACAATTCCATTGGTCCCTTTTTTAATCCCACATTCTTCTTATTCTTCAATATTCAATCCTTCTTCATTATAAATAGATGCCTTCTCTATTGATTTAGGATCTAGATTTTGATGCAAGGTTATTATCCACAAGTTTATGCAAGTTCATTCACATTTTCATCCAAGTCATCATAGAATTTATCATCCATAGTTAGGTTGTTGGCAGTTTTCATCAAGGATCAATCAATCATCATCAAGCTTATCAAGGAATTGGGAAAGGGATTATTTCCACATCAAAGAAGCACCAATTCCCCTATGGGATGCCAATTTGAGCATTCAAATGAGATTTCATTAGCTTTTATTCGATATTTTATGTTTTTTTCTTGTTCTTATGCTTGAATGAATTTCATAGGGAATGTTTGGTTTAAACTTTTTTGAGGACTAATATTTATTTGTTTGTCCATGTTTGAACAGGTCTAGGCTGAAGTGTTCACACTTTGTAACAACTTCAGGAATGCTATGGCTCTATTTTTTATTACTGGAGATAAAATTTTATCTTATTTAGAAAAGATATCAATATAAAATCTTGAAAGCATGTATAAATCCATTTATTAATATTGGTGATGTAGGTTTTCTTTAGAGATTAAAAACTATGTTTTTCTTGTGGACATATTAAAAAATACTTAGAAGTTCATGATACTGACAAAGTTATATATTACATATAAATATCCTTCACAGAGGTTTCATGTTGGATTCTTACTGGAGAGAGACATATAGCAATTATCAGGTCCAAAAATGTTTAAGTATTGTTGAACTAGGACATGAGTTTTTTTGACACATATGGAAATAATGGAGATATTGTGAGCCAAGGGTTAAGTGATGTGCTACTTATTCAATCCACTTTGAGTGAGAAATTATGTTACCATAACTTTCATATTCTTGAAATGTATGAGATAAATGCTAGGATTAAGAAGGTGATATATTGTTTAATCCTCCTAGTTTTTTTTTCATTATTCCAGTTTAGGTTTGATATGTATCCTTCACAAAACTAACCAAATGTGTCATATACAGCTTGGGCATATATGCCTAGATATTCTAAAGGAAAATTGGAGTCCTAATCTTCAAATTCGAATTGTTCTTTTGAGGTTTGTATTTTTTTAAATTGTAAATGGTAGTAGCATCTAAAATCCTTTTATTAGTGTAATTTAGTTACAAAATTGCTACTATTTTTAATGATTGATATATATTCATCATGTCAATTTGGTTAGCATACAAGCATTGTTGAGTTCACCAAATTCTGATGATCCAGTTTCTAAGAACATTGCAAAGCAATGAAAATTGAATGAAAATGAGGCTGTGGAAATAGGTGAAGATTTGCACTATTCATCTCTATAAATATTCTATATGTATTATGAATCTCTATTTCCATTATGTGTTTCTCTTTATGGTTGGACCCCTCATCTATGGTATCTTTTATTTGACTAACCTTAGTTCCAAAATAAGCGTTAAGGTGACCAAACTAGTCTTCATAATTTTTATCATAAATCTAAAACTCAACCCAGGTAAATTGACACTTTTTAGGTCCCCTCTCTTGACAAGCCAGACCTCACTAGTAGTTAATTTGTGCAAATGGGTTTCAACATCTTTGTAACTTTCCAGATATGTAACTATGGATTCAAGGCATTTACGAACCTTAACTATCTCACACAGATCTTTAAATTCATCAACTATTATTTGTTTCACCCTACTAACAAATAGGCTTTCAAATAGTTCATCCCATAGACTCTGAGTGCTTCAAAACAATCTCACACACGCATTGCCATGGAAACTCAACATTTGAACCAAAAACTATTTTTATCCACTCCAAGCTCCCTTCAAATGCATCTAGACTGTCTAATGTTTCTCTAATCAATGTCTCATTCTCTACAAGTTCCTTGTCACTTTTCACAAGATCAAGCAAATACTTTCCCCCAAGCCTATCTACAAAGAGAATATCATCTGCACATGTCTTAAGCCATGCTAAGCAAAACTCTAATATAAATTCACTCATCAAAATCATCATGGTAGCTTGTAGCTTCTCTATGAGATTTCCATAACTGCACCCCATTGTCTGGGTTTGGAATCCCACCAAATACCTATGATCTAGGTCACTCTGCCAACATAGTCTTATAAAAAAGAGGCAAATCATTTAGAACCCCCAAGAAGAGTTCCCCATCCTAACATAGTGTTACCTATATGACTCTTACCACATTACAAAAAATGGAACTGACTAACCCCACCTTATTGGTCTATCAACGGAGCTATGAGGGGAGTTCCCTCAATGTAGTAATGTTAGGCTAATAGTGTTAATTATAATTCTACTCAGTTCTTTAGTTATAATCTATCACATTACCTTCTTAACGAAAATAATCTGATTTGATCTTGTTTGTTTGATGATTGGATAATGGTCCCATAATCTTGGTAGACTAGAATGGTGGGTTCAATATCCATATATTGATCTACCAAAAAGGTCTCTATTGTTAGCATGGGTATCTCCAACATGGCCTTTTTCAAAGAGATGTTGAGGTGTTCAATTAATTTTGGGTTGAAGAGAAGATCTCCCTTGACCATTAATATTGAAGTAAAATTGATCTAGACCATTAATTGAGTGGGGTTAGAGTGCATTATAAGGGATGATCAATTAGCTTTTGCAGAACCATGTGGTGTCATTTGGTATATTTGGTAGATTGGCCCACCTTCCACCTTGGTAGTTTAGCTATCCATTGATATCATTGATCATCAAAACCAAAGCATCTTGATTGCTAATCTTGTCTTGTGTTTAGGCAATTAAGGTGGTGGATCCAAGTAATGAATAGGCAACATTTTAAGGAAACTTGGCATAGTAATGTTAACTCTTATTGATCAAGGATTTTTCTTGTAAGGGTATAGTGTTCTAGTAATGAATGTATTTTTTCCATGTGGAGCCTAGTGATAAGTGATGGAAAGTTCGTTTCTCTACTTAATGATGTTCTTAGCAAGTTAGTGTATTGATGGAGACATGTAGATCGTAGCATTTTGGCTACGTGTCACACTCATTTTAATTGTGATATATTAGTAGATTAAGGGGTTGCACATCTTGGGTATCCATTGATCTATTGAAGCCATAGACCTTGATGGAAAAAATTTCTTAGCCATTAATTTGAATGGGTTTTTAGTATTAAAGTGATAGATATATGCTTGATGTTTTGTTGATCACTTGCAACCATTTCATCTAAGGGATACATGTGGGCCATTGATCACTCATGCATTTAAGATTGGTTATCCCATAAGTCAAATTCTTGATATTTAAATGAAAGTAGCAAAGTATAGGATTTGTTGATTCAACTACATGATTAATGAAGAGGGTGTTGAATTCAAGCAACTTGAAATAAGGCTTGGATTTGAAATTGGATCAATTTACATATCATGATATAATATGAATTGAAATTGGATGGCTTTTAAGTCCTATAAAAATATTTAAGTGCAAATTTAAGAGAGGCGCAAAGCAAGTGAGAAATTATAATGGAAGATTTGATATGTTTTGGCTAAAGTATCAATTGCCAAGTTGATAAAAAAACTCTCTGGTGATAGCTAAGGATGTTGTGATGAAATAATGAGTAGTTTCAGAGGAATACCATGATTTGGATACCAAGTTTCTGCTTGGGAAGATGGTAGCTGAGAGTTGATTTTTTCCCATAGTGTTCATTGAAACTGAGGAGATTGACTCCCTAAGTTATGGGTTGTATTCCAACCCTTTAATTGGCATTAGAAATCAACAAATTTAGGTCTCTCCATGCATTATGCATTTGAATTTGAGGAAGATTTTTCCCTATTCTACAGAAAATCAGATCCAAAGGAATGTCCTATAGTGCATGAGGTGTGGGCATCATGATAATTGAGCCCTCCAAGTATTGAATTTCTCCTTTGAGATGCAGTGTTGCAATTAGAAAATACTTGAAGGTTCTTAACAACTCTAATAGTTGTACCAGGGGACATGTTTAACAAACCAAATGCAATTTCTAACTTTAATGGTGGCAGACAAATGATCTTTAATACCCTACTGCCTTCATTTGCCAAGCCAATTTCTCCTACTTTGCATAGCTCTGTCATGTTTGTGGATGTGATCCATCTCCTACAAAAAAAACATGTACTAATTTATGGCCTTCAATCCAACTACATCCAAGTATCTTTTTAATTCCTCTATCTTTCATCAATCTCTTTACTATTTGAACCTCATACAAATGTTTTAGAGGAGAACATAAGTTGCAACATTTTTAGGATCCAACTAAAAAAGTAGTGTTGTTGGAATTACTCAGCCTATATTCATATATGATCCACATGTACCACAAATTTAACTAGCATCCTAGTAATAATGTTTAGGGTGTCCTCAATATAGCTAGCATGGGCATGGAGGTCAACCATGCACACCTAATGATAAACTATATATGTAAATTGTAATGCAATAAGGGTTATCAGATGATCGACGGAACTAATGCTTCACTCCCACCGATAATAAATTTTCTCCTTAATATGCTTCATTGGGCCATCAACGGGATGAGGTCTCCTATTCCTGTGATGGTCTGATGGGGATGTTGTCAGTGGAGTTTGTTCCTATCACCAAGACTTGGGTGGTGGTTCCAATGACGGGCCGATGTTCATGTGTTCTCAGTATTAGGATCTTGACTATAATTTTCATTTGAAAAAAATCTCTAAAACCCTTGTCAAAACCTTATTTTCAAGCTACAACTCGCCACTTTGTGGACTCCATTATGTGGATTTTGTGTTCAAGATCAGCTCTAGCACTCATAAATCCTAGTGCACTAAGCTTCTAGGTTGATACTTTGTCAATGACCTTATTTCAAGAAATGTTGGGCACAATTTGCAATATCTTATACCTAAGAGGATTCTTAATAGCCAGCAGGAAAATAGTCTCCCTTACTATGATTTTTCTTCTATAACAAAAAATTGATGATCTTATGCAAAAACCCTTCAATTGGACTCATGGATGCTCTCGTTATAAATTTAATGTGGTGAAATATTCTCAGCTATCCTTCTTTCCAACTTACAATGTTGTTAACTCTCTATTACAAAGGAATTGATCTACTAAAATTGGATGGAACAAAATACATAAAAGATATAGTCAGAGATACCATCATTTTCAGTACATGTGTGTCTTTCCAATTATTCAAATAAATTGATGACATTGAAAACTGCTCAAGCAATCCAATTGATGTAGTTTTAGTTACAAATGAAAATGAGTGTGGTCTAAATGAAGAGAAAAAGAGAAAATTTAGAAATGTTAAAGATGAGAAAGGATATGATTGTGTGTAAAGGTGTTTAGAGGTTATTAGAGAAAATTTAGACACAAGTTTAGAAAACATTAAGGGTTTCACAAGAAAACAATCCCTCAAAGTGACACAAATGAAGATACTAAAATTCCTTTAAAAGAAACTCATAAAATGAGATTTTAAGATAAAAATGACATTCTTTAGAGCTTACTTATGTTGAATATGTTGGAAACTATAAAGATTTATCTTATGTTGAATATGTTTGAAACTGTAAAGATTTATCAAAATCATTCTTGATGCCATGCAGGAGTTGTATATAAGGTGAACTCTATTGGGAAGGACCATAATGAGGAGTAATTTAAAATTGATAATTGTAATGCAAGGATGCACATAGATGAGGAGGGAAAAAAAGAGCACAAAATGATGAGTGATAGAGCAATGACTATTATCAACAAATATGCTACAACCTATTGCACCTTCTTGAATTGAACCATTTACATACCCATGAAATTTCTCAAACTAAAATATTTTACTACAAAATATGAATTCTCTCCATCAAACTAAGATAAGAATAGTTTGCAACAAGTGAATAATCATATTACATGCCATGGCAATCCAATTGGTCTAGAATCTATGAAATATGAAATGCATAATAGAAGGCTAATATGAAGTTACGGTCATGAAAGAGGATGGTTAGTTTAAAATCTATAGGCCAATCTTCATGAGGAATGACACAATTCACCCCATGTTCTTAACCCTAGGGTTTATATAAGAATGATAGTGGTGATGTGGATCTAGTTTTGAAAGGTTTGTGTCATAGAAATGAAAAGATGACTAGTGTCAAGTGAGCAAGGAAAGTGAGATGGAAGGGAATTCAAGAGCGAGGATAGTGATCATACCTAAATTATAATTAGAAGATAGTTTCAAATCTACAGTGCTATAAAAGACAATAGCAATATGTTAACAATCTATAATCTTGTTTTTCCAAGATAACAAACAAGAGCTTGCTACAATAAAATAGTCTCAATCATCAAAAGGTAGTGCCATCATAAGATAGTGGACTTTTATCCTAAACTTTGATTAAACATCATTTTTTTTTCTATTTCAAAGTGGGGATGATGGTATTGAGTATGAAAAAAGATTCATAGAAGCATAATACATAGTCAAAAGAGAAGGGCCAGTCCATGAGAAAGCAAGCCCATAAAGTATTTAATAAAAAAATCCTTGAAAAAGAAAAGGAGTAAGACAATTATGAGAATGATATGATGTGCCCATGATAGAAGAGTCTATAGAGGACATAAATGATAGTATAACAATCATAATGGCAACTAAGAGGCAATGAACACAAGAGGAAAATGATTTATGACACAAATGCATGAATGGTTGTAGGTATGGTGATCATAGTGAGACTTAAAGTATGACTTGAGATCATAGTAATGATAGTCATGAAGACCAAAAGACAATCACTTGTTTTTTATTTTTCAGATCACCTTGGCCAAGCAAGGATTTTAGATTGCTATGGTCTATTCTTACCACCATACATAATAGAATATTTTCTTTTTGAATTTTTCACCTTTTTGTTTGCAAATGTTATAGCATGATTCATTTGCATTAGCAAAAATCCAATCCTTCACTTGAAGCATCAAACTTTACCACAAATGGTTGTGAGAAATTGGGAATACCAAGTATTAGCATGAGCTAATTACTTTCTTAAGCTTCTCATAAGCTTCTTGAGCTTTGTCTCCATAAGAAGGCTTTCTTCTCATCTTTATTTTATCAAATATAATTGTCAGTGCTTTAGATACCAAAATTTTGGCTTTAGGGCTGCCTTTATGTTTTTGTTGGGTGAAAGATCTTTTTCTTTTTTTCTTGTTATGGATTTATGGTACATTATTTCTCTTCTAATCATTTTATACCATTTATTGCTTTCTTTTAGATATAGTTGTTGTAGTTGTTCTTTCAGGAAATTGAAACTTTGAAGGGTGTGTTCATCCCTTGACTCATGCAAATTACCTTGCTTCTCCCCCACTTGTGGTTTCCTATGCTCTTGCTAGCACTGTAAGTTTATTCAATGAAAATTATTGTTTTACTACTACATATTTAATATTATAGATCTAATGTGGACTTAAATGTCATGATCTGGAGTTGGAATACATGTCATCTTTGATTTGTAGGTTGGCATTGACTTTGAGATAGAGCCAAAGTTAGCTACATAATGCATATTAAGACTTAGCATCATAGTTTAGCTATAGAAAAAGAAAAAGAAACAAAATTAAAAGAAAAAGCTAGTGCATTTCGTTCTCGTTGTTTGACCTCTATAAATTTCACATTTTTGCAGCTTACAAAAAAATTTGCGCAGTTCTTGTAGGTTTGATTTCCTTGAAGTGTATTCTAATTTTTTTCTTAAGTTAAGAAAATATTTCATCATCTATGTGTCCTCGCATTTCATTCTTGCTACTAAATTGTCATATTTTATTGCTTCCTCCCACTAGAATTGTAGTTGTTTGCAAGTTCACTATAGTGTTGTACAAAAAATTCATTATCAAGAGGAAAGTTGCCTATTAAAGAAAGAATTTCTTTTTAAAATCATGAATATCATATGGGATCATTAGATCAAATATTTAAAGCAGGATATGTAGTCATTTATTTACTACATTTTGATTCTCTATCAAATTTAGAATTTGAAAAAAAAAAGTCCTCTACATAGAGTAAAAGGAATGAAATTTACATATCGTTATCTTACTAAACTAAACAATGATATTACAGTCAATGCATATACAAAACATGGGATATAATTTTAGATCAGGAATGAAGTATAAGAGGGTAATGCTCTTTACCAAATGTTAATAACTTAATAGTAAAGACTACCACAAGAACATAATACTTAACAAAATGGAAAATTCTATCCAAAATGAACAACCAAAGAGGCTTACCTAAAGATGAAATCCCTTTTGTCATTAATGGTCCTTTCACTAGCAGTATACCTGGAGATTGCTCAAAAATAGAAACTCGAAATGCTCTCTTGCAACAATCTTGGAGATGAATTTAGATGCAGTGTGAAAATCAAAACATACTCAAAGGTTTTTAACAACTCTAATAGTTGTACCAGGGGCCATGTTTAACAAAACAAATACAATTGCTAACTTTTCACTATGGTGGTAGATTTTTTTTTTTTCTTCTAACCACAACACTAAGTAAAAGTCTTGAATTTGGAAATACCCTACTGCCTTCATTTGCCAAGCTAATTTCTCCAATTTTGTTCTTGTTTAGTATTTACTTTTGTTGTTGTCAGCATATGAAGTTTTTTGTCCTTTATGATTATGTGGGGATTCTAACTTGGTTCACATGCTTTTTTTTTTGGACTAGGTGGACAAAGCCGAGGTTTTATAGAAAATGTAGGTGCCAACTGTAGTTGAATGTCTTCAACATCCTTTCTTCCAGGTTCTTTTTAAAGTTTTTTTCAATACTATGCAGTTCTATATTTTTCTTGTTTCTATTTTATGAATACATGGTAAATGGAAATCTCTAGGACATCCTACATGGTGAGAAAATGATGTTATGTAGAAACATGATAGACTTGTGAGATATGAGTCCAAACAATATTTCTACCATCTGATCAAAATAGATTGGGGAGAACCTAACAAACATTTTAAAATTTTGTGTAGGAACATCAAAGAAGATTAAATTAGACTTGGATATTCATCTAGACATAGCCTATGGTGCTACAAAAGGATTACCATATCTTCATCATGGCTATAACCAATGCATTGTTCATAGGGATGTAAAGATATCTAACATTCTTTTAGATGACAACTTTGAAGCACATTTGTTAGAATTTGACATTTCCAAGTGCATTTCCTCGGACAAAACTCACACCTCCACCTATGTTATGGGTACCATTGGTTATATTGACTTTGAATATGCAAGAACCTCAAGGCTTAATGAGAAATTTGGTGTTTACAACTATGGTATTGTTCTTCTAGAGTTGCTGACAGGTAGGAAAGTTGTGGACAATGACTGAAATTTACTTCAATTGGTAGGATTCATGATTGGTGATAAAGAAACTAGCAAGATATGAAGATGAAGAGGTAAATGATCATTTTTTTAAGGGATAGTTCAATGGTAAGAGAAACAATGAAGTAACAATTAACATGGTCATAAGATGATAGTAATTAGAATGAGGGTAGCCTACAAATGACTAGAGCTTTATCACAATCATAGAATGAAAGTTCCTTTGCAAAGATGTATCATGTACTTATGCATTACAAGGGTAAGGGATTGTAGGTTATGATATAAAAGAACAGTCATGCACAAATGACAGAGGATCAACAAGCATTACAAGGGTAAGGGACTGTAGGTTATGATATAAAAGAATAGTCATGTTCCTATTCTTTTGTAAGTTGTTGAACAACATAAAGGCAAGGTTTTGGTGTAGATTTTAGCTAGTTCTTTTCTCTCTCAGCAATGTATTGTAATCTTTTCAAGTTCTTTCATGTTGGGACAACAAATTGTAACTCCATTTTCAAGCTTACACAACTAAATGTAATATCTTTTTGATTAATAAAATAAGCTATTTTTATCTTCTCATTGTTGTTTTATTGTGCAAATATTTTAGATAGTTGATAAGTAATATTTTTAATTAATGGAAACTAGTAAATAAAAATGACTAAATTAATGACTAAATATATGACAAAAGTAATGGCTAAATTAATGACTAAATATATTATTAAATTAATGACTAAATATATGAATAAAGTAATGACTAAATATATGACTAAATTAATGACTAAATTAATGACTAAATATATGACTAAAGTAATGACTAAATAAATCACTACCATGACTAAATAAATGGCCAATTAACAACAATCAATGACTAAATTAATGACTAAATATATGACTAAATTAATGACTAAATATACGACTAAATAAATGACTAAATCAATGACCAAATCAATGACTAAATAAATGACTAAAATAGTTTCGTCATAAATTTGGTCACATTATAAATGACCAACAATAAACTACTAATAGTCACGTGACTAAAATTAGTCATTTATATGCAATTTTTAGTAGTTTATTTAGTCATATATTGATGTTTGTGTAATAGTGCTCTGACTAAGCCAATGTTTTCTACCATCTCTATCCCTTGTAATTTCTATCCCTAGAATATACCTTGTTGCACCTAAATATTTCATTTCAAATTTTGTTGACAACTGAGATTTTAAATAAAAAATCATACCCTTACTATTCCCAAAGAATAGCATGTCATCCACATATATAGCTATATTAAGTAAACGACCATTTTCAGATTTAAAATACACAAAATGATCTAATTTTGATCTTTCAAATCCCAATGATAACCAAAATGTGTCAAACTTCTAGTACCACATTCTAGGCAATTTTTTTAAACCATACAAAGATTTCTTTAACTTGAAAACCAAATTTTCTTTACCTCTTTCAACAAAGTTCTCAAAATGGGACATATAGATTTCTTCTTCCAGATCTCCATGAAGAAACGTTGTCTTCACATCCATCTACTCAATCTCTAAGTGATATGCAACTGCAAGTGACAAAAGAAACCTGATAGATGTCAGCCTAGCTACAAGAGAAAATATTTCTCCATGCAGACACTAAAAATTGTCCTAAGGCCTACAACTCCTAATTTCTTCATCATTGTCCACCTTGTCATTCTTGATAATTAAATAATGTTAATTATTTAATTATTTTCTAAATTCATAAATATTCTATTAATTAAATAATTTTAATTATTTAATTAATTCATTGCTTTCTTTATTTTCCTCCATTGATTAATTAAATAAAATTATTTATTTAATTATGTCGCTAATTAAGTTCCCTTCTTTATAAAATTAAATAAATCATTATTTATTTATTTATTGTCATTTTCCACTATGATTAAATAATTATTTTAATTATTTAATTATTCATTAGCCTCTTCCATCATAAGTTAAATAAATTTTATTTATTTAATTTGGACCACTCTCTTGAATTTTAAATTAAATCATTATTTAATTCAAAAGGTCCTATTTGTCACATTCTTCTATGATTAAATAATTGTTTTAAATTATTTAATTATTTATTGGCCACCTAAATTAAATAATTATTATTATTTAATTTTCTATCACCTCTTTGGTCATGCCAATCTTATCTTCCACATAAAGTCTTTATCTATCCATGTCTCAATTAACCTCCACCCTTGATTAAATTATTTATAATTTAATCTTGACCGTCAATCCTTATCATTTGCCCTAACTCTAGTCCATACTACATCTTTCAATCTTGGCCCTTGATTAAGACATCTTATTGACATTCAATCTTAGCCCTTCATTCAAATTTGTCTTTCCTATAAAAGACCTTGTCATTTTCATTTGTCACCTACATTTTGCTATCTAGACATATTGCCTACACAAGCTTATGCTATCTTGCTATCAAGTCAAGTGCATCCATTGTCAATTGAGAATCTTCAATAATTTGCTTAGTCATTGTCATTAGGCCTATTTGCATACTCAAAAATATGAGGGAAATTGTTCATATCAAGAAAAATGGAGAAGTGCAATGAAGGTGAATCAATGGTGGCATGAGGATTCCATGGTGATGTTGCTTTGTGTTTTATGTCTTTATGCTTATTTGTGCTTCATTATTTATTAGGGTTTGATTTGAATTTATTATTACCTAACCTTGATAATTTTAACCCTGATTTACATTGGTGAACCTAATGTGAAATGAAAAAATTGTAGAATTCATAGGGAAATTCTAGCTTTGTAGGTCATAGGTACATATCGATGCAATCACAAGCTTAAACAATGTATTCACTTTTCATGCAGTGCCACAACCGCAAAGTTGAATGACACAACTATTTTGCATTAGGGAATACTTCGACTTTGTTTAATTTCTTGGTTTTCTAGCAAATTTAGGTCATCTAGTTTTTCATTTTGTTAGGCTAACCCTAGTTACATCTCATATTGGTCATTAGATTATCTATATTTGGTAGTTTTTCTATTGTTTTGTAGGTTCAAGTTCTCGTGATGCAGTCAAGTGTGTTTTGCAGCAATCACTCTTCTTGTTAACTGCATCTGACATTGACCCGAGCCACTGTCGACATCCAAAATGACATAATCACTATTCTTGAGATGGAATTGCTTTAGGATCTTAGACATCTATGATTTCCTATGACACAATTGCCTGTTCCTTTAAAATTTAGGATTTCATTCAAATTTTCTAGTTTACATCTCTTACATATCATAGTCTAGGGGTTTGTTATTACTGACATTTGATTTCTAGCATGTGGCATAGGTGAAAAGGAGGCATATCACTTATATTTCTCATTCATCTATATTGTCTTCTTTTCATTCATTCATTGGGATTAAAATTAACCTTACATTCACATGTCATTGGGCTTAAAGTTTACCTTAATTTTCATTTCACTCATTGGTTAAAAAGAACTTGCATATTCACTCATTGGTCTAAAATTAACCTTGCATCAAGTGTCTTTTTCACATATTTCTTTGAGAGTTAAAAAGAACAAGTTTCTTCATTGTCTCATGGTTTGAATCTTTCTTCTAGTGTTGTATGCTCTTTTCTCGCACTATTTGGTGGTCTTGAGAATCAAAAAAATATTTTGACATTTTGTATAATCACCCACACATTTGGTTTTGGATTTAAAATCAGCATCATGTGAGTGTGAGAAAAAGGTGGTGTATGCTCTCTCCTTGCGATTCATGTGATCTTGGAGATCAAAAACAATAGACTTATCTTTCTTTTGTTCAGCTTTAGAGGGGATTTCCTCAAAAGAGGGAATGACTCCATTTGGTTTCTTGCTCAAGTTGGTATATAAAAGGATAAGACTAAACTGTGAAGTCCCCATGGTATGTAGGCCTTTGTCATACAGTGTTATTCAAAACAGGGTACTACAATAAAAAGTATAAGCACCCCTAGTAAGGTGATTAAAGCCTTAAGTAGCTTATTGGATGCTCACAAGATTCCATTTCCTCAAGTTTTCACTAAGAACCTTTTTTTTAGTTTCCAAAAACCCTTTCACTAGCTAGCACAAGAACTATCATTCTAAAGTCGCCCCACATCTTTACTATTCATGTGTAGAGATAGAAATTCCTCTTTAGGGAATGAGACTTGGTGTTCCAGAGAAGTGTGTGTCATGTAAGGGGGAACCAAAACCACCAAGTCTCTAGTTGTTTTCCTTGTTTAGTTGGCTAGATAAATCCAAGTGGGGAACTAGAGAGTGGTATCTCTTGAGAAGCCTAGGTTGTGCATTGTCTATAAGTGTCTTATTACACATTTAAACATTTTACACATTTAGACTAGACAAAGAACAATTTTTCTTAGACTGTTCTCTGTATTTTCAAAACTCAAACTTCACAAAATCACATCAAATTTTGTCAAAATTTAGTCAAAACCAAGCAAGATACATTGTGAATTGCAATTTACTATCCTTCGACATAACCGTGACACTGAAAAACACAATCACCATCTCCTGAAAACTACAAGTGATTCCTGTCCTTGAAAACTTTAGGGGAAATTGAGACAAAGCCATTTTTTGATCACAAACTTGCAAAATTTTCCATAATTGTCATCCATCATTCCTCCATCTAATCCATCATTGCATACCTTTCATTGACCATAGGTAAAACATTAAGACATTGTTTAGCTTGCATTCACCTTGATGTAGATGTTAGCTTTGGAAACTTATCAGACTTGAGACTAATCCGTAGTGACCAAATCAATTTTTTTTGACTTCAACCTCTTTCCATATTTAGTCCTTTTGTCATCTAGGTTGGCCCTCAACTGAAAAGGCTATTTTGATACCACCTTTGTCAAACCTTGTCATTTAGTCATTACCATCATTGAAGTCTTGATATAACCAGATTTTTAACTTTGGCTATCCTAGTTTGATTAGGAAACCTTACTTTGGACTTTCAACAAGGTGCTTAATAGTCATACCTTTAGTCATCATCCTAGTTCACATTACCTACCATCCTTTCAACACTTGCACTCCATTTGGCACACCTTATACATTTCTCAAGACTTTGATCTCATTGTGGCACTCTTGAAATTTAACTATTGTCACTTTGGTTTCTTATCTTGACATTATCCATAGACATCATTTGAAAAATTAAAAAATATAGGCATCTTGCATAGACACTACCATAGCTTGGACCTCATTGTGACACCATTCTATTGACATCATGTCACTTTGAATCCAATACTTGGAATCATCCTTAGGCATATTATATATCCAAAAAAAAACATAGTTGCATAACCTTGGTCATAGTCATACCTTGGTCATCCTTAGGCATACCTTTTCATAGTCATTTTAGACATTGTATCACATCATAATCATATCCATTTTCCCTTTTACAAGTCTTACATGGTGGAAACTAGGTCACAAAGGAAAAGAAAAGAAAAGGCCTTCCCACAAGACAATTATTTTTTCAACGCATTTGGTACCTCATCTCATGGGACACCTAGACCATACAAATCTCTACCAGAGAAATTTGTCACTAGAGACCAAAACGAAAACATTGTCATAGAAGAAATAGAGGCAAATACACAAGACCCTGAATTTTCCTCTTTTCTGGATGGTTTTTTGGCACAAAACCATCAACATTACTTAGCTAAACTATTAATAGAAGGTTCCACATTACCTCCCGACTTTGATGTCAACACATTCCACACCAAGCAACAAAAATCAAGGACACAATATACCCATCTCTAGTGGTTCTATCCCGCAAGTTAATACATCTATGCCATTAGGAGGAAGCACACAAGATGCAAAAAAAATCACACCTCCCTATTTGGCACACAAGGCATAACACAAGGAATGACATTTAACATTACACAACCCATGTCACAACCCTTTGGTATGTCATTTACCATAGGGGCATCATCCTCAAAACCATTTGGCACAAAAAATGCAACCAAAAAGCTTAAAGTTTTCATCAACGCACCTCCAAAAACAAATTCAATACCAAGCATAGGGGCCTCTCAACATACCATTATGTCATAAAAGGGCCTACTCCACATATATATAAATGTGTAAAACAATACCCAAGGCTCCATTCCACAAAACACATGACTTGGAAACCAAGGACCTTTCCCACAATATGGCAACCAAAATCCACATGGTCAAACTCTTACAAGCTCATGGCATACACAACCCAATCCTCCCCATAATAATCATATCCCCACTTATAACCAAAACACTTTGAACCAAACGCCACCTTACATATCCTACATGCAAAACCAAAACCCATCATTTACACATACACACTAATCAAAACCTATCCCATATCATTGGACTCCAAAACACCAACATAAGCTCTCAAAATACACAAGACCCCTCATTGACTCAAGTGGATGTACCACAAATTCAAATGCTTTCCCTCCAACAATAGATGGAAAATGTGCAAATGTTAAACAAAAATACCTAATCTACCAAGGACTTATGTCCTAATCCATTTGACAAGAGTCTATAGATGCCACCCTTCCCACATGGCTATGTCATACCAAACTTACGTAAGTACAAAGGGAAGGGCAACCCACTTGAACACGTAAGATAATTTTCCATAGCTTGTATAGAAATTGCATACGACCCTACATATCTAATGATTTTTTTTCTAAGAAGTCTTACAGGCATAGCACTTGAGTGGTTTGCACATTTACCGAATGGCATAAGAACATGGGGAAAACTAGTAGATAAGTTTGTGGAAAATTTTGCATTTAACATTTCAATGAAATTACCATTTCCACCTTATGCCATACCACACAAGAATATGGTGAAAACTTTCTTACCTTCTTCCAATGATGGAGGGGTTTGGCTAGCCAATATCTTGTTGAAATACCTGAGAAATAAAAAGTTGTCATGTTCATTGAAAACCTAAAATCAAACTTGAAGCATGATTTTTTAGTATAGTGTTGCACTTAATTTTCTAACCTTGTGGAGAAAGTTATCATCCTCGAGAAATCCTTCATTTACAAGGGAGAAATCAAGATTTCCAACAAAAAAAAAACAGCCAAAATAGCTAAAATGACAAAGGTGAATATTGGGCTCATAACAAGAATGTGACTAATGATGGAGTCGTTGATGCTAAAAAAATGTATAGATGCCCTACCATTACACTTAGAGGACTAAATGCATCTAACAACACACCAAGACCTCCCAACCAAACTACAAATTCCATCCAAAATACTTAAGAGAAAAGAGCTCAAAGGAAGTTCCCTACCAAACGCAAATACACTCCTCTTTGGGAACCAATCGGGTTAGTCCTTAAACAACTCTTGCAACATAATACCATAAAAATTCCTGAAGTAAAACCATACAACCCTAGACAACTCAAACCATCATGGTAGGATGACAATTCCTTTTGTGACTACCATCAAGGTAAGGGACATTTCACTACACAATGTTGACAACTGAAAAACATCATACAAGACCTTGTGGAAAATTGAACTATTGAAGTTAATGGGTAGCAACAACAACATTCATCTAATAGCAACCATAAAATTTTCACCAATCCTTTACATGACCATGGAAAAGGAAAGGCCTCTAATTTGGGCAATACGATGAATAACAATTCAGCCAATTACACTAATGCCAAATATGACTATAACCATACCACTATCATAAATCATATTCGAGTTGTTGATGAACATGTCAATACCATTACCATTAAGAAACTGAATGAATGTGTTGTCAACACTCACTGAACCAAGGTAACCATTCAAGGTCCTCCACATAAACAACAACCACCAAAGCCCCAATACAACTTGCTTGACCAATTAGAGAAGATCCCCACACAGATCTCTATCTTAGAGTTATTGCATATATCACTTGACCATCGATCCATTATTCACAAAGGCTTATAGTACACAACCGTTCCCACCGACCTTGATTTCAATCATTTCCAGGAGATGGTAGGCTACTTAACCAATTCCCATCATGCCACCTTTTCCAAACAAGACTATTCAACCAAAAAGACAAACCATAATAACCCTTTACACCTTGAAGTACTTGTCCATAAAACCAAAGTTAGATGAGTCTTGGTAGACGGTGGAGTAGGGTTAAACATTTCTACCTTAAAATTGATTAAGATGTTAGGATTCTCAGAAGCATTTGTAGAAACCACTAAAATTATTGTTATCAAAGCATATGACAATGAAGAACAGTCCTCTAAAGGAATTATTGCATTGCCTATTTGAGTTGGACCCACAGTTATGGACCTCGACCTTCCATACAACCTTCTCCTAGGATGACCATGGATTCATGCCATGAAGGTTGTCCCATCCACATATAACCAATGCCTTAAATTCCCATACAACGACACTAAAATCACAATAGCCGGTGATCTTGATCCATTCAAATATTCTACCAATCTACATGGAATACTCCAACAAGTTCTCGTTAATCGAGAGGCCTCATCATCCACTTCATCACACTACATTGACCCCTCCACTCTATCTAAAGCATCAACCTTCAAATATCCACCTTGTCATCCTGAGGTTGAGGTCCAAGATAAAGGCTATGGAGAATATCACATCAAGACGTCCTATTGTATCAGAAAGCTCGCTACTCCTAAGTCATATGGAAAATTGACAGTAAATAGGCAACCCAAGGTCACTATTCACTTTCCTCCCTCAACCACTTTCACAAAATGGAGGGAACTAAGTAAAGAAGCAATCAACAAAGAGGATGTGACCTCCTAGCTTTACAAATAAGACAATGAAGAAGCTCTTCCAACCACCCAAATACCTATAGAACAGTATGTCAAACACTTCAAGATCATGCAAGACAAAGGCTATGAAAAACACAGTGGACTTGGATTGAATAAAAATGGAATGACTAAACCTTTGTTCGTGTCTAAGTGACCTAAAGGTCTAGGCCTTGGGTTTAAACCGATTAAGATTGGTGTTCCTAGTACCATGGTACCTATAAGTGAGGAAGTAAATGTTTCTAAGGTGGTTGAGGTATCTACAATACCTGACACCCATGACCAATCTAGACCCTATGCAATGATGACCATATTGAAACTAATTCTAATGACTATGAGTGGGACTCTTATAAGACTAGTGAATATGTCTTCATCGATCTTTACTTATCTGACACTATGATCAGAGATCCCAACAAAACCTATCTTTACCATATCCATCTTGAACCTTGACAATACCAATGATGGCCTGCCCTTAGTTTATCCTTAGCTAATTGATTGGGACCCACAAGGACCTCCCATCTTAGATATATTTGAGAATGATGAAGCAATCACTGAGTTCATGGGACTGCACAAAGGAATCTCTAGTGGTGATCACAAGGATAGATTTAACATCAACCTAGATTTTATGGCATATTTTGGAAAGTCCATCCACCCCTCTAGTTGCAAAAGTGAAAATAATAAAGAAAAAATGAAAAAAATAATAATGAGTCTCTAGGTGAAAATCAAAAGGCGCATTTAGACCATGAAAAAGTAAAAAGAAAGGATGTATTCAAGGGAGAGAAACTTTCTGAGGCACCCAAGGATGGAGGGTTGGACACTCTCCCCATTTCCCAAGAGAAGTCACCAATGCTCATTGAAAAATCCATAGAAATCAATATCGGTACATAAGACAACCATAGAGTTATTCATTTTGAAGCATCACTAATAGAGTTCGAGCAACTAGAGTTTGATACATTCTTCACTGAATGGAAAATTAACATTGCTTGGTCTTATGATGACATGCATGGCTTAGACCCCAAATTGATACTACACCATTTTCCATTACATCCGAATGCCAAACATATCAAGAAAAAGCTCAGAAAAATGCATCCACAAATTGCCCTACTAGTCAAAGTTGAACTAACGAAACTATTGGATGTTGGATTTATCAGGACCATTGACTATGCAGAATGGATTTCCAATCTTGTGCTAGTAAAAATTACAATAGGTGGGATCCACATTTGCACTGACTTTGGTGACCTAAACAAGGCATGTCCTCAAGATAATTTTCCATTGCCGAATATTGACATAATTGTAGACTTGATAGCTAAATATGAAATGTTATCCCTCATGGATGACTTCTTCGGGTATAACCAAATCAAAATAGCACTAGAAGATCAACGTAAGATAGCCTTGACTTGTCCATGGGGAACTTACTATTGGAATGTCATTCCCTTTGGACTCAAGAATGTTGAAGCAACATATCAATGAGCTATGACAACAATCTTTCATGACATGATGCATACCCTAATGGAAGATTACGTAGATGACCTATTGGCTAAGACATTGACCAGAGGTGACCACTTGAGAGTTCTAGATAAGATATTCAAGATATTTGAAGAATACAAAGTCAGAGTCAATCCCAAAAAGTGTGTATTTGGAGTTACATCAAGAAAACTTCTAGGTTAAATAGTCTCTAGATGAGGCATTGAAGTTAACCTAGAAAAATTCAAATTTATAATGGACACGCCTCCACCAACCAAAATTAGTCAACTATGGACACTTCAAGGATGACTCCAATCCATCAAATGATTTATAGCATAGTTGGTTGACAAGATTCATCCCTTCCAACACTTACTTAGAAAAGGGGTAACATTTATATGGACAAAAAAGTGTCAGGAATCTTTTCAATAGATCAAGGAGTATTTACTGACACCACCAATATTAATTCCACCCATTGATGGGAGACCTCTAATCTTATATATTTCAGCAACTACATCCACATTGCAGGCATTACTTGCACAAAATGACAACGAAGGTTGTGAGTGAGCTATATACTACATCAGTCACACCATGGTTGGTTATGAATTAAACTATAGTCCAATAGAGCATGCTTTTCTTATAGTAGTCTTTGCTACTCAACGACTAAGGAGATATATGCTAAATCATCAAAAAAAAATTGTCACAAAAATAGATCCCTTGAAATATCTCCTCAGTAAAGTAGGATTGACGTGGCACTTGGCCAAGTGGGTTATGATACTTTGTGAATATGATATCCAATATATCGAAAGAAAAATGATAAAAGGGCAGGTCATCATAGACCAACTAGTAGATGCACCAACTAAGGCATATCACCCATCAGTCTCATATTTTCCACATGAATCCATTTTCACTTTAGATACAAAAATGACATGGAAGCTATACTTTGATGGATCTCACACAAGCCACTATTCTAGAGTAGGCATACTATTTGTCACCCCTCAAGGTGATACAATTCCTAAGTCATTCAGAATTACCTTTCCATGTACAAACAACATAGCAGAATATGAAGCCCTTCTCACAAGACTTTGGATGTCAATCAAATGGAATATCAAGCACCTACAAGTATATGGTGATTCTCAACTTGTAATCAAACAAGTCAATGATGACTACGACACCAAGGATGAAAACCTCACACCCTACAATAGAATGGTAGACAACTTAAGATAGTATTTTGATATAATCCTCTTTTATCAGGTACCCCATATTTAGAACAAGGTAGTAGATACTATGGATACAATTGGATATGTCTTGGACATACCAAACAACATGCCTCAATTTGAGTTTCTAGTAGAACAACTGTTGATCCCTACCTTCCATATCCTAGAATCTGAGATGGTCTATGAACTTGTGGGTCCCAATTCCCTGTGGTGCCAAGAAATATATGACTACCTTCATGACCATGTCCTTTCCCCTGACCTTTATGCTAATCAATGCAAGAAATTTATCCATAAATCCTACAAATACACCATCATTGATGACACCCTTTATAGGTGTTCCCTGGACAACACCCTTTTTCTATGTCTCAATGTCAAAGAAGCATAAACAACCTTATGTGAGGTACATGAGGATATATGTGGATCCCATTCTAGTGGTCCAACCCTGGCTAGGAATATCATGAGAGCTAGGTATTATTGGCCTACAATGGAAAAAGACTCCTATCTCTTCATCAAAAGATGTCGACAGTGTCAGATACATGGAGGTTTGATACACACCCTAGCACAAGAATTGTGTCCAATAACATCACCATGGCCCTTTTCCCAATGGGTACTTAACCTTATAGGTAAGATTCATCCCACCTCCTCCAATGGTCATAAATTCATTATTTCTATGATTGAATATTTCACTAAGTGGATTAAAGTCATTCCTATGACATACATTACTAACAAATAGATTTCCAAGTTTATCCTCAACTAGATCATTTGTTGGTATGTTGTCCCTCATTCCATCATCACTGATAATGGTTGACCATTCAAAAAAAACAAGTCTTCCAACTCTATGAGAAATTCCACATCCAACACCATTTCTCCACTCCATACTACCCACAAGGTAATGGACAAGTCGAGGCATCTAACAAAACAATCCTTTGAATCCTTAAAAAATATTTTCAATTACATTGGTCATGACTAGAACCTCCAACTTAACCCCACCTTATGGGCTTACCACACAAGCATCCACACTCCCACTAGTGTCACTCCATATTCCCTAGTCTTCGATTTTGAAGCTATCTTACCTATTAAGGTCGATCTTCCCTCCCTAAGGGTATCCATGCAAGGGAATATTGATGAAAAAGAATATTGAGTCTCAAGGCTACATGAGTTGGAACTTTTAGATTAAAAAATATAGAAAGCATTGGACCATCTTCAAGCCTATCAAAATCATCTATGTCGTAGCTACAATAAGAAAATCTTGAATCATCATTTTGACATTAGTGACCTAGTCTTAATGGAAAATCCTAAGAATCAAGTAGAATGAGAGAAGCCAAGAAAGTTTGAGTCGAATTGGTTGGGTCCCTATATTATCATAGTAGTCTTTAGAGCAAGAGCATATCAGCTTTCAACTCTTGAAGGGGAACCCTTGTCAAAACCAATTAATAGTCTGCATTTGTGAAAATTCTACACATAGATTCTAAAATTCTTGTCATAACCATAAAAAATAAAAAAAAATAGAAAAATAAAAAAAATGAAGAAAATAGTAAAGAGAAATAATTTGTCCAATAGTGAAAACCACTTCAGTGGTGCTTTGGATAAGTACCATTGTCAAAACCTAGGAAATAGGTGCCATGTGTAGTTGAATTTTCTCCGTCGTCTACCACTATTCCAATCTGAATTTTATGTATCATTCACCTTTCCCATATCACCCATAATAATAAATGGGTGTCCATTCCATAGCCTAGAATAATTGACATCATGTGTCTCATCACCTTTTTGTATTCCACTCCATTCCACCCCTAATAAATTGGTCTTATACTCAACTGGGGGAAAATATTGGACATACGTCATTGGATCCTACACTTGCTATTGGAGGTCATTATATCAAAAAACCAAAAAAGAATAAAAAAAATCAAATATTCTCAAAAAGACAAAAAAATCATAAAATGACAAAATGACAAAAAATAAAATATTCCCAAAAAGACAAAAAAATCATAAACTCTCAAAAATCCAAAAAAAATCAAAACATGTCAACACACAAAAACATCCAAATAACTATCAAAAATCCCAAAAACAAAGTCAAATTCAGTCATGTCATTCATAGTCTAATCGAAGTACGTTGCCTCTGTGACTTAATGTAGGCAAGGCCATCTGTCAATGTACCCTTGAGGAATTAGGTTAATCCTTTTAGGTTTGTCGAATAAAATCATGACTCAGTCCTTTGTCAATAAAACAAATTCATGTCATGTTGAACTACGAGGTCTTTGTGCATTGTTACATGGGCATGACCATCTGTCGATGAGCCCTCGAGGCCACCTAGGTCGATCCTTTAGGTTTTTTCGTGTCAGTCACAATAAATCAGACATTGTCAACTTAGACACAAATAGTCATCAAAATATCAAACAAGTCACGTATCAACAAGATAAATAGGTCAATAAAGTCACTTAGTCAAACCAAACAAATTGTCAAAACAATCAAATAGTCAAACTATTAAACCAGTCAACTTATGTCTTATATAGGATGTGTCCTTCCTGAAACTAGACATTGGACCATTTACTCAAACTTTGTCATTTTCCTTATACAAGTGGTTGCATGATTGAAACTATACTTGACATCTTATATGACATGTTTCCTCTCTTGAAACCAGGATTCACCAAAGAAACAACTCGTTAATCACCTAGTCAATTAAACGCCAAACAATCATATTTTGGAAAACACTCTGAATGGTTTTTGACCTTGTGGTTTGTTTTATTTTATATTTTGTTTATTTTTCTTTGAGTTGGGTTACTAGCTTCCTCAAGGATTCCCCATGAAGGATTTAGAGGAGCGATGATGTCTTATGACTCTTTTCTTTGATTGTTGTTTGTGGATTGTCTTGGAAAAAAGTTGAGCAATTTTTCCTTTAGTATGAGCTAAGACATTCCTTGTCTACGATTGTCTATTTTGTAAGTGGATGACCTTGCACACCTTGGTCTATGTCATACCATGGCATTTGTTGTCCATTTGTTTCATTTTACCATCCAATGATGATTAAATGTAAGGCTTATTATCTATTTGGAAAAATATTGAAGTTCTTTCTTCACACTAACATCCATATCTTCCTTGCTAGCATTTCTTCTATCAATTTCCTCTTATCCATTTCGAGAGCACACTCATGTTCTTTGAACCCGCCTGTTCTCTCGAGGGGCCATACCACTACCTCCTCGTCATACTTCCTCATCTTGTTCACACCAGGGCATGTTTTGACTAAATTTCTTTGACAACACAATAAATTGTAGTATGTCAAAGAAGGGAAAAATGTAGACACTAAAAATTATCCTAAGGCCTGCAACTCCTAATTTATTCATCATTGTCCACCTTGTCATTCTTGATAATTAAATAATGTTAATTATTTAATTATTTTCTAAAATCATAAGTCTTCTATTAATTAAATAATTTTAATTATTTAATTAATTCATTACTTTCTTTATTTTCCTCCATTGATTAATTAAATAAAATTTATTTATTTAATTACATCACTAATTAAGTCCCTTTCTTTCTAAAATTAAACAAATCCTTATTTATTTGATTGTTGTCATTTTCCACTATAATTAAATAATTATTTTCATTATTTAATTATTTATTAGCCTCTTTTTTCATAAGTTAAATAAATTTTATTTATTTAATCTAGTCCACTCTCTTGAATTTTGAATTAAATCATTATTTAATTCAAAAGGTCCTCTTTCTCACTTTCTTCTATCATTAAATAATTGTTTTAAATTATTTGATTATTCATTGGCCACCTAAATTAAATAATTATTATTATTTAATTTCCTATCACCTCTTTTTCCGTGTCAATGTTATCTTCCACACCAAGTCTTTATCTATCCATCTATCAATTAACTTCCACCCTTGATTAAGTTATTTATAATTTAATCTTGATAGTCAATCTTTATCATTTTCCCTATCCCTAGTCCATACTACATCTTTCAATCTTGGCCATTGATTAAGACATCTTATTGACATTCAATCTTAGCCTTCATTCAAAATTGTCTTTCCTATAAAAGACCTTGTCATTGTCATTTGTCACCTACCTTTTGTTATCTAGAAATTTTTCCTACACAAGATTATGATATCTTGCTATCAAGTCTACTATCAATTCAAGTGCATCCATTGTCAATTGAGAATCTTCAATAGTTTGCTTAGTCATTGTCATTAGGCCTATTTTCATACTCAAGAATCTAAGGGAAATTATTCATATCAAGAAAAATGGATAAATGCAATGAAGGTGAATCAATGGTGGCATGAAGATTTCATGGTGATATTGATTTATGTTTTATGTCTTTATGCTTATTTCTGCTTCATTGCTTATTAGGGTTTCATTTAAATGCATTATTTCCTAACCTTGATAACTTTTAACCCTGATTTACATTCCATAATCAATTCCCTCTATCTAGGAATAACCTTTCACAACCAACATAGCTTTATACTTCTCCACACTACCATCTAGACTAATTTTCCTTTTAGATACCCATTTATAGCCAATAGGTTTTTGACCTTCAGGAAAAGGTACCAAATCATAGGTCTCATTCTTTTTCAATGATGCCATTTCTTCATTCATGGCCTCCAACCAGGAATCTGAATCAGACATTTTAATTTCCTTTCATAGTCCTAGGCTCATCAGTGCTAGTAATCAAAGCATAGGCACAACTCAAATCCAACATGGAATATCCATACCTTTTAGGTTTTCATCTTTCACATGTAGACTTCCTCATAGGCTAAGGTTGAGGTAAAGGTTCTTCTTCCTGTTCAAAACTCTTAGCACTACTTGAGCTCTCCTCATATTTAGGTACACTTGGTGTTTGTAGTTCCTCTTTTTCTGGAGTTAGAGGAATTTTAGCTACATATTTTTTCTTCTCTTTCATCTCTAACTGCAGATCCACTATAGAAGGTATCATCTCATGAAAGATTACACTTCTGTTGTATACTACCTTCTTAGTAATAGGATTCCAAAGCTTGTATCCTTTCACACCAATTCCATCTCCAATGAACATACATTTAATAGCCTTGTTCTCCAATTTATATCTTTTCTCACTATGCACCTATGCATATGCCTCATATTCAAAGACTCAAATATGTCTCAGAGAGGGCTTCTTAACAAACCATGCTTCCATAGGCATTTTTTCCATGAGTATTGAAGAGGGAGATCGATTTACCAAGTAACATGTTGTAGCCACTACCTCGGCACATAACTTCTGCTCTAGACCAACACTACTCAACATACTTATTGCCCTTTCCATCAGTGTTTTGTTTAACCTTTTAGCGACTCCATTTTGCTATGGAGTGTAAGGTGTAGTTTTATGCCTTTTAATCCCATGGTCTTTACAATACCTTTCAAAATCTATAAAATAGAATTCGCCACCATTATCCATCCTCAAGCATTTAATCTTCCTTCTAGTATGATTTTCTACCAAGTTTTTAAAATCCTTAAACCCATTGAACACTTTTGATTTACTCTTTAGAAAATACACAAATGCCCTTCTCAAATAATCGTCTATAAAATAAACATAATATTTAGACTTCGATAATGAAGGAAAATTCACTAGACCAAATACATCAGAGTGAACATAATCCAGTATGCCAAAAGATTTATGAGGACTACAGTAAAAAGAAACACTGTGTTGCTTTCCATAAATGCAATGTTCACAGAAATCAAACTATAGGTTACAATCATCAAGCCCTTCAACCAAGATTTTATTTTTCAAGGCTTTCAAGCCCTTTTATCCTATGTGACTAAGTCTATGATACCACAACATGGCTTTCTCTACTGAGAGTTTCCCCTTCAAAGAGTTTTCACCTAGAGGAACAACATTCTCCTTCCCTACACGAGCAAATTTTTCTGACTTTGCAGTGACACTGTTACATTGAACAACATGTGGATCCAGCTTGTAAAGAGTGTCAATGTGTGCACCCTTGGCCAACACCATTGAGCCTCTAGTCATTTTGCAGCCATCACTCGAGAATGAAACTTACACACCAACATCATTCAACTTACTAATAGAAAGAAATTTTTGAACCAATCCTAGTATGTGCATTATGCCATCAATTCCTTTGAATCTTCCATTAGGAAATTGAATTTTGGCTCTTCCATGGCCAACAATTTCAAGAGATGAGTCACTTTCTAGATACACCTTTCCACCTGCATACTTTTTGTACTTCATGAACCAATCTCTATGAGATATCATGTGAAAAAATGCACCTAATTCAACCAACCAGACATCATCTTATGCCTAGGTCACCAAGGAAGCAATGAAGGAATATGTATCACTCTGAGAGGAATCGTTATCCGAAGAGTTGTTGTTCTTCTTCTTTTTCTCCTCTTTGCAATCCTTTTTGATATGTCCAATCTGCTCACAATTCTAGTATTTCACCTTGGAATTCTTTCCTGGAGACTTTGATATCCCTTCAAACTTGGATTTAGAATTTTTATCTTTATTCTTACCTCTCTCCTTTGATATACCTCAAACAACAAGGGCCTCCTTGGCCATCTCATAATACTTCCTTCACATTTCTTCTAAAAAAAATGAAGCAACCACATCTTCCATCTTGAAAGTGGATGTTGTACTTCCAATAGCCATCACCAAATGGTCCTACATGTTAGGAAAAGAACACAACAAAAGCATACAACAATCCTCATCAGCAATCTTCACACCCAAAGACACCAACTGGGTGACAATCATGTTAAATGAATTTAGATGGTTTGCAATAAATGCACCTTCCTCCATCTTCAAGGAGTATAACTTCTTTCTCAAGAACAACTTATTTACCAGACACTTTCCTTGATAAATATTACCAAGTTTCTTCCATAATGAAGATGTGGTCTTCTCCTCATGGATTTTTAGGAGAACAAAGTTTGCAAGGCATATTCTAATAAGCCCTTTGGATTTTCTATCGGCGAGGCCCCAATCTTCTTATTTCATGCCTGATGGTTTAGTTCCAGAAACAACAATCCAAAGATCTCTATCCACCAATAGGTTTTCCATTTTGAGTTTCCATAACTCAAAATTACCACCATTGAACTTTTCAATTTCTCTTCCTGATGTGCTTTCCATCTCAATCTATAATCTCAACTACCAATTTCCTCTGCAAGGCCCCCACTGCAAAATTAGCACAAAAAACCCATCCTACCCATAAGGATAACACAACTGACCATGCTCTAATACCACTTGTAAGGAAAGATGAGTGCAAAAACACATTCCTAATGTTAATTCTTAGAAGAGAAATACAAATATGTCATTCAAATTCAAGTTATAATTCATTAAGACACATATTAACAGAATAATAGAGTAGAAAAATTTAACACAATCATAGAAGGAACACTAGATTTACGTGGGAAAGCCTTTAAGGGAGAAAAAGCTACACACCAAGCAAAATCTCTTTGTATTTCAGTAAATAATGATTACATACAAAGTTACAAATTATGCTTCTAGATGCTAATTCACACCATCAATTTCAGCAGCAATTTCCCTAATCAACCTCATTCACATATCAAACAACATAGTTCTTACTATATTACAAAACATCACACCAAACAAAACCCTTTGTATTCACCTTTTTTCTACATTCCAAATTAACCAAGGAATTATTCAATTCAAATTCCCCAAGCAACTATAGTAAACAGCCTAACTATCTACCATATCAGACCATCGAAGAGACTTCGTTCATGCTCTCTTTGAATTCACCAAGTCACTTGGCCAAAAAAACCTCAATGGTCACCAACCAATCATTGCTTTCCAACTTGGCATAGTCAGATCCCACCAAGTCATCATTCATAGGCTGGCAAGTCACACTCATTTCCATATTGAGGGGACCTCATATTGACTCCCACCAATATTGAAGTGTCACTTCAATGAGGATTATGTCACCCCATGTAGCCCCCATCTCCATAAACCATTGGCTTATCAGCTTGTCGAATGGATTGACTTCAAATTCCTGGTGAAATTACAAAGTCCTATTGATGGTGTTTTCTGCACAGCAACAACTCAGACAAGATACAATTATCCTATCTCTCTTGAAAGGTAAATCTCTATCAGCAAGCATCAAGAGATAACCCCAAGGTCTCTAATGTCAAGTCTTGACAATACAATGAAAAAAATTAGAGATAATGTGTAAAATGATGGTAATCACAAGGGGCCTTACAAATGCACAATGTTGGAAGTATTTTTTCATCAGATGTGACAATATGGTGATGCATTGTTTCCTAAACTAACCTAGATGGTAAAATAAAAGGAAAAAGAGACAAAGGGTTTAAGAGAGATTCTAATACTAACACCTAAGATCAATCACAACAATGATAAATGTTGCAAATGGATAGATCCTCAATAAAACAAATCTCTGCTTGATCAAGGACAAACCTACAACTACACAAAAATGGTGCAATCTTCTAAGGAAATCTGAATATTTTCAAACTATGAACATCCATCTACATACCCAATTACTGGTGCAATATAAATAAAAATTCACAATTGAACTTAGCACAAAATAAGGCCCAAACTAACTTTACACAGCAATCTAAAATCAACAAATTGCTAAAAGTATGGACCAGAGATCGATCAACATCATTAACATTTCACCATTATTGCAAAAGAACTGAAACTAGCATCTAGCATTGAGAATTGAGAACAAGAAACCATAAACTGTTGAAGATCAACATAAATTTCACTAAACAATGACCCAATTACATTAACTCCTCTAGCATTTACATAACAATTTCAAGTCTCTCCTCTCCTACAACTAATTCTGAAATCTACCTGCCAATTCTGACCTTCTAACTCAACAATTCAAACCTAGTCTCTCTTTCAAATGAGAAGGCCTTAGCCTTTTATAGAAAATTACATTTTAGATTCAATGTCCAAGATTAGATCAATCCAATGACACAGATTTCTCATCTAGGAACACCCAACACTTACATTAGGGTTTGACAATTCTAGATACATCATCATCCATTGAGAATAATTTAGTTGCAGCCTTGACAAATGAGAAAACAACATTCTGCCAACTTGATCTCAGTAAACATCCTGATTGGAGAAATAAAATAGCTTCACATGATGCAAATATCTCCTAGAAAACCCCCCCAATAGTAGACAGCTTCGGGCACAAATTCTTAGGCATGTGCATATTAAATGTTTGTATTGCAATAAAAACATAGTTTGGAATCCTCCTGTCAACACCATCAGGGCACATATCCATAGGTGGGGCATTTGAAAACTTGAAAATCTCCTCCCCCAGGCACATTTTCTTATGTTGATGTTCTTCCTAGACTTCACTCCTCCTGTAATCATGCAAAACAATTATAAGTCTATCAAAGAAGCTTGAAAGGAACATAAAAATAAATCACCTTTATATTGGAATAAATCTCGTGTAGGTCACAACATTCTACAGAAGCCAGATTGATTTAAAATTCCTGATCCCTAAAGACTAAGTTTGAAAGGCCTCATGCAATCAAATAATTTATCCTAATTCTTCTCCACATTATCCTATTTCCCACAAGACTATGTACATTCCACAGTTGCCAATAATATTAAATGTGACCCATTACTGACCACAACCTCTATACTTCGAACAACTGCCTTTTCTAAAGCCAAATGAGAATTAAATCTTGCCTCCTATTCATAACCTTAGCCAACCTCTACCAATTTCTCATAGCACAAATCTTAATGAATCCTTTTATAATATCACTAGCCATTTAAATGATGAACATTGTAACAAGCATCTTGTCAAGCATATACTGTCATTCGATATATACCGAAGACATCTCAGACTCATACATCGTGTATTTTCCTTCATCACGGGTTGGTCAATAGTAGGGCGGTGACTTACTATGCATCGCGACTTCAAGAATTTTGAACCTCTTCTTACATTTTTAGAGACTTTGCAATTCATCCCAACCTCGCATTGTCACCATATTAAATCCTTATCATCGCAACCATTTTATCTGCAACATGTAGGAAATCAAGAAATTTGATACATTGGAGTCATTTGTGCTCATTCCATTTAATCTCTATGCCAATTATCTCCACACGCCACTTGCTAATTTATTTATTGTTAACAATTCCTAGAGATTGTGAACCACTTCAAGATTGGAGATGACAGTTCCTCTACATTCTTTAACTGTCGCTTTCGACGCGGACTTCCCTTACTCACACCTATGTCCATTCATGCCCAAATCTTATTGAGAAAGGGAGTATTTGATGCCATTTCTATCGATCATAAACCATTATGCGCCATGTTCAGATACCTGCTATGATGCCATGGCTTTAACAAAGCCCCCAAGAAATCTTGTTCTATATTGCTTCAACTTCCAATCATCCCACATCCTCATTCATCATGGATTCTACATACCCATGGAGTTAGAAATTTCATGGAACTTGAGCAGCTATGGATTCCCCAAAATTCCATCAACCAAAATAGCCATAGAGTTCCTCTTCTACCTAGCATTTGTCAGAATGACCATAGTTGGTGTCGATCATCCTTCACAGGCCTCATGCAGTATAAAGATTGTAGAATGATACCCTGCCGTTCTCAATAAAGGATGATCATATCCCTACTTTATCATTTTAAAGCCTACTCCATGATTCAAAGCAAGGCCTCAACCTACACTTCCATTGCACCAGAACCTGTGGAGTATTGAAATTGCACGAAGTTACGAATATTAAGATGTTAGCCCTGTAACTTCAGTTTCCCCTACTATACAAAATTGTAGATCTTTGATTGATTCATTCTACCACCTTTTCAAATCATCGTCATTCAACCATTTGAGGCCTCAGATAGACCAATTCTTGAAAGACATGGTATTGGAATTTTTGTGTCTTGACCATTTTACAGAACCCAAATGATGTCTGCTCCATCCTTTATGTCGAACATCCTTAGCCTTCTCATATGATTTCAAGGATTATGAATTCTTGGAGAATTCCTACACGGATGGATTTTCCTGAACAACACAAGTTTGTGCATATATCTCGACAACATGATTTGAAGGCTCCATTAGGAAGGAATCTTTGTTGTCTCTGTTGTTTCAGAATGATCAATAGCTTCATTGTACGTTTTCGTCCTTTACAACATCCCGATTGATCTAGATGCCAATTTCCCTTACCTTAATTATTTCTTCTCGTTTCACCACTTTGGAGATTTACCAAGTCTGATGCAGAGGGTCAGGGATCTCAAAAAAATTCACAAGAATTAAAGATTAACAAAGCTTTGCTCTTCAATTTCTCAACTAGTCTCCAACTTGGAAATAGGGTCTTCACCTTGCAATTAAGGATGTTCTGCCTCCCCTTGTGAATTTCAATCACTGAAATGAATTCACCAGACCTTAAATAAACTTGATTCAAATGGGTTTCAAACCCTAACCAAAATTTTGAACAAAACTCCTTTCTGCTACTCAACCAGTCCTACTAGCCCTATTAGGCCTTTGGCGATGGAATACTGTCTTTTCTCTCAAACTTTGCACTTTAACCTCCAACTTAAAGATTGTATCAAGTGTGTTTTGTGATGCCTAGCACCATATCAACTTACTTGCACCACTTGTTTTAGACCTTCTTGTTTCTAACCCTGCTGTTTCCTTGAAATGAGGCCTAATTAGCCCTATTTAACAAAGCAACCCACCTCTAGATTTGTCCCCTGGCCTTGAAACTCTCAACAGTCTCCTAAAATACTCCCAAATCAAATATTTTCACACTTTTAGTCTACAAGAATACTCACAACATGCCCAACTACAAAACCCTTACTAATTTGGCTTAAAACTAGGGCTTTTGGTTTTTAGGGTTTCCTATCACTTCCAGGTCTTGGTTTTTGACTTCTCACCATCCTTTCATCATTTCACAACTACTAGAACTCAGAAACATGCCTCTTATTAAGGCAGTTTACTCACTGCTATACCCTAGGGTCAACTTTCTTCCCTCTTCCTTTGCCAATTCACTGTGCACAGTCAATTCTTCACCTTTTCCTGCATATTTTTTGGTTAGTTTCAATTTGTACAAGTTATATTAGATCCATTTCATAGGGTTCCAGTAATACATTCCTTGAAATGGATCATTATTTCATTGAAAGACCCTCAAAATAGTCTATTTCAGCCTTTTCCTGTAGACAGTCAGCAAGAACACGTGCTAGGATTGATTTTTATGAACTTTCAGAGCATTCAACAATTTAAAAACATGAAATTTATGATGCTTAGGCCTTCACATTTAATGAAACTTCAAAGAGAATTCAATAGACTGCAAAAACACAAGAGAAAAATGCAAAAAACAGTGATTTTCTGCCCTTTCTTGGAAACAGTCCGTACAATGTCCTTCATCCTTCATCCCATCCCGTACAATTGAATTCCCTGGGGTTATAGATCAACTACAAAACTGTCCCAACTAACAAAAATCGGTTTACACCTCATTAAAGCCAATTAAGCCCCTAAACTTACTTTCCCGCCCAAACAAATTTTGAAATTTTAAAATAACAATCTTGAGATTTATTAATAATTATCACCTAAAGACCATTGGATATCTAATATCCAAGCTTATTTAACCTATTCAAAGCCTAAGAGCATTTAAACAAATCCTTTAAAACATACTTTGCCCCTTACATTGCATTTTGACTGGATTCCTTATCAGGAATCTTGACCCCTGTAACATCTTCAACTCACTTATTAAATTCAAATGCCATTATAGGTTTCAACACATTATAATTAATGCTTTGACATGCTTGAAATGTCCTCCTGACCCCTGCTCTCTCCTGATTCTTGAAGTGTTCCCTGAATGTCTTGGGTGCTCCTGCACCATTCTCCCTAGGAAAGAAAGAACTCTTGTCCCAAGAAGTGTCCCATGTGTTGCCACTAAGAAATTTCTTGCTCACATGTGCTTTCATCTTCCAATGAGAAGGCAGGTAGTCCCCTAAAGTTACTGTTTTTCTCTTCTGCCAATCTGCATTCTTGACAGAATCAAAACAAGGATTAGTGTGTCTTCTTTGCTGCTTGGAAACAGTGAGTTCTTGTGCCCTATTGCTGCCCTCATTCCAATGCCTCCTTTGTGGAAGAACTTCACCACTATTACCCTCATTTATGGGGCATTCAATGCTACCAATCTTAATACTATTCAAATCCCACAAGGACTGATCTGATGGACTATCCACCTCATAACCCTACTGCAACTCACCACTTTTCAGTTTGTCAATGCCTTCCCCTGTTTCACCCTGCTTATTCACCTGCAAACTCTTCTCAAAACATATTACAAACCTATCATTAGACTGTTCCAAAGGTAAAGGAACCAACTGATATTTAACATCTCCCTTGTGAACCAAATAGGTGTTAAGAAATCCATCATGCAAAGTTCTTCTAACATACTGCCATGGCCTTCCCAAGATAATATGGCCACAAGTCATAGGAATAACATCACAAAGCACCCTATCATGATATGAACCAATTGAGAATTCAACAAAAGCTCTCTTACCAATCTCTACATGCTGTCCTTGAGTTACCCAAGTGGCCTTGTAGGGAGTAGGATGATCAAAAGTTTCAATCCCTAGCTTGGTTACCATATCAACTGAAACTAAATTGCTATGTGACCCT